>CAWUFW010015319.1:0-367307 GCA_963921515.1 Calotriton arnoldi
AAAACAAACAGCTTAACACTTTTTCAAGACTTAGCCTGAAGGCTGCTCTCCATAGCTACCACTAGGATAGCTTTCAATAAAGGTTGTCTTTAAACCTATCATCAATAAAGGTCGTTTGGACATGTGCAAGGTGCCCACTATAACTAGTGGACAGCATATGCCAGGCCAACTTCTCACATTAGGACAGGTGACTTCCCTGAACTCCGTGGACAAGAGGGTGAGGAATGGTCTCCAGACTTCTCCTAAAGTGGACTCGGAGTTACAGCACTTCTTTAAAGCAAAGTAAAGCAACAACTAGTGTAAAATTACTGAAAAAGACCTGAAAATATTTTCAGTGTGTGTGGAGTGGTCCACCTGACAAAAGCGTTTTCCTTCTGGAACACTGAAAATCATTCTACTCTTTGTGATGTACTATGATTTAACGCCACTATTAATATGTTACTTTGGTCAGAATGTTGCTAGAATTTTGGTCTTTAGGTTGGTGCCCTTGCTAATTTCATCTGTGGTTTTCTGTCTGTCTGTTAGCTGGTAAAGTTGGTGATTTAATCATTTGAATTTTGGTCATGCTCTAACAATTCAGGTCCTCATTTATGGGCATTTGGCGTAGGGCAGTGCAGCAAGTCAGCTTGCTGTACTGCCCTCCACCATAGTGAAAGGGAAGGAATGCATCATATTTATGCAATACGGTGCATTCCTGTCTTTTCCCCATGCGCTGGCACCATTTCGGCACCCTAGTGCCAACACCATGCTGCAAGGGTGAATGTGTTGTCAGCAGGATTGCTTTTGTGCAGGAAGGGGCACCTTCCTGCACAGAAACAATCCTAAGAGGGGTTCCCCCCCACACACATGCACACACACACGCGCACACACTACTTAATACTACACATTAAATTACAAATATGTACAATTGAATAGATGGAAAAACCTTTGGTGACACACTCATATCACATTACACCTCTAGTGGGCCATGAACCCTATAACCTCAATACCCCCACCAATACTAGAAGATGCGTCACAATATAAGGCATTGTCATTATCAATAAGGCAGGCTACTGACTTTCTTAGGGTGCCACCACATCACTAAAAGCAATCACATGTATAATTCCCCAATGTAACACCAATAGAGTCATTCGGAACACTAGCAATATTCAAGAGTTTGTTTTTTTACTGTTAGGGACAAGTCATTGTTAACCTTCACGTCACCAATAAAGCGTTTTGTTTCAAAACATGTGTCGCAGAATCTTTCTTTTACTTTTCTTAGACTGCTACTGCAGTCACAGGACCAGCAATAGAGAACCCTACACTCCTTAGCCCATGTGACAAAGCATAGGCTCATGAAGACCTTTGATATGGTGAAAAGCTTCTCCTGGAGTCATCATTATAAGGCCCCAGGATATTCTGTGTTCCTTATTCTGGAGCCTTGGATGGTAGCTGCTGTGCTCCTGGCAGCCCCCAAAGCTCTTTATGAAACATTAGTGAGGGCCCTACCTCTCCTGGGGTACCAAAGGCAACAGAAATGCATATTAATAGATCCTTGTAGAAGTTTATTAGTCCCTCCTAAGGCTTGAGCAGTGAATAACTGATGAGTGGCTCTCCTACTCTGGGTTGTGAAACGGGATCACGCCACACTTGTCTTTTTTATTTCTTGGTGCCCTAGTCTCACCTGAGGAACCCATAGCCTAGTTTGTTGTTGGGGGACCATGTTCCAAGACCCCCGTTCCACCTGCATGTTTCCCCGCATGCAAAATCCTTCCCTCAGCGCAGTGCAGGTTCTGGGAACTCACTCTTCATCTCCTGCTATGGGTGGAGCAAACTCTTGTTCTTGTCTCCCACCCATGAGTACGAGCGACACAGTTTCCCTTGCCCGCGCTGGTCGCATTGAGTGAGACAGAGGTCCAGAAGACCCTTTCCCACACATTTGCACAGACTGAGGGTGAGAAATGGGCCCGGCCACATTATTCCACTGTCCTGAGGTATGAGGTTCCTGTGTCAATATACTCTTGTGCCAGACCCGGTAGATAGGGTCCCTGGGGCCAGAACCTGGATCAGGGAGGAGGCCCCACACATGCCCCTCCCCATCAAAAGTAGATTACATTGGCCCTATCTGGGGGAATATTCACAAATCGCCTCGAAGTGCCATATGCCCTAGTCCAGGTGCAGAGTGATAGGCTAATTAACTGATGCAGATTTCCTCCCTGCGCCACCCATTCCCAGGAACTCGGTCAAGCACTGATAATTACTTTATTGCATGGGGCTGCTTTTGATCCACCTCCTGGGGAGCAGAATAATTAACTTGGCCCATTGTGTGGGGGAGGGGGCAAAGGCATGGAATCTAATTATGAGCAGGGCCAGTGAATTATGATATTTATTAAACTGCTATAAGGAGTGTATGTATGATGTTAGGGACAGTAAATCTGCACTTGGGGTGCATGTTTACCTCTTGATTGGTACCTCGTTGGACCCTTCCACAAGGACTGCCGACCTACATTATGAATGCTCACTCACATTATAAGCCTTCCCCAGTGCCAATCTTTGAGTATTCCCTTCTGCAACAGGCTACCTGTCCGCAGATACTAGGCTGTGCAAGACGATAGTCTCATATGCTCACTCTGCAGACGTGCACATGTGTGTTCTCACTGGTTCACGAGTAACCAGCCCAGAGTCTCTTACCCTAGCTACGCAGCAGAGACCTTATCCTAAAAGGAGGACATTTGTGGTTAGCACCCTCAATCCAATTACCGTGAAATTACGTGAGTGAGACTGAGGTAGTGAGACTAGCTCACAGTAAAAGTAAAGAAAACGGGTAGTCAAATGTAAAAAATTGGGGGGACTAAATGGTCAGAACCCATTTGCTACACTACACAACAGTGGATGAGAGAAAACGTCCTGCGTCTAAAACAATGAAAAACTGAAAAAAATGATATCCTCTTTTAGGTAGTCAGGCGACCATGTGTCTGCCTTTACAATGGTCTGTCAGTTTATGTCTTGCCACCCCTGCTTCTAACAAAGGAAACAAACTGGTAATCATCTTTTACTCAACCCCTCATTTACTCCATAAATCACTGTTTTGGCCAAAAGAACTAAAATGCAGGTGTCCTTACTCGGCAAAATTCTTAATCTCCAGGAAACTTAAACCAAACTGAAATTACAAGATTTGTTTTGGGGTAGATAGATTATTGTATCTATGTAATCTACACTCTCTGCGTCCATACTCGAAGATCAGGTTTCTAACTGCCAATAACCAGTTTTAATCATATACTGAACTATTTATTAGAACTGTGTGCACATTTCTTTACTGATGGGAATACTAAGATCTCACAGCTACCTGCACGTGCCAAATAAAAGTGTTTATGATACCCTGACATAATCAAATCACATTACCATTTTGGAGCATCATTCTTTTTGTTACCGAGTCTCAATTAAACTAACCTACTGATCGCAATAGCCTTTACAACTCCAGAGGATGAAACACGTGTTAGCTGTCTTGTCCAACTTATCTTGCTCGACAGGCACCGTTTACTGAATTGTACATCGATACAAAGTATTCCTAAACATAACCCAAAGTTTATGTTTACTTCAAGGACCATTTTTTTGATGGGCAACTTTATCCCATTTGCTATCATTGTAATATTAATAATAGTAGGTTATTGTAACATAATTTACAATGGCCAATAACTTGATGTGCCTGAAATTACATAAATTTGACCATGCCAGTTGGGCCCTGAAAACATTTGACTGGCTCCTTATGAACGCCAGGATTAAATGCCAAGCAATGTACATCATCCATAAGGACTCCTGAAATAAAAGCTCAACGTAATTACAAATGCTAGTAAAGCAATAGCTCCCAAATGGAAACCTTCATTCAGCATCAGCACACCTCATGTCAACCTGGTCCTTCAACCATCGAAAATAGAGTGTGATCACTGCAAGTGCCTGAAAGCCCATCTCAGAACTGCTTAAGATAGCCTACCTTGCAATTTTTAAATCAGTCAATAAAGATTGTTGGAAGTTGACAAGGTCCCAGCCGAGATGAGTTTAACTGCGTGTCTATAATTCCTTACTGAGCATTTGCTCACTATTATATATTCCTGTTTAGGATGATGCACTTAATTGATCATAATAAGACAATAGTTTTGGGGGGTTTTATATAGCGTGAACTCGACTCGAAGGTATCTGAGCGCTTTACACGAGCACCAGTTGCATTACAGACAGACACATTCAGGGGCTTAGTTACAAGCCCCTTGTGCCACCGCAGCATCACTTTTTTTGAGGCAGCTGCGGCGCAATCAGGGCGCCACACTGCTCCTTATTTACAAACTGACGCATTGGGCCGTGCGTTGGATTATACCTGTGCGAGGTATAATGTATGCAGGGTAAGCGTTTCTGAGCAAAAAGCCACATAGAAGTGGTGCAGTGAAATTTACATTTCACTGCGTCACTTTAAGACTTGACTGCATCAAAATTCTTACACCTGCTCAGACCAGGAGTTAGGATTGACGCAGGGCTTTTAACAAGAGACTCACCCATGTGGTCTGATGCATTGCTGGAGTTGAGTCAGTTTTTTAACCAACTCCAGCAATGTGTCACTTTTGCGCCAACAGATGCGGCAGAATTTCTGACACATCTGTTAATCCGTGCGCCATGGAGCCCTGTATAATAAATGCAGTGCATCCATGCCAATACGACAGTTTCTTGTTAATAAGGCCCTCATTTTGTTAGGCGCTTGGAGATTAAGTGAATTGCCCAGAATCACAGGATGTTGAGCGTCCCTACCGAGACTTGAACCCGGTTCACCCACTTTCAGGTCAACTACTTTAGGCGTTAGGCTACATCCAACAACATTGGTGTTTTAATTAAACATCTAAATAAATAAAAATAGTTTTCTTTCATCACAAACCTATGTATGTTTCCCCATTTTAAAGATGTTAATCAGGTCTGAATTAATAGAAAGCAGATTCAAGAGTGCCGCTTTGCAATTGGCTTTGCTAATAAATACTCAAACTGTATCATCTATAAAACGATGAAGATGTGCCTGCTTCCAGTTGGACAACCAGCATGAGTTGGTACAATCATATTTCATAGTTGTAGGATGCTGCTGAGTGGCAAAAGTTCGACTGAGGGTTCAACCAAGTGAAGTCGTCCATGGACCCTAACCCTGTTTTTTTGGTGAATTGACATCCAGACAGAATTGTGAAATTTGATATCTTCCCTCAGTGACTTATCTTCCTTGTTTGATATAGAATGAATGATTTCAACAAAACATTCCAAATGTGAACTATTCGTTCTCTGCATCGTTACTAAGACAATGCTATCTTTTAGATAAGTAGCTCCCTTTCCATCCTTAAAAAACATACTGTAGTTATTAAAAGGACATAGACTGCCCCAAAAGTGTTACACTAACTGCTAAAGATTTTATCAATAAAATTGATATGGGTTGTATGATTCTACAATCATTGCCTTTACCACACATGCCTTTACCACGCATCTTTACCATGCATGCCTTTACTATGGATATGCCTTTACCACACATATGCCTTTACCATGCATGCCATTACCACGCAAGGTAAGCATAGATAAGTAAATTATTATAACTCGCCCAGCTCTATACGTAGCCATTCTACATTAACTATAATTTGTGCCTTCTCCATGCACTGCTTATGCATTTTTATATTATATCACTTATGCCATCCAAAATAATAGTATTCACAATAATAGTTATGACATTGCAAATCACATCTTTTGTGAGAACACAATGCATGGTAGAGTGGCGAGCTATAGTTAATGTAGTGTGGCTACACAGTGTAGTGTAGGGGGATAGAGTGGAGTACAGTGTTGTATAGTTGCATGTAGTAGAGTCTTGTAGAGTGGAGTTGATAGAGTGAGGTAGAGTGTGGTAGAGTGGAGTGGTATAGAGCTGAGTGTAGTACAAGGCCATTGAGTGGGGTAGTGTTGTGCAGAGGTAAAGGGTCGTGCAGTGGAGTAGAGTAGAATGGACTCTGTGGAGTGTCATAGCATATCGTGGAGTAGAGTGTTGTAGAGTAGAGTGGCATGGAGTGGAGTAGAGTGGGGTGGCTTAGGATACAGTGGAGTAAAGTGTTATACAGTGGAGTGGTGTGTGGTACAGTGGAGTGGGCTGGTGTGCTGTAGAGTGTCGGGAAGTGTTGTAGAGTGGAGTTAAGTAGAGTGTTGCAGAGTAGATTTATGTGTTGTACAGTGAAGTAGTATGTAGTAGAGTAGGATGTGTTGGTGTGGAGTGGGATAAACTGTCGTAGAGTTGAGAGGCATAGAGTAGCGCACAGTGGAGTGACATAGAATGCAGTAGTGGAGTATAGTGGATTAGCTTATCAGAGTAGAGTATATCAACTTGGGGGAGCGGTGTAGAGGGAGTCGCGTAGAGTGTCATACAGTGTCGCAAAGTGGTATAGAGTAGAGTGCTCTATTCAACTCGGCAGCCATTCTACATTAACTATAATTTGTGCGTTCTACATGCACTGCTTATACCCTTTTATATTATATCACTTATGCCATCTAAAATAATAGTATTTACAATAATAGTTATGACATTGCAAATCACATCTTTTGTGAGAACACAGTGCATGGTAGAGTGGCGAGCTATAGTTAATGTAGTGTGGCTACACAGTGTAGTGTAGGGGGATATAGTGGAGTACAGTGTTGTATAGTTGCACAGAGTGCAGTAGAGTCTTGTAGAGTGGAGTTGATACAGTAAGGTAGAGTGTGGTAGAGTGGAGTGGTGTAAAGCGGAGTGTAGTACAAGGCCATTGAGTGGGGTAAAGCGTTGTGCAGAGGTAAAGGGTCGTGCAGTTGAGTAGAGTTGAGTGGGATCTGGTGGAGTGGCACAGCATATGGTGGAGTAGTGTTGTAGAGTAGAGTGGCATGGAGAGGAGTAGAATGGAGTGGCTTAGGATACAGTGGATTAACGTGTTGTACAGTGGAGTGGTGTGTGGTACAGTGGAGTGGACTGGTGTGCTGTAGAGTGTCGGAAAGTGTTGTAAAGTGGATTTAAGTAGAGTGTCACAGAGTGGATTTATGTGTTGTACAGTGGAGCAGGATGGAGTTTAGGTGGTGTGGAGTGGGATAAACTGTCGTAGAGTTGAGAGGCATAGAGCAGCGCACAGTGGAGTGGCATAGAATGCAGTAGTGGAGTAGAGTGGATTAGCTTATCAGCGTAGAGTATATTAACTTGGGTGGAGTGGTGTATAGGGAGTTGTGTAGAGTGTCATACAGTGTTGCAAAGTGGTATAGAGTAGAGTGTTGTAAACTTGCATTGACCGGAGTACATTGTTTTTTTTGAATTTTAATTTTAATTTTTATTAGAACAGGAGAAAAATACGTAAAGCAAATATTTTACATGTCGGTTTACATATCAAATAGCAAGACCAATAAATTAAACAAGCATGTTCAACAATTTATAAAGAGCATTTCGCATTACATTTTCAAAAAGCAACTGATAAAAAATTGAGACTCCCACAGTCGGCGGCTAAAAACATCTAGACTAAACTATTTAATTTATTAAATTACATTAAATAGAAGTAAGAGATAAAGTGCAAAGTGCAAAGATAAAGTGAAAAGTGCCATGTACAAATCATTTCGTTTTATATTTTTAGAAATATCCTACCTTCTACAAAGTGCTACATGCAAATATGACTTCTATTTTAACTAATTCATAATCATCAGGCTTCAACAATAAACCCATAAGGGAAAAAGGAACGCCATATACCTCTAAATCTTGCTACCGCTCCTATACGTTTGGCATAGGCCTCCTCAAGTTTATAAGTCCTAGTCATTTTATTAAACCAATGTACAATGCTAGGTTGTAAACTGGTTCTCCAGTTTTGCAGAACAAGTGATCTAGCAACTGCAATAGCAATTAATATAAAATATTGCTGATGTTTTGTAAAGCATTTCACTTCTGCTGAAGAACCGTATAACACCAACATGGCTGACGGACAGATTTCCAAGGATAAGATCAAAGAAATTTCCTCGAAAACCCTCTTCCAAAAATATTGTAAATCATTACATTCAAAAAATATATGTAGCCATCCCCTTCCCCCTCTCTGTTACAGCGATGACATTTATTTGAGCAAGTTAAAAACATTTTAGACAATTTCAGAGGAGTAAAATATAATAACCATCTAGATAAAAAATTCATTCTTTTAAAATTGGCGCCTCTAAGAGCTTTATTCGCTAGATCATTAAGCTGAGACCACTCTTTGGTATTAAACTTAGACCGGAGTACATTGTTGTACAGTGTAGTGCTTTAGAGTTGAGTAGAGTGTGGTAGAGTGGAGCAGCATAGGCTGTTATTGAGTGGAGTATATTGTTGTTGAGTAAAGTACAGTGGAGTGGAATGGAGTGTAGTTGGGTAGAGGGGAGTGGCATAGAATGGAGTAGTGTACGGTGGAGTGTCATAGAGTGGAATCGCATACAATGAAATAGCGTACAATTGAGTGCCGTAGAGTGGCGTGACATACAGTGGAATAGTGTAGAATGGAGTGGTGTAAAGTGGAGCTAAGTGCAATGGGATAGCATAGAGTAAAGTGCTGTAGAGTGGAGTGGCCTACAGTAGAGTGCCATTGACTGGAGTTGTGTAGAGTGAAATACCATACAGTGGAGTGTTGTAGAATGGAGTAGATTAGAGTGGAGTGTCAGAGAGTGGAGTGGCCAACAGTGGAATAGTGTACAGTGGAGTGCCGCACAGGTGGTGGCATAGAGTGGAGTGGGGTACAGTGGAGTGGGGTAGAGTGAAGTGGCGTACAGTGGAATAGCATCAAGTGGAGTGGCATACAAGGGAGTGGTGTAGAGTGGAGTGGCATACAGTGGAATAGTGTGCTCTAGAGTAGTTCACACTGAAATAGCGTACAGAGGAGTGGCGTAACTGGAGTGGCGTACAATGGAGTGGGTCACAATGGAGTGGCATAGATTGGAATAGCATACAGTGGAGAAGCATAATGTTGAGTGGTGTAAAGCAGAGTGGGGTACAGTGGAGTAGCATACAGGGAAATAGCATACAATGGAGTGGGGTAGAATGTAGTGGCATAGAGTCAAATAGTGTAGAGTTTAGTGGTGCAGAGTGTAGTTGTGTTCAGTGGAATAGCCTATACTGCAGTGGCATAGCGCGCAGTGGGGTACAATGGAGTGAAGTACAGTGGAGGGTTATATGATGGAACCATGCATGTGATTATATCGCATGACTTAACAAAGCAGTCTTAACCACGACTGCGTTTTTACCACACATGCCTTTACCACGCATGCCTTTACAATGAATTTCATTTTAAAGGCATCTGCATGGTAAAGATCACACCCCAGCTCCCCCGCACTGAGCTCTAAAACCCAGCCCTGCAATCCACCTCGCCCTAAAAATTACCCTGACCCCCCCACCCTGAGCCATAAAACCCAGCCCCCAGCCCTACTTTCCAAGTCGCATCCCGATCCTTCCTGTCCCAATCCTTCCTGATCCTCCACGCAATCTCCCCACCCAACTGCTCTGAATCTAGAGCGATGGCTGCCTTTACCACGCATATGCGTGGTAAAGGCAAATGTGGCAACAGAATGCGTGGTTCAGCCCGTGTTGTATGACCTTTTCCCACAGTGGAGTGGCGTACAGTGGAATAACATGCAATGAAGTCCTGTTGAGTGGAGTGGCAAAGAGTGGAGCATCACAGAGTTCAGTGTGGTAGAGTTTAATAGCATACAGCGGAGTAGCGTAGAGTGGAATGGCATAGAGTGGAGCAGCATACAGTGGACTGAGATACAGTGTAGTGACATACTGTGGAATAGCATATAGTGAATTGGCAAGAGTGGATTGGCGTAGAGGGGTCTAGCATATAGTGGAGTGGCTTACAGTGGAGCGGCTTAAATTGGAGCGGCATAGAGTGGGATAGTGTATAGTGGTGTGGCATAGAGGTGAGTGGTGTACAGGGAAGTGGCATAGAGTGGAATAGCATAGAGTGGAGTGACAAGAGCATATTTGCATACAGTGGAATAGCACAGAGTGGAGTAGTGTAGAGTGGAGTAGCGTACAGTAGAGTGGCATATATTGGAGTGGCATAGAGTGGTGTGGCATCGAGTGGAATATAGTAGAGAAGAGTGGCGTAGAGTGGAGTTGGGTAGAGTAGGGTGGCATAGAGTGGAGTGATGTATAGTAGACTGGCATATAGTGGAGTGGCATAAAGTGGAGTAGAATAGAGTGGAGTGGTGTACAGTGGAGTTGCGTACAGTGGAATAGTGTAAAGTGGATTAGTGTACAGTGAACTGGTGGACAATTGAGTTGCACAGACTGGAGTAGCATGCAGTGTAATAGTGTACAGAAAAGTTGTGCACAGTGCAGTGGCATATAGTGGAGTGTTGTAGAGTGGACTGGTATACAGTGGAATAGCATACAATGGAGTGGCGTACACTGGAGTGGGGTGGAGTGGCGTAGAGTGGAGCGGTGTAGAATGAAGTGGCATAGTTTGGAATAGTGTACAATGGAGTGGGGTAGAGTGGAGTGGCATTCAGTGGAGTGGCGTGGAGTGGAGTGACATGGAGGGGAATAGCTTAGGGTGGAGTGGCATACAGGGGAGCGGCATACAGCAGTAGACTGGAGTGGTGTAGAGTGCAACGCCATACAGTGGAGTGTCATAGAGTGGAATAGAGTACACTGGAGTGGGGTAGAGTGAAGGGGTGTAGAGTGGAGCGCCATAGACTGGAGTGGTATACAGTGGAATAGCGTGGAGTGTAATAGCATAGAGTGGAGTGACGAGGAGTGGCATCGAATGGGGTGGTATACAGAGTAACGGCATACAGTGGATTGTTGCAGAGTGGAATGGTGTATAATGTAGTGGCGTGCAGTGGGGTGGTATACAGTGGAGTGAAGTACAGGGGAGTAGAGTGTGTAGTGGAATAACGTACAGTGGAGTGGTGTACACTGGAGTGGCATAGAGTAGAGTGCATAGAGTGTAACAGCATATAGTGGAGTAGCGTAGAGTGGCGTAGAATGGAGTGGCATAGAATGAAGTGGTGTAGAAATGTAATAGCATACAGTGGGGTCTTGTAGTGCGGAGTGTCGTAGAGTGGCGTGGCGAACAGTGGATTAGTTTAGAATAAAGTGGTGTATAGTGGAGTGGCGTGTAGTGGAGGGACGTAGAGTGGCATGAAGTGTAATAGCATAGATTGGAGTGTCATAGAATGGAATAGTATAGAGTGGAGTGGCGTAGTGTGCAGTGTGGTACTTGAAACAGACATAGCTTGAAAGTGGGTGAATGGATGTAGATGTGATGAGGCAGGAATGTAGATTATGCATTGCAAATGGTAATTTTTACTGGTATGTGTAAAAAGTGAAGTAGTGTTAAAGTTCTAAGTGTTAAAGTACTTAGTTATATATTGTGCCGTGGTATACCTCAGTAAGTTTGCGATATACTGTGGTACATGGCAATGAGAAGGCAGTATCTGATTGGCTAATGCGTGTCTTCGCATACTATTGTTATATCCCGCATAGATGCCCTAATGTAGATCCGTTCGTACATGCCCTAAAATGGACGTATTCATATTTACCCTAATATGGTCATATTCGTACTTGCCCAATTATGGTCATGGCCGCATATGCCCAATTATGGTCACAACTGTACATGTCCTATTATAGTATGATTCCTTATATAGGCATGATCTTTCACTTACATTGGTCCCAGCTAGTACACAACGAGCTCTGAGGGCTGAACGTTATCTATCCTGTGGTTTTGAATGCAGCAGGGTTCTTCCAAACACAGGCCCACACTGTACTCATTAATTATGCATGGCTTTCTAAGAATACACCACCGGCATAATATGTATGTACAAAGTTCACCCCTGACGTCTTCCTCATGTCCAATACAAACCATACTGAGGACCGAGACTCTTTAGGGTATAAATACACCACAACTTGCCCCGGTAAAGCAGAGGGAACCGAGACTTCCATGCTGACCAGAGACGCTGAGGCTCCTGCATGCAGTCGCTCAAGCTGACAGTGGTCTGACACAACCCGGACGGGGTGTCCAACTCGAGACCAGGACGGGGTCCCACACTCTCTCTATTCAGGTATGGGGGTTCGACTAAATCCTAGGAGGATTCTTGGCTCTTAGCTTCTAAGACCTGCACACATATGCTAGGCACACACAGGTACATCTAGGTAGGCATCGTAGGAGTACGCACACTTGCATAATGCTTTTATATTCATGTATGTACTCATGAGTATCGCAATATGGTAGAACTGTTCTATCCCTTTGCTTTTATCGTACTGCTGATAATTTATCTCTGCTATTGCCTGCTGGTCTCTGCAGCACATATATTTTACACTAGAATAACAACTGTTCAATAAATACTTATTGAAACGCCCGACTGTTTATTCTGGAGACACTAGTGGCACTACGAGCTAGCTAATGCAAAACAATCTAACATAAGCGGTGGGGGTGCACAGAGTCAGTCTGCCACCAAGCCCACAGCTTATGTTATACAAACGCGCAGGTCCTGCATGGGTACTATAGGAGCTACATGACACTATAAAAGTCTGCCATGTTGTTTTCGGTATATTTTTATTCTGCATTGTGCATGTTTCGGAAAGTGCCCCTTTTTGCATGGTTGCCCCCACTTTTTGCCAAACTGCTGATGTACTTTGATTGAGTGTGCCCTGGGTTCCTGCCAACCAGGTACCCAGGGCCTATATTCTTTCCCTAAACTGTACTGTTGCAAAACCCAGTACGCAACTCTCTGGCCACATGTAAGTCCCTTGTAAAAGGTACCATGGGTACCAAGGGCACTGTGACCAGGGAAGGCCTCTAAGGGCTGCAGCACTTATTGTGCCACCCTTAGAGGCCCTGTACCTTTACACACACACACTGCCCTTGCAGGCTGCGTGTTTTGGTGCAGAACAAAGTGAAGAGTGGACATGGCACACATCCCTGTATGCCATGCCTACAATCCACTGACCTGGCATAGGTAAGCCACTTCTCTAGCTGGGTGCACTATACCAGTGGTCAGGGTACAGGTGCATGAGCCCTGTACTCCTACAGTGTCTAAGTTGATTCTTAGACATTGTAAGTGCAGTAATGCCATAAACAGTATATGGTGCTGGGAGTTTGTAATTATGAACTCCACAGCACCATAATGGCTTTACTGAAAACTGGGAATTGTGAGTTTTGCTTTTACTAGCGGTTTTTGAATATTTAGAATGCTTTTCTTTTTAGTTTCTTTATGTATTGTAATTTGTTTTTGTAGGAGCTGCTAATGTATGTAAATTTCAGCTGCTTTCACCTAAACTGAACCCTTTCTTGAGTACTTTGGGTATGTAAAGTTTTTTGATTTTTTTTTAACTGAATGAAAGAATTTGGGGGCATATCTGCAACAACCGGCGATAATTATCGCTAAGCGCACTTAGCGCTAGGATAATTATCGTCGGCTATCGCTGGATTTTATCGCTGAGATAGCGTGCTATCAGCGACGCTTATCTTAAAAGCGATAAAAATACCAGCGATAGCTACAAAATGTGCGATTATCGCTGGAAATCCAGCGATAATCGCACAGCGACAGGCGATACCTTGCTGATAGGGCAGGGTGGACTCAGCCATAGTATCCACCTTCCATTGGATACAATGGCTAAGTCAGATTGAGAGCAGGCATAAGAAAAGTAGCGATAAGCGCGGTTAGCGCTACTTTTCTTATCGCTATGCATGTTAGCGGGAAGTTTGTTGATAGGAGAAATGTCACTTAGCGACATTTCTCACGTTATTTTAGTGCGGAACGCCCACTTTGCATATCATTAGGGATGCAAAGCTGGGCGTTGAGGGAAAGGGCGCTAAGGCAAGGATTCACGCAATAGCGTGACCTTGCTGATAATGCGATAAAATTATCGCCGCTTTTCGCCCGAAAACGGACGCTAAAGCGGCGATAATTTTATCGCGGCGCCTTGATGATATGCCCCTTACTTACGTATTTGACATTTTCAAGCGGATCTCAAATTTCTCCAAACATGACTTTCTCCATAAGATCTGCAGAACAAGAATGCATAAATATGTGAATTAGGCAAATATGCCTATATCATTCTGTAGTAATTTGTTGTATATATTGCAGTGCTCTACACTGCTCTGAACCGTAATATGAAAGTTGCCTGGTATGAAAACCCTCTCTTACTACTGACTATCATTCTCACATTAACAGCAGGTAAATATCTATATTTGTGGCTCTCCAATTCCTCTACCAAAGCTAGCAGTCAAAAGATAGGTGTTAACTGTCATAATTTAGGGCCAAGGATAACCATGTGAACCATAAACTACCTTTGTAAAAGCGCAGGAAATGTGTTACAAAACCTGACGTTTGAGATACATAGTTTAAGAGATGCAAGTTTTAGATTTTAGTATCATACATAATCCCAAAAATGAATTTCATTTTGTATGCCAGTAACCGGTTTCTATTCAGCCTTACAATCACGTTTATCCTAATATTAAGAGTTCTACTCATAGCTGTAATATGCTTGCATATGGAGGAAGCCTATCATAATTATCTTTAGTCGCTCATTCGAATGGAGTTAGAGGGACAGTTACTTTGGCCAGGCATTCGTATGCTTTTTTTCCCTAATTACCCTATCCCGAACTGCATCATTAGGTCTTCGAAGTTCCTAATAAGAACATTATAATCCTTTGTCTTTGATGTGCATCAGTTTTGCACTTGGGCTTTTACTCAAGATTTCCTTCCATAACACTATGAATCTTTAGGTGACTTCTCTGGACATCTACATATATTTCTTTTTGGAAAACTGCATAAAATCTGTTTTTTGTCAGTGCATAGAGTGAAACAAAGTTTGTATTGCTGACTGCGGACCAATGTGTTCTAGCAAGCTGACTTTAATTAAAATGTCTTACCCATGAATGAATGGTTATGGTACATTTTTGGGCAAGTGGAAACAGGTTGAAATATCTGCATTATTAGTAATCCATAGTGAAAATAAACTGAAATTGCAACAAGCATTTGCAATGCAATCGGTCTCGCCTTTGGGACCTTATAAGTATTAACGAATCCGACATTTTCTGTGCAAAGTGGTTTACGGCTTCCAGTGACAGACATCGTAAGAGAAGCTGTGCGCCCCTGAAAGTTAGTGCAACTAGAACAGAGGCCCAGTGAATTAGTTATACTGCATATTATGTGGCATGAAGCCTCCCTTCAGATGGACGGGTTTGCACGCCGAGGGAAGGAGGCACCAGTTCGGTACAGTGGGATGATGTCTACATCTGCATTTGTGAATTCGCGCTTTTCATTGACCAGCACACTGCTCATACAAGCATACACTCACCAGGCTAATGGCATGCTGGGGGTATTTGCACGTGTGCACACGCAGGATTTCACCGTTTGGAAGGGAATGCGTGAGCCCCAATGCCTGAGAGGGGTATGAGGGGTATGAAGGGTAGTAAGGTAGTAAGGTAGGTTAATGCTTGTGCTGCAGAGATAGTAAAAGGGTGCAATCCCGGCAAGATCGCACAGCAGGCCTCTTTTTTTTTAGGCTCTTGGTTAAAGGTCAAATGCTTGTCAGTGCATTAAGGTGTCTGATGCGGAGATCTGTGTGCAACCTATGGGTCTCAAGATCCAATCCAATGAAAACAACACCATGGGCTAATGAACCAAAGCATCGCGGGATAGCAAAGAAAACAAGACACTATAAATTAACATGAACAAAACAAAACAAAAGCAATTATCAGGAGGAAAAAAAAAGCGAGCCTGGCATCTTAATAAAACAAGAGAGTAGTCACTGTTTACACACTTGATGGGAACGAGCTGTTGACACGGCTATATGGAAGTGCGTTTGCTGCAGTCTGGCCAGATCTATGGTGCAAAGTGTGGGCGAGGGCGCAGAAGGAGCTGCGTCGAGTTGATCCACACGGCAAGCGCTCTCCGGTTCAGTACAAAGCAGCAGCGGGCACGAAGCCTGCACCCCTGCCAGGGCTGCGAGTTCACTGGCCGAGAGTCCAGGCCCCAGCAAGCAGCCATTGTTTGCTTTTCGTTCTTCAGCCAAGCGGGTTGGGCACTGAGTGGGCTACGAGGAGCCCGGGGAAAGCACTGGGAAAATTGCCGGAGGTTAGAGGAGCGGGGAATAGAGGTGGAAAAGACGAGGCAGGATGAGGGTGGGGGGTTGGTTGAGATATTCAGAGGAGCTACATTTGCCATTGATATGGATGCCATATTTTCAGGTTGCGTTTTCTCATGTGCTCGGAGGCATGCAGCCGCTGTGAACGGCATCTATCTACATACACTCTTCAGCTTCAGTGGAAAGACAGACACTGAGTGCCTTACAGAGACAGGCATGGCCTAACATGCTGCAGACGGCGCCAGAGACCACTCCCTCAACACTAGTACGGGTACGAGCCCGTGGCTGGCTGAAAGCATCAGCGGTGACATCTCGGAGGGGAGCTGGGGGTGGGCAAACACGGCACAGGGAGACCAGCCTAATATAAAATAAACAACAGCGCGCCGCGAGTGGTGTGTGCGAGCGCTGGAAACCAAACACCCTCATATCCACATCACTTCCTATTTTTCCTCGTGTAAGACTTTTGGCGCATGCATACGATGTAAGCCATCGAGCACATGTTAATTCGCACTATTTTAAAAACAAGCATTTGTAATGCAATAGAACTCGCATTTACTCTAGTCCGATTGCATTTGAAACGGGAGTGCGGGCGGGCAAAAAGGCACAAACGGGAGTGCGGGGGGGGTGGTGGTATTCAGAGAAGTCATGGACTGCGGAAGGGGAGGGGGTGAGCCACGGGAACAACATGTTTTTAAAGTAAAGGGGCCCCTAGCCATGGAAGTATACAAATGACGACATGGCCGTCAGGAGGAGGGACTAACAAGCCGAAAACCAATCAGAAGGCAGCATTTAGGATGTAAGCCAATCAAAAAGATGGTCGGAGAGTGGGCGGAGCTTAGACAAAGCTTCCCCGCTATAGTATATACTACATGCCTCGCAAAGCTAGGCGAGACCTAAAAACTAAGTGGTCATTACTTTTAAGATACAACAGCATTCAAATTGGAACAAAATCATGCTTTTATTCTCCATGACACCAACATATAATTATGTTAACTCCTGCTCTCATATCACTAAACCTACTTCTACCCCAAACGCCATCACATCTTCCTCTGCAACAGATAAATAGAGAGCCAATGCACCTAACCTCTATTGAGCATCTTAGATGTCCAATCCATTTGAGAACCATATTAGATCTCTGGCTGAGACAACATTTATGATATTTCTGCCAGCATTCAAGGAAGAGAGACTGTGAATGTCTTTGTAATGTCTTTGTAACCCTCTAAGTCAACATCATAGGCATAAAATGTATGGGTTTATTGCAGTCAGAATTCTTTGTATGGGTAATGAAGTTAGATAATGCAGAATGTGTCACACTCGTCAGGATATTTGAATCTCTTTCCATTATTCATTGATTTCATTGCTTCCTTGTCACTCTTAAGTGTAAATATCATGTCCCTGTATGATTCCCTTGACGTTTGTCGAATTAATGAGATTATGCCTTCCTCCCTCTTTTGTTCAATATCATTGATCAACCACATCTGTTTACCAAACAATACTTGTCATTAAAAGTGCTTCAAAATCAAATCATATACAAACAGCAAATTGGCAAAGCATATTAATCTTGTTGAATGCAAAGTTGTTGGTGCTGGGCTCAGCCTTTTTCCAGATACATGTAAGAATTGTTGATAAATTATCTATTTTCTAGATGCAGTCAATGCCCAATATTAATGACGATGCCATTATTGATGATGATGCTTTAAATAATTTCCTGACAAATAGATTGCAATGAATGCCTGATACTGGAGTAGATGGTTGTGATATTTTTTGTAATTTTTTTTGTTATCAGGAGTCAGCAATGATTACAGAAAGAGAGCAAAGCAGCGGTAGTAACATAAGAGTATTTGAATAAAAGAAACCGATTTCATAAATAATCAATTACATTTCAACAAGTGTAATAGCATACTAATGAAGTAAAGAGAGGGGAAAGGAAAAAAAAAGGAAAAGCATAGTCCAACCTAAACCAATGTACAATGAGAAAGTTCATAAACTATTCCCAGTAAATGCTGAACCAAATGTTTTCCACCTTTCTTATAGATTGAGGTCCTCCAGCCTTGGCCACTGCAAGTTCACATTCGTATATTTGGCAAAACATCGCCCACCATTCAGTCACCTTCAGTGGTAAGGTACTTATTCAAGACCTAGCGATACATAGACAAGCTGTGATGATTATAATAGAGACTAATGACCTAGTGCTGAAGTTAAGACCCGGTTTATACCCCAACATAATTTCCTTTGTAGATAGCTGAAAATCTGACCCCAAATGAGATGTTATCAGCTAAAATAGGTTATTCAAAAAATTCTGAAGTACAGGGCACCCAACAAACATGTCTACTATATCAGCTGCAAAACAGCGACATTTCGGATAGTATGCCTTATCAGGGTCCCGAGCCAGAGAACATTTTGAGATAGGATCAGGCGCATAATAGAGCATGCATCCTGTTTTAAATTGTTGCAGTTTAAGACTCACCTAAAGAGCGGAACGATCTACAACTTCAAAAGCCTCCTGTATCTCTGCAGCTGTAATTTCAGAGACAAGCACCCTGCTCCATATGGAAGCTAATAGAATACTGTCATCCTTAGCTTGCAAAAAAACTTTTGATATAACAAGCTAATAGAAACTTTGACAGAGGCCTTATAGAGATAAGATAGAATATATGTTGTTTTGTAATCAATAATTCCTTTACAACCATGCAGAAAATAGTCCTACACCTGCAAATATTTAAAGAAAAAACGCTGTGGGAGCTCGTATGCTGCCGCCTCATCTGATATATGAACAAGGGCCGGCAGCGGATTAGTGGGAAAAAACTAATGTCATGAAAAAATTACAACTGGCGGTCCACTAATCCAGTTATCATTTTTCATGACATTCAGGGGCATATGAACAAGCCCCTATCGCCACCACAACGTCACTTATATCAACGTTGTGCTGGCGATAGGGGCTGTGCCTTATTTACAAGGCAGCGTTAAGCCACTTAACATGGCTTAACGCTGCCTTGTAAATAAGACCCCCTTTCACGCTATGGTTAGGGTGAAAGAGGTGGGCAGTGAGTGTTTGCGGTGGGCGTTCCACCGCAACACCCATTCATTTTGACGCTGCCCCCTATGTACAAGGGTGGCGTACATAGGAGGCAGCGCCAAAATTAAGACCAGGTAAAACCTGGTCTTAAGTTGGCGAAACAAGGAGAAATGCATTATTTCTCCTCGTTTTTGCTTTTTCCATGTGTGCTGCCTTGTGCAGCACACATGGAAAAAGCAAAATGCCATGGATTGTTTATGTGTAAAAAGGTGTACATAAACAATCCTTTAAAAAAATGCCATTTTGTGACTTTCATGTGTGCTGCATGAAGCAGCACACATGACAGTGACAGAATGGCATTTTAGGATTGTTTATGTGCAGGGAGGGGCACCTTCCTACACATAAACAATCCTCCCCTGCATGCAGACACCCTTGCGCTATGGTGCAAGGGTGCCTGCATTGGCGCTAAGTTACTAAACTTAGCGCCATCACAGTGGGAAATGCAAGGCTGCACCATATTCTCATAAATATGGTGCAGCCTTGTGTTTCTGAAGTGGCGGAGTGAGGCGTTAAGCCAGGAAGGCTAACGCCTCTCTCCGCCACTTCCTTGTACATATCCCCCTTGGAGTCAGAATTTAAGTTCACTTTTACAGCAAATCTGTTGATAGAAAAAGGTGGATTCCAAAGATGTGGTGGCAGTCAAGTACAAAATTGTCTTGTTTGTCTGTATTTTGAAAAGGACATTGAAAGAAGTGAACAAATAAATAGGAGAAAGATTACATAGCTCCGTGTAATCATTTGTACAAAGAAGAGATGTATTTTAATAGAACCTGATTCTGTTGATTATTGTTCATGAACAGCAAAACCAGTAGTTGAATGTCTCGGGAAGATGATAAATAATGAGGTTTGAATCTGTAATATGTAAAACTATGCTCAGGGCCAGTTTCATTAATTGAAAATGGGAAACAGCCTTTACTCCGAAGTTTTTACATCGTATTATATTTTCCACAGATTTTTTACATCGAAAAGACTGTTGGCACGCAAGTCTTTACAACACAAGACAAAACCACGCATTTGAGAGGAATTAAAAGGGGATTTGGGGGGTCTCTCCCCAAAAATATAACATTTTCAAATAGTACCAAACCTGTAAAGGACAAATGCAATTAAAAATTTATTAAGAATTAATGTATATTTTTTTTAACAGTAGATGGCAGTGTTAGACTGAAAAAGTGTGCATGGTAGTGGAATGCATGGTAAAGGTGTTTCTTATGTGAGTGAATGTAAATGCGTGGTAGTGGTATGCATTGTAAAATATGCGATGCAAAGATGCGCGTGGTGAAGGAAGGCGTGGTAATGACATACAACCTCTTTTATTAAAAGCTGCTCATCCTAAAAGCATCTGTGGCTACACTAAGGGGTATATTCACAAGAACGTGCGATAACTACCGCAAGAGTAGCGTAACGCAACTTTCAATATTGCAGCCTATCGCGGGAAAATAACCCCGTGTCAACGTGGAATTCACAACAAGGCGGTAGCATGCGATAGTCTGCCTAAACCGCGGACAATGTCCGCGATACAACCACCACGATGGAGATAAAAACACAAACCACAACACCAAAAAACACGCAATGGGCCAAAGCGTGATGAGGAAATCAGCGACAAGCAGCGCCCGGCCTGCAACACACACCTGGCAGGCGTCAAAAATCTCCATAAAAGTAGAAAAAACACCCACACACAAACTGACCAACACACAAGCACCATGGAGGCAGCCGGAGCAGGCGCAGAGGACGAGTGCAACCCCACAAGCACCCCGGATGACCAGCCTGGGACCTCGGGGACAGGGAAGGGCAAGGACAAGAAGACGAGGAAGACCAAGTTCAGTCCGCAGGTGAACAGGATCATAGTCACGGAGGTGATGGAACACCATCAACAACTCTTCGTCACCTCCAACGTGTCATTGGGCACCAAAACTGGAATATGGCGTGACATCGTCGACAAGGTGAATGCCGTCGGAGAGCACAAGCGGACAATGGACGAGGTCAAGAGGCGATGGAATGACATCAAGCGGAAGACCAAGGAGAAACTCTCCGCCAACCTGAAGGCAGCAACGCAGACCGGAGGTGGGGGCCCAGCGCCACAGCTGGAGCTGGATGACATGGAGGAGCTGGTGTCGACAGTCATCAGTGTGGAGACTGTGGCCGGAGTCGGGGGACCGGACACTGCTCGACAGGACACAACACAACCGCAACAGGGTGAGTGACCACCAGGTACTGGGGGGACGGGGGGAGATGGCCACAATGGCACACATGCACCAGCAAGCAGGGCGCAGTGCACACCCACAATCACTCTGGGTCCTCGCCCAGACCCACAGACTGTCACAATGTACAATGCCATGATGTCTGAATGTCAACCTGTACCATGCGGCTACATACATGTGGACACATTGTAATACACCATTTCCCCTTCACATTGCAGGGGCATCGTCAACATTCCCTGCCGAGCAGTCACAGCCACTCTTAACTGATGACGAGGAGGAGGACAACACCAGCATCGACACCCAAACCATCCAAGACCTCATTGACCTCATCCGCAACTCACCTCCAGGATCAGGGCAGCCCAGCTACATCCATGAGACCCCACCCACCACCCAAACCACCCAGCAGGAGGCACCCACAGCCCCGGCACCCTCCCAAGTCCCCCAGGAACAACAAATGGCCTTCCAACGCCGTGTGCTGGAGGGCCAGAGAGAGACGGCCAAGCAGGTGCGGGTGGGGTTCGAGCTCATGGCTACCAAACTGGACGTCATCCTTGGGTGTCTATGTCCGCCCCATGGTCTCCAACGAGCCCTGAATGACATCGCTGGAGTCATGACGCAGAGGGAAGAATACCTGTCCGCTCAGTATGGCCCCAGCGATACCAGCCGTGAGCTGGCACACATGCGGAGGCTCATGGAGGACATGGTGCGGATGGAGGCGGAAAGGATGGCAGCCACCGTTGCACATCAGCGAAATGTAGCTGGGATCTACCGTGCCCTGCATGTCCTCATCATGGCATTGCTGCCACAAGGCGTGGTGATGATGAATGCTGCTGCCCCCACACTATCCACATCTCCGCCCACTGGTGTGTCAGTGCCTCCCAGTGCGGCAGGTGTATCCACTCCGGCACCTGATGTGTCACTGCCACACAGTGCGGCCGACAATCCTCCTCCGGCCCCTGATGTGTCAGTGGC
The DNA here is from genome assembly GCA_963921515.1 of Calotriton arnoldi. NCBI lineage: Eukaryota > Metazoa > Chordata > Amphibia > Caudata > Salamandridae > Calotriton > Calotriton arnoldi. The sequence continues at coordinate 22,352 of CAWUFW010015319.1, forward strand.
ACACAGTGCCGCAGCCGGTACTGCAACACCCACAGGTGGGGCAGGGCACACACCCGGGGATGAGGACGTGGATGGGACTGTGGTCAGGAGGGCCAGGCACTAGCATCCATTTCCACCACCTTGCCTGTTTCTGCTTGGTGCCGCACATGGCCTCAAGACCTACCACTGACCCCCGATACACTCCGATGCACTCACCTTGGACAGCGACATGGACTGCCACATCCTGTTTGACGACCAATGACACGGCGGACAGACTGCGGACTGTACCCTTCCTCTTCCGCAGTACAGGTCATCCCCGGATGGACACTCGCTGGCCCTCCATGGGCCCATATTGTGTAGTGTGCTCAGCATTGCCCAGTACCGCTCCAGCTGCATGACTGCACTGGATGTGCAAATAAACATCCAGTGACGCACTGCTGTGTAATGTCTTACGTCATTCATGTATGGATGTGTGGATGAATGTGGGGACAGTGCCTTCCCTTGCGTCAATGATGTTCATCCTGTGGGATGCCAGTCAGAGGGTGCGACATTTCATTTTGTGTACCGGGTTCCGTGAACACTACAACAGGGACACACGCATCAGTCACTTCCTTGTCCAGACATGGACTGGACCACACCCAGAGCCCACGAGTCATTGTTTCAAGCCCTGCGCTGGTCGGGCGTACGACAGGCCAGACCACTCCGCTAACGCCACGAGGGGGGCCCTCATTGCTACCCGTCGCAGCCGTACTCGCTGGTGGTGTGCAGGTCACTGGTCTAGTTGTCAGCATGTCACAGCCACACCCTCAGGGCAGGTTTTCACACACATCACACCCATCCGGCACAGGCGTCACAGGCCATGTGACTCCGCCAACATAAGGGGCAGACGACGTCACATTCCCCTCTTCCAGTGGTGACTGGATGACGGCCGCTCCACGGTTCTCACTCATGTAGGGCCCATGAGTTGTTGCGCACAGGGTTAGTGGCATCCGAGGCCTTGCGGACGGCACAGGCCTACCACCACGTGGCGCAGACTGGGGTTGCACAGGGTTAGTGGCACACAAGGCCTCACGTGGCGCAGACTGGGGTTGCACAGGGTTAGTGGCACACGGGGCCTTGCGAACGGCACAGGCACCCCTCCACGGGTCGGTGACTTTGGGTGCACTGAGTCAGTGGCACCTTAAGCTGCTGAGCGGGTTTTCAGCCTGCGATGATGCCCCGTCCCGGCGGTCCGGACAGCTCAGGTTTTGTGTGCCCTGCTGGACCACAGTGTAGGCCAGAGCCAGCGGACAGCGCGGGCCTACCGCCACGTGGCGTCGCTTCTGGGATCCCAGAGTTGGTGGCACCCATTGGGCTGAGCGGGTGTGCAGCCTGCGATGGTGCCGGGTGCACTGGTATGTCCTATGCCATATAATAATCAAGACCCAGCACCAAACGTGAGACCTGGTGGCCTGCGGAGCGGGGCTGCATGATGTGGAGGGTGCCATGTCCGCGGGCCCCGGGCTTGTGACTTACTGCGGCACGTGGTAGGACCGCCTGTCTATGCACCGGTGGCGGAAGGTGAGCATTGAGGCCTAGGTGTGCATGGGCGGGCATGCTCCGATGGGTGGCGGGAGGGGTTAGGGTACCTCTGCCTGGGTGTGCATGGGCGGGTAGGCGATGTTGTCTTGTGCAAGTGTGTGTACTGTGCCAGTCATGTATCTGGACTCTGTTTCAGCTGACGGCTCTGACTCAGATGTGTGACCTGGTGTCCTGCTATACATACCGGCACGTGGTTGGAGACACACCGGTGGCAGCAGGTGAGCAGTGTGGCCTGGGTGTGCAGGGGCTGCACGTTCTCTCTCTCTCTCCTTCTCTTCCTCTCTCTCTCTCCCTCTCTCTTCCTCTCTCTCTCCTCTTCTCTCTCTCTCTCTCTCCCTCTCTTCCTCTCTCTCCTTCGCTCTCTCTCTGTCCTCTGATGTGCGCAGGACACACCTTCTCATCATGTTTTTTGTCTTACAGGCTGTGACCTACGTATTGTTCCAAGGGGAGCGGCCGTGTGTCTTCATTTCATTTCGGTGTTCATTTTAATAAAGTTTCATTTGTTGCTTCGAAAGTGAATGTGTGCTGCTCATTTCTGTGACGACACATGCATGTCCCCAGTTGTGATTGTGCGACATCAAGCGGAATATTTTGTGCATGTTTAGGTGTGGCTGATGTGGCATGTCTTTGGTCGGGGGGGTGCCAGGGAGGGGTGGTCCTGGGGGTGGTGGCGGTGGGTGTTGTGGCCCTCTTGGGTGTCCGGGCCGCATGATGGGTGGCTCCATGGCATCTGTTGCCCTTCCGATGTAGCCCTGGGCTGTGCTCACTTTTGGTTTGCAGGCTGCCGTCCGACTTTACACCAGGTCAGAGCAGGTGTAGATTTCCTGCTGCTAACGCGCCTTATTGCCTGATTTGTGTTTTTATCGCGGATGTGGCTGGTCGTTGTGAATGTTGAGGTGTGATGTTGTCTCGGCTTTTGTCACGGGAACGCCTACTCTGCATCTCATTAGCGATATTTGCGGGGGTCCTCTGTGGCGATGTTTTTTGCGGCTGCAAATGCGGGTAAACTGGTGCTGTGGGCTGTTAACACCGGCTTGTGAATGGTGAGGTAAATTTATCACGACTTTGGCTGCGATAAAGTGCCGTTAATTTGGCGATAGCTCCTTGTGAATATGCCCTCAGAGTTTTTGAGTGAATAATATATTACAAACACATATCAAGATAGCAATTATCCACCACAAACCGTATTAAGTTGAAAAGTTTATCTAGTAGTCAGTCTGAAAGAGAACTTGAAAAGTGAAAGATTATTTTAATTTGCAACTCAGAACCCATTTTCCTCATTCTTAGAAAGAGAATATACAATGTTACAATTTACAGACATGCTGATTTGCATAGATAGCTGTATGTACCAAAACATGTACAAGTTGCTGGAGCTGCTGAAGAGTTAGGGGCATATTATCAAGCCCTTTATCGCCGCGTTAGCGGCACTTTTCTGCCGCTAATGCGGCGATATTTTTATCACACTATTAACAAGCTGCAGCTAACGGGCCTTAGCGTGAGTTTATTAGCGATAGTGGCCGTTTTTTTACCTCTAAGCATGTCAGCGATATATATCGCTAATGACATGCAAAGTAGGCGTTCCTGACTAAAACTCCATTGAAACGGTCGCAAACACAACTTCCCCCTATTATCAATGCCCGTGAAGCGATAGGAAAATTCGCGCTAACCGCGCTTATCGCTGGAACTTAACGCCTGAAAAAAACTTGCCTTAACCATCTTGTCAATGGGGGGTGGATTGTTGGGTTAAGTATACACTTGCCTATTAGCAAGCTTTTCATTAGCGCTGTTGATTTAGCGCTGGAATTCTCACGCTATTGCTGGTTTTACACGCTATCGCTGGATTTCCTATCGCCTTTGCGATACGCGCTGATAATACCGCGCTATCACGGCGAGGAAATCCAGCGATAGCCGGCGATAAAAAAAACTGCGCTTAGCGCGCTTTGCGATAAATATCGCAGATCCTTGATAATATGCCCCATAGACTACTATTTGAGCATCAAGGGAGAGGAATGATTGTGGTAGAGAAACACAATGTAAAAATGTATATTGTAAGTAGGGAGAGTGAAGCTGTGATGATTTGCCTGCTCCAACTTTGAAGAGTCTAAACTAATTTTAACAGAAAACATGTTTTTACATGAATATTTTCCTGAAGAACTTGTTTTAGTGTGATGATCCTCCTGAAAGTTACACATCATATCAAACTTCCTAAAGTGCAAATGATCTGTAGTTTACCTATTTTCAACAGTAAATTTATAATTGTTCACACAATTAAGTGAAAGGTCATGAGTACTCAAACATGAAATTTAAAGAGTGGAGCTTGACGGCAGGAGGTGAGCTGCGAATCAAGGGAAACAAACTTCAACACGTAGGGGGCCGATTCCGATTCGGGCTGGAAACCTCTCCGACCGAGCCGGACCCGGAGAGATTTCCGACCGAATCGGACTCTGGCAGTCCGACCGAACGAGTACGATGCGCACGCATGCACCCGGACTCGATTCGGTCGGACTCCCATTGAAGTCAATGGGAGCCGGTCGTACAACGCGTACGCGGGCTCCCATTGACTCAATGGGTGCGAGGCGAACAGGGGCGCCCCCTACAGCGGGTACGCATCGATGCGCATCGCGCCGTACATGCACAGGTAGGGGGGACCCATGGGTCCCCCCTGTGTGCGACTCGCGCGCCAACGCGTACAGGGGGGTCCGACGCGGACCCCCAAAGTCCGGCTCCGACAGCTCTTTCGAGCCGGACGGCGCGAGTCGGTCGGACTGCTCGCGGCGCGCATCGTACTTGCCCGGCCGGGGAACGACTCCATCGCGTGGTGCGAGTTGTGTCCGTGCGAGTCGGTCGGAGCGTGTTGAAGCCACATACGAGTCGGTCGGTGATTTCGCAGGCGCTTGCATCGTACTCGCTCGGCCGGACCCGCGTACGAATCGGCCGGGAAACAGGGCTCCGAATCGGATCCGGTAAAGCCGAATCCGATTCGGAGCCCTACCGGCCGAGATCGGAATCGGCCCCAATGTCTTTACCAAGCATCATTTAACAGCCACACCTTTACCACACATGCCTAGAAATATAGTGTATACCGTGTATTTTCAATTTTGTACTTACTTCATATTTTTTAAAGTCTATGGAGTACCACAGTAATACATGAAAGTTACTGCCTGGGCGTAGTGGGCATAGCGGGGCTATGCGGAGGGCCACAGAGTTGACAACAAACTCTGTGGAACTCCGTGGAGCTCCGCTACACCACCCGCCTCCCACCCCCCTTATTAACAATGGATTAAAACTTAAATAAAAATACTTTAAAGTAAAGAAAACCCACTTACCTTGGCTGCGGCGTCCCCGGGCTGCCCTCCTCCTCTTCATCGCCGTCTCTGGGGAAACTGTGCATGCGCGCGCGCCCGTGCATTTCTCACGAGAAATGCGCATGCGCGGGCGGGCGTGCGCGCATGCGCAGTTTTCCCAGAGATGGCGATGAAGAGGAGGAGGGCAGCCCGAGGACGCCGCAGCCAAGGTAAGTGTTTTTTCTTTAGTTTAAAGTATTTTATTTAAGTTATAATCCATTGTTAATAGGAGGGGTGAGAGGCGGGTAGCGGCCAACTCCGCTCCGCCGCGTAGGCAAATCTCCGCAGACTCCGCGGGCGGAGAGGAGGTCTCCGCCCAGGGTTACTGCTAACACATATAAGACAAAAACGTGGTTCTCTAAACAATATTGTAAAAATATATAGAAAAATATAAATACATTTCTGTACAAATTACCACTTTAGTAAAGTGGTAATATGTGGGGAACAAATGTAAAACCTTCTACTTACCTATATCTAAGGCACTAAGCCAGAACGCAGGCGCAGAATGCAAATTAAAAATGTACCGAAAACAACATGGCTGTCTTTTATATTATGCAAAGACACACATTAGCCGAACAGATACTGCCTTCTCATTGCCATGTACCACAGTATACCGCAAACCTACTGTGGTATACCACAGCACAATATATAACTAAGTACTTTAACACTTAGAACTTTAACACTACTTACACTTTTTACACGTATTAGTAAAAATTACCATTTGCAACTTATAATCTATATTCCTGCCTCATTACACCTACATACATTCACACACTTTCAAGCTATGTGTGTTTCAAGTACCACACTGCACACTACGCCACTCCACTCTACTATTCCACTCTATGACACTCCAATCTAAGCTATTACACTTTATGCCACTCTACGTCACTCCACTCCACTATACACCACTCTATTCTAAACGAATCCACTGTTCACCACTCCACTCAACGCCACTCCGCACTACAAGACCCCACTGTATGCTATTACATTCTACGCCCCTTAATTCTACGCCACTCTAGTCTATGCCCCTCCACTCTATGCTACTCCACTATATGCTGTTACACTGTATGCATTTCCCCTCAACAAAACTGCACTCTACTCTATTCCACTCTATGCCACTCCACTGTATGCCACTCCAGTGTACACTACTCCACTGTACGCTATTTCACTTTACACTCTACTCCCCTGTACTTCACTCCACTGTATACCACTGCACGCCATTACATTATACACCATTCCACTCTACAAGACTTCAGATTATGCTGTTACTCCGTATACTACCCCATTCAACGCCACTCCACGTCACTCCACTCTGTGCTGTTACACTCCACGCTATTCCACTCTGTGCCACTCCAGTCTATGGCACTCCACTCTACACCACTCCACTCTACCCCACTCCAGTGTACGCTATTCCACTCTATGCCATTCCACTGTATGCCATTGCACTCTACACCACTCCAGTCTACTGCTGTATTCCACTCCACTGTATGCCACTCCGCTCTATGCCATTTCACTCTATGCCACTCCAGTCTACTGCTGTATGCCACTCCCCTGTATTCCATTCCACTATTCCACTCCACCCTACGCTATTCCCCTCCATGTCACTCCACTCTATGCCACTCCACGCAACTGCAGTCTACACCACTCCATTGTACGCTATTCCAATCTATGCCACTTCACTCAACATGCCTCCACTCTACGCCACTCCATGACACTCCAGTCTACGCCACTCCCTTGCACGCTTTTCCACTGTATGCCAGTCCACTCTACAACACTCCACTGTATGCGACTGCACTGTGCACAACTTTACAGTACACTATTACACTGTACGCCGCTCCACTGTACGTCACTCCAGTCTATAAAACTCCATTGTCCACCAGTTCACTGCACACTAATCCGCTCTACACTATTCCACTGTACGCAACTCCACTATATGCCGCTCCACTCAATTCTACTCCACTTTGTGCCACTCCACTATATGCCAGTCTACTATACATCACTCCACTCTATCCACTACACTGTACGCTACTCCACTGTACAGTACTCCACTCTATGCTATTCCACTGTATTCACATCTGCTCTTGTCACTCCACTCTGCTCTATTCCACTCTATGTCACTCCACTCTGCAACACTCCACTCTATGCCACTCCACTATACGCTATCCCACTCTACGCCGCTCCACTGTAAGCCACTCCACTATATGCTATTCCCCTCTATGCCAATCCACTCTATGCCAATTCACTATTCCACAGTATGCCACTACACTGTACCTCACTCCACTTTATGCTGCTCCACTCTATGCTATTCCACTCTACGCTACTCCGCTGTATGCTATTAAACTCTACCACACTCCACTCTATGCTACTCACTCTTCGCCACTCCACTCAACAGAACTTAATTGCATGTTATTCCACTCTACCCCATTCCACTGTGGGAAACGGTCTTTACAGACGGGCTGAACCATGCGCTCCGTTACCACATTTGTCTTTACCACGCATATGTGTGGTAAAGGCAGCCAGCACTCTAGATTTAGAGCAGATGGGCGGGGAGATTGCATGGAGGAACAGGAAGGATTGGGACAGGAAGGATCGGGACAGTTTGGAAAGTATGGCTGGGGCCAGGTTATAGGGCTCAGGGCAGGGAGTTGGGGTAGTTTTTAGGCCTGGGGGCCGGTTTTAGGGGTCATTGTGGAGGGAGGTGGTTGAGGTAGTTCTTAGGGTTGGGGCTGGGTTTTAGGGTTCAGGGCAGAAAAGAAGGGACAGTTTCTGGAGCTGGGGGTCGGTTTTAGGGCTCAGGGCTTGGGGCTGGGATCGGGGTAGTTTTTAGGGATGGGGGCTGGATTTTATGGCTCAGGGTGGGGGGGTCAGGGTAGTTTTTAGGGCAGGTGGATTGCAGGGCTGGGGGCTGGGTTTTAGAGCTCAGTGCGGTGGGATGGGGTGTGATCTTTACCACACAGATGCCTTTAAAATGAAATTCATTGTAAAGGCATGCATGGTAAAGGCATGCATGGTAAAAATGTAGTCGTGGTTAAGACTGCGTTGTTAAGTCATGCGATATAATCGCATGGGGGGTTCCATCATACAACCCTCCACTGTACGTCACTCTATTGTACCCCACTGCACGCTATGCTGCTGCACTAGATGCTATTCCACTGAACACAACTACACTCTGCACCACTAAACTCTACATTATTCGACTCTATGCCACTACATTCTACCCCACTCCACTGTACGCCACTGCACTGTATGCTATTTCCCTGTATGCTACTCCACTGTACCCCACTCCACTTTGCACTACTCAACATTATGCTTCTCCACTGTATGCTATTCCAATCTATGCCACTCCATTGTACGCCACTCCAGTTTACACCACTCCTCTGTTCGCTATTTCAGTATACACCACTCTAGTGCACACTATTCCACTGTATGCCACTCTACTCTACACCACTCCACTGTATGCCACTCCACTCTATGCCACCCCCCTGTACGGCACTCCACTGTACGCTATTCCACTGTAGGCCACTCCACTCTCCCACACTCCACTCTAAGCTACTCCATTCTACAACACTCCACTAAAATATGGTATTTCACTCTACACAACTCCAGTCAATGCCACTCCACTGTGGGCCACTCCACTCTACAACACTTTACTCTATGCTATCCCATTGCACATAAATCCACTTTACCCCACTCCATTCTACACTATTCCACTGTATGTCAAGCCACTCCACAGCACTCAATTGTACGCTAGTTCATTGTATGCAATTTCACTCTATGACACTCCACCGCACACTGCTCCATTCTATGCCTCTCTCCTCTACCCAACTCCACTCCAGACCTCTCCACTGTACTTTACTCAACAACACCATACTCTACTCAATAAAAGCCTATGCTCCTCCACTCTACCACATTCTACTCAACTCTATAGCTCTACACTGTACAACAATGCACTTCTGTCAATGCAAGTTTACAGCACTCTATTCTATACCACTTTGAGACACTGTATGACACTCTACGCAACTCCCTCTACACCACTCCACCCGAGTTAATATACTCTACTCTGATAAACTAATCCACTCTACTCCACTACTGCATTCTACGCCACTCCACTGTGCGCTTCTTTATGCCTCTCAACTCTATGACAGTTTATCCCACTTCACACTACCATATCCTACTCTACTCCATGCTACTCCACTGAACAACACTTAAATCCTCTCTGTGACACTCTATTTAACTCCACTGTACAACACTTTCCGACACTCTACAGCACACCAGTGCACTCCACTGTACCACACACCACTCCACAACACTTTACTCCACTGTATCCTAAGCCACTCTACTCTACTCCACTTCATGCCATTCTACTCTACCATATGCTATGCCACTCCACCGGAGCCCACTCTACTCTACTCCACTGCACGACCCTTTACCTCTGCACAACACTTTGCCCCACTCAATGGCCTTGTACTACACTCCACTCTACACCACTCCACTCTACCACCCTCTACCTCACTCTATCAATTCCACTCTACAAAACTCTACTACACTCTGTGCAACTATACAACACTGCACTCCACTCTATCCCCCTACACTACACTGTGTAGCCACACTACATTAACTATAGCTTGCCACTCTACCATGTACTGTGTTCTCACAAAAGATGTGATTTGCAATGTCATAACTATTATTGTAAATACTATTATTTTAGATGACATGTGACATAATATAAAAGGGTATAAGCAGTGCATGGAGAAGGCACAAATTACAGTTAATATAGAATGGCTCCTGAGTTGAATACACTGTGTATGGAGGTAGGTGAGTTATAATAATTTGCATAACTATACTTACCTTGCGTGGTAAAGGCATGCATGGTAAAGCTAAATGTGTGGTAAAGGCATATCCATGGTAAAGGCGTGCATGGTAAAGGTCCATGGTAAAGGTAAGTGTGGTAAAGGCAATGATTGTAGAATCATACAACCCATATCAGAACTATTGATAAAATCTTTAGCAGTTAGTGGAACACTCTTGGGGCAGGCTATGTCCTTTTAATAACTATAGTATGTTTTTCAAGGATGGAAAGGGAGCTACTTATCTAAAAGATAGCATTGTCTTAGTTGCAGTACAGAAAACTAATAGTTCACATTTGGAGGGAAGATATCAAATGTCACAATTCTGTCTGGATGTCAATTCACCAAAAAACAGGGTTAGGTGTGATCGTCCATGGACGACTTCACCTGGTTGACCCCTCATCCCAACTTTTGCCACTCAGCAGCTTCCTACAACTATGAATATGATTGTACCAACTCATGCTGGTTGTCCAACTGGAAGCAGGCACATCTTCATCGTTTTATAGATGATACAGTTTGGGCATTTGTTAGCAATGCAATTGCAATGAGGCACTCTTGTATCTGTCTTCTATTCATTCAAACCTGATTATCGTCTTTAAAATGGGGAAACACACGTAGGCTTGTGATAAAAGAAAACTATTTTTATTTATTTAGATGTTTCATTAAAACACCAATGTTGTGGGATGTGACCTAACGCCTAAAGCGGTTGACCTCGAAGCTGGGAAACCGGGTTCGAATCTCAGCAGGGACGCTCAGCATCCTGTGATTCTGGGCAATTCACTTAATCACCCCATGCCTAACAAAATGGGGGCCCCATTTGCAAGAAACTGTTGCATTGGCATGGATGCACTGTATTTATAATACAGGGCTCCATGGCGCAAGGATTAACAGATGTGTCAGAAATTCTGACATATCTGTTGGCGCAAAAGTGACACTTTGCTGGAGTTGGTCGTAAAACTGGCGCAACTCCAGCAATGCATCAGAACACATGGGCAAGCCCCATGTTAAAAGCTCTGAGTCAATCCTTACGCCTGGTCTGAGCAGGCATAAGGATTTTGATGCAGTAAATTCTTAGAGTGACGCAGTGAAATGGTGTAAATTTCCCTGTGCCACTTCTACATGGCTTTTTGCGCAGAAGCGCTTACCCTGCATACATTATATCTGGCACAGGTATAATCCGACGCAGGGCCCAATGTGTCAGTTTGTAAATAAGGAGCAGTGTGGCGCACTGATTGTGCCGCTGCTGTGTCAAAAATAGTGATGCTGCGGGGGCACAGGGGGCTGGTAAATAAGCCCCTGAATGTGTCCGTCTGTAACACAACTGGTGCTTGTGTAAAGCGCTCAGATACCTTCGAGTCGAGTTTGCCCTATATAAAACTCCCAAAAATATTTTGTTTTATTATGATCAATTAAGTGCACCATCATTAACAGGAATATATATTAGCGAGCAAATGCTCAGTAAGGAATTATAGACATGCAGTTAAACCCATCTCGGCTAGGACCTTGTCAACTTCCAGCAAACTTTATTGCCTATGATTTAAAAAATGCAAGGTAGGCTTTCTTAAACAGTTCTGAGATGGTCTTTCATGCACTCGTGGTGATCACACTCTATTTTTGATGGTTGAAGGACCATGTTTTTCACACTATTTGTACGTATGATGATGGGTGAGGGGTCGGCCTGATGGGACCACCAGAATAAAATTGTTTTTTGCCCAGCTGGAGATAGTTTTAATGACGCTGTAGTTTTCGGTCTTGCACTCTGCGCCTCACTCATCATCATTACCATTCTGCTCATCAAAAACACCTCCGCTCCTCCTGGTGATATTCGGGAGTCGGAGCCCACACAAGGTACCTTGCGGGCCCTGGTGTGAGGAGGGAACCCTTTGATGAGGCATGTCACCTTCGGGTGAGTGAGGGTTCTCATCCTAACAGCTAAATGCTCTTTTCGCACACTACCAAACGTACAAATAGTGTGTAAGACTGTCCTTTTGGGAGCAGTACGTTTTTGGTAGGATAACATGCTCCTTTAGAGACCCTATATGTGGTAATATATGAAGAACCAAGTTGACATGAGGTGTGCTGATGCTGAATGAAGGTTTCCAGTTGGGAGCTATTGTTTTACCAGCATTTGTAAATACGTTGGGCCTTTATTTCAGGAGTCCTTTTGGATGAGGTGCATTGTTTGGTATTTAATTCTGATGTTAATAAGGAGCCAATGAAATGTTTTCAGGGCCAAACTGGCATGGTCAGATTTATGTAATGTCAGGCACATCAAGTTATTGGCCATTTTAAATTATGTTACTGTAACCTACTATTGCTAACTTACTATTACTAGTACAATGATAGCAAATGGGATAAGTTTGCTCATCAAAGAAATGGTCCTTGAAGTAAACATAAACTTTGTGGTTATGTACAATCAATGTACAATTCAGCAAACGGTGCTTGTCGGGCAAGATAAGTTTGATAAAACAGCTTACACATGTTTCATCCTCTGGACGTTGTCAAGTCTATTGTGATCAGAAGATTAGTTTCATTGAGACTTGGTAACAAAAAGAATAATGCTCAAAAATGGTAATGCCAATTTGAATATGTCAGGGTATCATAAACACTTTTATTGGTCACATGCAGGTAGATGTGAGATCTTCCTAATCCCATTAGTAAAGAAATGTGTACACATTTCTAATAAATTGTTCATGATATGATTACAACTGGTTATTGGCAGTTAGAAACCTGGGGGCACATGCATCAAAGTTTCATTTTGCGATTACCAAATAGCGATTTTTAAGAAATCGCTATTTGGTAATCGCAAAATGAAATGCAACAAAACAGAGAGCAAATAGTGATTCCCTAATTGCGATTCCTTAAGAATCGCAAATGCAATTAGGGAATCGCTATTTGCATTTGCGACTCCATTCTTTCCTATCGGCCTCAAGGCCCATAGGTGAGAATGGTCTTGCATTGCCTAAATTTCGTTTACCTAATTGGTAAACGCAAATTAGGTAATGCAGCGGCAAGGGTGCCCGGGGGCTTAAGGCCCCCTGAGGCGCCCCTAACAAAACAAGCATTTGCAATGCAATCGGTCTTGCCTTTGGGACCTTATATGTATTTAGCTATGCAGCACATTAGCCTGGGTGCTGGAACATCTACTGTTCCTTAACATGGCGGAAAAGTAAGCACCAAACTGCGTGACGCGCCAGGTATTGGAACACATGGAGAGAAATATTGCTTTTCATCGGGAAATTGTATAGTCCAAAGCTCTGTCTTTAATATAAAAGCAGGGCCTTCGGTGGTCATATCACTGAAAATACAAGATTTGAAAAAAATATTTTTGTCTACGGGTGCTCGTGGAAGACAATTTCTATGGACTTGAATCTAGAGAATGCTAAAGTGATTCTGGTATTTCACTGACCTCTGCTGGTCGTTTTCTATCAAGACAGTTAAATATAGGCAGTTGAACAGAAAAAAAAGTCCCTAAGCGGAAGCAGACAAGTCCTAGGGCTGATCTCCAGAGCCCATAAAGTACATACATATATAAGTATATACTAAAGTATATATACTAAAGTATATACAAGTGGTCTCGAATGCTCGACCTAAAAATGTGCACATGTAAGGCACTCCATGCCCTAGGGGCATGTGTGCGCCACCTGGCACTTTGAAAAATGCAGTTTTGTGTATTTTTCAAAGAATGCACTTGGTTAACATCAACTTCAAATTGATGTTAATTAGCGTTTCCTAAATGCACAGTTCGCATTCAGGAAAGGCTTCTTGCATGTGCTTTAGGAAACCGCAAATTGTGATTCCCTATTTGCATTTGCAATTTAGGTAATCGCAAGATATTATGAATCTAAAAACCTTCATGCATAACAAAAAGCCATTTTGCGATCGCAAACGGCGAATTTTTGCGAATCGCACTGTTTGCAATCGCAATATTGCTTGATGCATGTGCCACCTGGTGCCTTATTTATGAAAAGTGTCACATCACTGGGGTGAAACAGTGATGTGACACTTTTCAGTGCGCCATCCTTGTGACACCCTGGATGCACCGTATTTAGTGTACTGCGCTCCATGTCGCAAGGATTTACAGATACCTCAGGAATACTGACGTATCTGTCAGCGCAAAAATGATGCATTGCTGGAGTGTGTCTGGAAACACACGCAACTCCAGCAATGTGTAATTTCACATGGGGCAAGCCCCATGTGAAAAGGCCTGCGTCACCCCCTATGCCTGCATCAAGCAGGCAAGTATTGGATGCAGTGATGCCGTAGAAGTGGGGCTGTGAAATCTCATAGATTTCACAGCGCCACTTCTACAAGGCATTTCTGTGTCAGAATGCCCACCCTGCATACATTATACCTGTCTCAGGTATAATGTAAAGCAGGGATTTACAAAGTGACGCATCTGCCTAGATGCATCACTTTGTGAATATGGCGCAGTGTGGCACATTTTTTAATGTCACCACAGCATCACAAAACGTGACACAATGGCTGCATAACGGCCTCTAAATGAGGCCACTGATCTTTGAGTATGGATGCAGAGAGTGTAGATTATATTACATTAATCTATCCACCCCAAAACAAATCTTGTAATTTCAGTTTGGTTTAGGTTTTCTAGAGATGAAGAATTTGGTTAAGTAAGGACACTTGCATTTTAGTTCTCTTGGCCAAATCATTGATTTATGGAGTGAATAAGAGTTTGAGTAAAAGATGATTCCCAGTTTGTTTCCTTTGTTAGAAGCAGGGGTGCAAAGACATAAACTGACCGACCATTGTAAACTCAGACACATGGTCGATTGACTACCTACAAGAGGATATCATTTATTTCAGTTTTTCATTGTTTTAGACATAGGACGTTTTCTCTTATCCACTGTTGTGTGTGCAGTAAATGGGTTCCGACCATTTACTCCTCCCAATTGTTCACATTTGATTACCCGGTTTACGGACTATTACTGTGAGCTAGTCTCACCACCTCAGTCTCACTCACAGTAATTTCACAATAATTGGATTGAGGGTGCTAACCACAAGTGTCCTCCATTTAGGATAAGGTCTCTGCTGCGTAGCTAGGGGAAGAGACTCTGGGCTGGTTACTCGTGAACCAGTGAGAACACGCATGTGCATGTCTGTCGACTACGCATATGAGACTATCCTCTTGCACAGCCTAGAATCTGCGGACAGGTAGCCTGTTGCAGAATGGAATTCTCAAAGATTGGTACTGGGGTAGGCTTATAATGTGAGTGAGCATTCATAATGTAGGTCGGCAGTCCTTATGGAAGGGTCCAATGAGGTACCTATACAGAGGTAAACATGCACCCCAAGTGCAGATTTACTGTCCCTAACATCATACATACACTCCTTATAACACTTTAATAATTATCATAATTCCCTGGCCCTGCTCATAATAAGACTCCATGCCTTTGCCCCCTCCCCCCACACAATGGGTCAAGTTAATTATTCTGCTCCCCAGGAGGAGGATTAAATGCAGCCCCACGCAATAAAGTAATTATCAGTGCTTGACCGAGTTCCTGGGAATGGATGGTGCAGGGAGGAAATCTGCATCAGTTAATTAGCCTATCACTCTGCACCTGGACTAGAGCATGTGGCACTTCGAGGCGATTTGTGAATATTCCCCCAGATAGGGTCACGCTCCCAAGGTCGGTGCAAATAATGTAATCTACTTTTGATGGGGGGGGGGCTGTGGGGCTCCCTCCCTGATCCAGGTTCTGGCCCCAGGGACCCTATCTACCGGGTCTGGCACAAGAGTATACTGACGCAGGAACCTCATACCTCAGGACAGTGTCATTATTTGGCCGGGCCCATTTCTCACCCTCAGTCTGTGCATATGTATGGGGAAGGGTCTTCTGGCCCTCTGTCTCACTCAATGCGACCAGCTCGGGCAAGGGAAACTGCGGCGCTCACACTCATGGGTGGGGGACAAGAACAGGGGTTTGCTCCACCCATAGCAGGAGATGAAGATGGAGTTCCCAAAACCTGTGCTACGCTGGGGGAAGGATACTGCATGCGGGGAAACTGGCAAGTGCAACGGGGGTCTTGGAACATGTTGCCCAACAACAAACCAGGCTATGGGTTCCTCAGGTGAGACTGGGGCACCAAGAAATAAAAGAGACAAGTGTGGCCTGATCCCCTTTCAAAACCCAGATTAGGAGAGCCGCTCATCAGTTATTCACAGCTCAAGCTTTAGGAGCGACCAATAAACTTCTACAAGGATCCATTATTATGCATTTCTGTTGTCTGTGGTACCCCAGGAGGGGTAGGGGCCTCACTAATGTTTCATAAAGAGCTTTGGGGGCTGCCAGGAGCACAGCAGCTCCCAGCCAAGTCCCCACAACAAGGAACTCCGAGTATCCTGGGGCCTTATAATGATAACACCAGGAGAAGCTTTTCTCCATGTCAAAGCTCTTCGTGAGACTATGCTTTGTCACATGGGCTAAGGACTGTAGGGTTCTCTATTGCTGGCCCTGTGACTGCAGTAGCAGTCTAATAAAAGTAAAAGAAAGACTCTGGGACACATGTTTTGAAACAAAATGTTTTATTGGTAATATGAAGGTTACCAATGCCTTGTCCCTAACAGTAAAAAAAAGCTCTTGCATTTTGCTAGTGTTCCAAATGACTCTAATGGTGTTACATTAGGTAATTATACATGTTATTGCTTTTAGTGATGTGGTGGCACCCTAAGAAAGTCAGTAGCCTGCCTTATTAATAATGACAATGCCTTATATTGTGACACCTCTTCTAGTATAGGTGGGGTTATAGAGGTTATAGGGTTCATGGCCCACTAGGGGTGTAACGTAATATGAGTGTGTCACCAAAGGTTTTTCCCATCAATCCAATTGTACATATTTGTAATTTAATGTGTAGTATTAAGAAGTGTGTGTATGTGTGTGTGTGCGTGCATGCGTGTGTTTGTGCATGTGTGTGTGGGTGTGTGTGTGGGTGTAATAACAATACTTTTCCATTTAAAAAGAAAAAACTCTAACTGGGCAACAATTTATTGAGTTTTGTTGTTGCGTAGCAACAAGCTGAGGTTACTAGCTCAGACCCCCCTGAGTAGGTACTGAATTGCTCTGCTTCGCTACTCTGAAAGAATCAAGTACTACAATAGGGTACTTGGCTCCCAGTAAAAAGACAGCGGGAGTGTATTACTTGTGAAGGACTTACATTCTTTGGAGCTAATAACCCAATTTCTTACATCTACACTCTAGCCAACTGTTGACATCATTGCACTCTTCTGAGTTATTATCCACGTGTAAGAAGGTTTTGGTGTCATCAGCATACATTTGGCAGTGGCTCTTGTTCTGGTCAGGTTGCAGTGAGAGGGGCAGCATGAAGCAGATAACCTAGCATGGGAGACATGGGAAACCTACCTTGGAGACACCACACCGAGAACTGAACGAGGAGGATTCTGAAGCACCCATGCAAACCTGATGATTTCGGCTATGTTGGAAGAAACTTGTCTAGATTAGAGCAAACTCTCAATCTGTGTAGCAGAATTCCATTGTCAACAATGTCTCAGGATGCAATCAGGGCTGCTTCATTGGGTGTATTGAGGTGTTCCTCTTGGAAGTTATCCAATGATGATTTTATTCTTCTTGATGGACGGAATCCTGTTTGGAGGTAGTGAAGCAGTTGGTTTTATTTGAATAAATATTGCAGTTGATTTGCTTGCTACCCTTTCCTAGATTTTCCTTGGGGTTGTATGGCAATTTAGGTATTGAGTGTCATCAGGGGGAGCTCTGAGTCAAATTAAACATGCTGTACCTTTTCTACTACTACTCAGAGTTCAGCTAACCCTCAAGTAATGACCAACTAACTTTCAATGTATTGGATTACTATACGTAGAGACTGAAACTGGCTTACACTAATTGCAAGCATTTTCCCATCACTTTGATTGTTGTTATGCGCTATGTGACAAGGGGTATGCCCAGACATGGGTCCCTTGCATACTGTGCCACAAGATTCATGCTCGACCTCACTGATGAGGTCTACAAAGGCCAAAAAACTATCTTGGTTTGTTTGTGTTCCCTTTTTGAGCGGATCTCACCTGGCAGTCAGAAATCACTGGACAGTAGACTTCGGACTGCCACAGGGATGGGAGAAAAGGCATCATATCATTCATTCAATTAGAGCCCAATCCACTTAAATGACAGTTTAAATATATTACTAAACGATTCATTTTTAGTGCATCACCTTGGGTGTCTATCAGTCGCATTAGACACAGTACACTAACATATCGTATTTCATAGGCTGCAAACAGTGTCCAACAAATCCAACGTGGCATGTAACAAGAAGAATGCTTCAGAGATCACTTTTATCCCCTCTTTTTAGGGATCTACTTAAACAGTGGCGGCTCCTCTGTTAAGGTAGAGGAGTGTCGCCCACTAAAAAATTGTCCACAGAGACAGAAAAAAAAATGGTAATAAAGTTCATTTATTACCATTTTATTTTTCAAGACTATGTCCCGAGCCAAGCATCAGGACGGGGGTGGGCTTTCTGATTTCTGCTGCTGCCATACATTCACATTTCTTGAGACAGCCAGCCAGACATATGCATTTTAAACCTCTCTAACCCAGCTGTCTAAGACAGCTGGGTTAGAGACTGAATAGGGCTGCAGTGTCCTCGGGAGCGCAGATGGAGCCTGCTCCTTCCAATCCTGGTGCTTTTTTCGTGCTGCATGAGAGCAGCGCCAGGATTGGTTACTGCAGTTTCTTGGGTCCCACGTTGGAGCCTGCCTGCCTGCCTGCCCGGAGAAGACCCGAGCCAGGAAGGTAAGTATAATTATTTTGTTTAACTTATTTTTTACTTTTATTTTTGTCACACCAGCCTCACCAGCCTCACCACCCACCTTACATGCCAGCCGCCACTGTACTTAAATCTGCTGTGGATGACCCTGCTGGCAACCCCATCACTTTCATTTCCTCTTAGACAACTCACAAATTTTCTTCCGAGAGGCAGGGCATTCCATCCAATTGTAAACAATACGTAACTGCCCAATAGGCATTGAAGTATAGATGAGAAACGGAAACCTCAAAATGAATAGCCCAAAAAAAGAAATCTTGATACTAGGGGCCAGCTGGACAAACCTTTTGTGTGGGGTTTGTTTCACAAACGTGAAGCTTTTGTAGGATTTACTTTCCAACACAAAACCTATTTTTAGTGCTGGAGAGTTGCCTTAAAGTTGCGCAAAGCGCTGCTTTGTATTACTCTGCTTCAGAGGAGCATTACTTGGGTGGTACATGGGCGTTCCCATGACACTACCCTGGCTTTCTAATACAAAACCTTATCTACAAACAATAGGCAGGGTTTTGCGCCAAAAAATAATGCCACTTTGAAGCAGGCATTTAAAAAGGAGAAATATTTTTTTCTCCACTCTTTTCTGACTTTGCATTGTACAGCACACTTACAAAGTAGGAACCGTTTTTCAGTTTGACTAGGCATAGTATTTTGTACTGGAAGGGTTCCCTTCCAGTAAAAATCATATGCTAGACTCATGCAGACACCTCTGCACAATGTTGCAAAGGTGTGTTTGTGGTGCTTGGCAGCCTGACTGTGCCCCGGTGCTAGGGAGAGGGGAGGAGAGTGCCATAACTCTGTAGATATGGTGCTTTCATCCTTTCTCCCTGTCACAAAGCACAGCCTAGCAACTTGGGGTACTCTGCTGTGTTGTGCGACAAGGTCGTAAATTTGGCCCTTGGTGCATAACACCAGCTCTAACACATTGATGCCCTGCACTGACCACCTAATTTCTTGTACAAATTAATGCCAATCAAACAAAAATATGAAATGCTGGAATGATGTAGAATACAGACTGGGTTTCTGGTTGGCTAAGGCATGAACCTAAGCCAGGCAGAACCCACCACTCTAGTCAGGGCAAGTCAGTTGCACACCAAAGATAACCTGTGTTCACCCTCTGGCGCAGAGCAGTCAGACTTATCATCAGAGGCAATGTGCAAAACCTTTGCTCAACACACACAGAGACACACAATGTGTACACCAAAAAAAGAGACTCCACACAGAATTATAAGGAAATATAGTCTATATTGTACATAACATCGGCCAAAAGACATAATCATAAATACTGTGCATACCATGCAGATCCTGAGATAGTACTAGTTATCCTGACACTGCAAGAATCAAAATGACATATATCGTTACAACAGAGCATGTGATGCCAGTAAGGTCAGAGGGAAAACACATAAATCACCAGATATCCCCATAAGGACATCAGTAACAGTGAGGGAACTTGAATCCAGGAATATATGCCCTTTTACTAGCAGAGTCACGGTAATCACTATGGGCCTACTGAAACAAGTGAACTTATGAATAACAATTAGGGCACAGGAACACCTGCGTGCCTACTACCTATAATATGGTAATTTCTGTGGTACAATCCCCACCAGACCCAAACGATAGGAATACAGTGTGGACCTCTCAAGCTATGCACATCAAGATAGTACTGCTCATTCTGTACATAATAAGGTAAAAATGATAAAAATCATGTATGTATTATTCACATTATCATGTTTCTTGAATATCACCTTAGGTGCATACCAACCAATCCCCCAAGTGCTTAATCCCACTGAGCTCCTATTAAAGCCTTTACGGTAATTTAATAAAACCTAAGTGCACAGGTTGAAGACTGGACTCCAAGCACTCGTACATGACTTAAACATGGGGTGGGGAACTGAAAGCCGGCCAAAATAACTTCCTTGTAGCTGCCCACAATGCCAAGTGGTCAGCAAGAGAACAGCCTGGTCCCTGCGCCTCAGCACCTCCAGGTACAGATGCAGCCACTGGGAGGTGAGAAAAAGGCGGGGTTGGGGTGCGTACACTGGACAGAGCCTCCCACAGCACTGCTCACCAATATACAGGAGTCCTGCTCCTCCGGCCTCCTTACGGGGGAGAAGCGCCAACCCCCAAACGAGTGGGCAGCAAAGAATGTTCACACGGGGAGATGCGGCTGAGAGTGAGCTCCGCGCCCCTCCTCTCCTCAGGTACTCCTACTCGGGCAATCATAGAGCGCTCAGCATGCACTAACCTTTGCTGCCAAAGCAGCAATCCGGCATTGACGGCACAGCGGCTTCCTTTAGGAAGGGCCTCTCAAGGGGGGTCCTTAATGGCTGGCGGCAATGTTGCATACAGAGGAATGGTGGCTCAGCATGGCACTCTACTCTAGGCCTGTTGAACATCACGACTCCCTGCATGGAGGGACACCTCTGAAGAACCCACACACTGCCACTCCATTTCTAACAGGGAAAGCACTCTGTCATGCTAGCTTGAAACAAGGTTCTCCCTGCGTTGGTTTAGAGAAACAGTAAAGCACTCCAAACGCACTGGGGAGACAGCAATGAGACACTCTCCATGCTTGGGGCCTCGGTGACACCACAGCGCCCCAGTCTTTTGGGACCCTGCGGCTTAACCGGGGGGCAAGCCTACAAGCCCTTGGAGATCACTGGGGGCACAAAAGCAGGAAGCAGGCAGCAGGCCAGCACAGAGAAGCAGCTTGCAAAGTGGGAGTCTCTTCAGCAGCCTAGTAGGTAAACAGGCCAGCACAATAAAGCAAATAGTCCCAATGGCAGTCCCTCCTGACAGCACAGCAGTCCCTGACAATGCCTGGTTACAAGTGCCACGCAGTGTTTAAAATCATGGGGTCAGAGCTCCCATACTTATACTCAAAAATGTCTTTGATCAAGGGGGAACTTCAAAGGAACCCTTTCAAGTGTATAACAATCTCCTTTCAACCCAGTAGGGTTAAATCAGCCCTTTGTGTGAGGGCAGGACACAGCCCATACAGATGTAAAGGGTGAATGCCCCCCTCTCTCTCCCAGCCCAGGAAAACCATCAGTATGCAGATGAATGTAGATATAATTCCTGTCACACCCAGCCCTTCCCCTGTTGTGGCTGTCTGGAAAGTATGAACCAAGTGTAGCTGTCACCCAGCCCTAGATGTGGATTGTAGTTAGGCTGGAAAGCACAAAGAGTCATAAGCACAGAGAAATGCCCACTTTCTAAAAGTGGCATTTCTAAAAATAGGAATGTTAAATTCCCCTTCACCAGTAAGCAGGATTTATCACAACTATTCCAAACATACCAAACCTGGCAACGCTACTCCTTTCAGACCAGGCATTATCAATTAGTTATAAATAAGGGAATTCACAATGCTAGCCTATGAGAGGAGTAGACCTCACAGTAGTGAGAAACAAAATAGGCTGTTTGTTACTGCCAGGAGCAACCACACATAAAAGCACATGTCCTACCGTTTACTTACACAGCACCCTGCCCATGGGGCTACCTAGGGCTTACCTTAGGGGCAGCCTATGTGTAGTAAAAGGGGAGTTTTAGGCTTTGCAAGTAGTTTTAAATGCCACGTCAAAGTGGCAGTAAACTGTGCACGCAGGCCCTGCAGTGGCAGGCCTGAGACAGGTTTGAAAGCTTACCTCTGTGGGTGGCACAAGCAGTGCTGCAGGCTCAAAAGTACAGAACGAAAATGGGCAACCCAATAGACCCTTGGAGGCTTGGGTAATCTAAACAATCAGGTAATAGTGCCTTCAAGGGATTCTTTTTGAAATCAATATCATGACAAGATTTACAAAATGAATTCACTTTAAGCCCCAATTGGTGGCATAATGCAAACAAATGTCAGAAATAAATTATTTGATTAAACAACAAATCAAACGCAAAACTGAAACACATTCAGTAAGGAAAATAATACTAAACGGGTGTATACTTAAAAAAAGTCAGAATTTATATAAAGAGTTGTGTTATATAAAAGGGTACATACTACAATTCACAAAAAGCAAAAGTAACTGGAATGAACATTCTTTTCATATAGATATTTCTATCATAAATACTTTTGCCATAGCCCATTTCACATATTAAATATGAACAACATCATTGGCTAAACAATGAACCTTTCCTGAAAAACTAATAACAAAGAAAATGAGTCAAATTGTCGACGTTTCAGTCTTCATAGTGAAAACATCTGTAAGACCATCTTCAGGACGTAAGTTCTTTTGTGTACTGATATTCCTGAAAAATTGGGAACCTAATCATAAGTTCCAGATTCATAGTGGACAGCGGCAGAATTTTGTTTTTTTAGGCATGCCAAGAATCAAGATTGAATTGAAATTGGCCACAGTGGGGTAAACGCTCACCACAAAGTCTTTATTTTCATGAAATGGAGGCAACCATAATTACAGAAGTCTCAGCTGCCAACTTGATCAGAAAAGTGCCTGTGTCATCCAAGTCGTCCTCACATTCAGATCGAATAGGATTCGATCATTTGCCCCACTGTCGCCAATTTCAATTCAATCTTGATTCTTGGTGTGCCTAAAAAAACAAATTCTGCCGCTGTCCACTATGGATCTGGAACTTATGATTAGGTTCCCAATTTTTCAGGGTCATCAGTAGACAAAAGAACTTACGTCCTGAAGATGGTCTTACAGATGTTTTCAATATAAAGACCGAAACGTCGACAATTTGACCCATTTTCTTTGTTATTAGTTTTTCAGGAAAGGTTCATTGTTTAGCCAATGATGTTGTTCCTATTTAATATGTGAAATGGGCTATGGCAAAAGTATTCATGATAGAAAAATCTATATGAAAATAATGTTCATTCCAGTTACTTTTGCTTTTTGTGAATTGTAGTATGTACCCTTTTATATAACACAACTCTTTATATAAATTCTGACATTTTTGAAGTATACACCACTGTAGTATTATTTTTGTTACTGAATGTATTTCAGTTTTGCGTTTGATTTGTTGTTTAATCAAATAATTTATTTCTGACATTTGTTTGTATTAAGCCACCAATTGGAGCTTAAAGTGAATTCATTTTGTACATCTTGTCATGGCAGGCTCAAAAGCAGCATATAATTTACATGCCCTGGGTATATGGGATACCACTGTACAAGGGACTTACAAGTAAATTGATTGTGCCCAACAGGAGTAAACCAATCATACCATATTTTAGGGGAGAGAGCAAATGCACCATAGCACTGATTAGCAGTGGTAAAGTGCCCAGAGTCCTAAAGGCAACAAAAAGAGGGTCAGAAAAATAGGCGGATAAGGCAAAAAGTTTGGGGATAACTCTACAAAAAACATCCATGTCTACCACAAATCACATCTTGAATTAAAAATTCCTAGGAATTATTTTACTGTTCATCTCCACTCAATACCATATTATAGGTTAAAGTTAAAATCATCTCAGCACTGGATGACTGTAACACCATGTACGATCATGTATCAATTTACCAAATCAAAATGCTTCAGAGGTTCAGCCTGTGGCAGGGATAATGATCTTTGGCTTAAAGAAATATGACCGGTGGTCTCTCAACACAAGAGCCAAAATTAATTCCCTGCAACAGACAGCACCAATGTCAAAATTCTCTGCTTTTAGTACAAATACTTCAAAGGTACATTCCCCAAATACCTGCAGAAAAGGTAGTCCATTATACCCCAATACCCAACTTATATTCAACAGAGGAACGGCTCCATGCTGCAGGAATTACTTTCTCAAACATATCTGACAAACCAGTCATTGATACAGTTTAGACTGACAATACAAGACTTTCTAAGCTCTTCCCCCTTCACCATAAATTGCTTATTTTATGTTCTCTCACATTTTGATTTATGTAAAATATGCTAGGCGATTCCGTACCGCCCAGTGCAGAAATTACTGGCCAGCCATGGTCCATCATAGACTGGGTTCTGAAGTCAGTAAACCTGTAAGGCCTGTTTACGTTTATTTGCTTTGCACAATAGGAAGAGAAAAGGATTTGATGAACAGACAACACTATGTATCTCCTTTTAGTTTTCTGTTACCACAACATGGAAAGTATGTATGGCTCCAAAGCCGGCAAAGACTACTCATCATATGTCTAAGGGCGAAAAACCATCATCCACAACATAAGTCATGCTCAATCATCAGATCCATCCCTGATGGGACATACGTTCAATTTTTGATTGTGAGACCCTAGGTATAGAATGTAGTCCCACTATGGCAAGTGTATTGAGTACAGAAAACGGTATATTAAACATAAATGTTGTCTGACGCAATTACTTCTTTTTTGATCTGTCCTCTTCCCCTGCTGTTGAGGATGCCTATTATCATGGTGGAGTCATTGTCTTAACAAAGGCCCTTGTGGCATATTTACTGGAATTGTGGCGCAAGGCAGCTCTTCAAGTTACCTTGCTGCATTGCCTTCAATGATAGGGAAAGGGCAAGAATATGCTGTATTTATCCAATTTATTCCTGTAGAATGCAACACACTTAAAAGGAGATAAAAATTAGGAGAAAGAAATATATTACTCCTCATTACGCCTCACCTGGGGAGGCATAAGATTTTGACGCATTCTCAGGTTTACAAGTCCTTGTAAATAAGGGAATGCGTCAAAAACCATAGGAGTTGTGTGTAACACCCATGCAACGTCCATGGAGCGGCTTCCTTGCTGCGTTGCATTACTCCATACTTATGAAGCCGTTCAAAGCCAGGCAAAGTGGCTTTGCGTGACTTCATAAATATGACTGAGACGTTTGTGTTGTGCATGTACCACGTTGCATGGTGGTAGCATGACACAAAGCCCTTATAAGTTTGCCCCTAAAATTGTGTAGGAATGGGGAAAAATCCTTTAAATTTGTCACCTCAATTATCAGCTTAAAAAACTAACGTGGGAATATGTGCAGCTCGGAATGTTTTTAAACTAGTTTCAACAGTTTTCTTTGAGCATTTAAGCCCAGCCACCATCAAGCATATTCCTCAGGACTGTATGTATGTTCAATCAGTGTGAGATATCGGAGTGCTTGTCCCTGCTGAGCACCCTTTTGTTCTGAGTGATATATGAGTGCCAGAAGGTCACTCAGGTCTTGGTTTTAGAAGCTTGCTGTCTATATGTACCTGTAAGAGATGGTTGATAAGTATGCAGGTAACATGGTCAATATTGCATGCCTTAGTACATTTACGTAATGATACTACAAGCATTAAGAAGCCAGAAATATTATGCTCTGAAAAGTTCACATAATATTTATTACGATGATTAAAGTAAAATTGCCTAGTGTTATTGGTGGGTGAAAATGTTAAAGCCCATGTCTTAGAAAGCATTATCGCATTCTCCCACGTTAACATATAATTAGCTACTCACTTAATTTAAAATAATCAGTCCAAGATAACTTGAAGTGGACAATGTTTGAAAAAATCACGCCAAGCTACGACATTGCATGAACACTCATACACTTCATGTAAAAGAATTAAAACAGTTGTCTAAAATCCCGGACACTTACAGGGCTAAAGAAGGAAATTGAATGGGAACAAATATAATGTGAAGATTCTGGAGCAGACTTGTTTATTTATCATACTTACACAAATTCCAAACATGCATCATAAGTATGATTGGAGAAACCAAGGCTTACTGCCTGATTTACAAAGGTAAACTTACACTTTGGTGGGCGTTTACTCTCTTTTGCTATTCACAAACAATGCTTTAATAGTAACTTTACGACTGCGGAGACTCTGCAGTCAGGGCGGAAAACTACACACATAAAAATATAGGACAGGCCTATCTTTTTCTATGCAGAGTTCTCTGCCCCGACTGCAGAGTCACCGCAATAATAAACATAGGCACAAATTTATGGGATTTTGGCGTACGGCAGCGCAGCAAGGCACTTTGCTGCGCTGCCCTACGCCAAAGTGAAAGGGCAGGAATGCACCATATTTAAGCAATACGGTGCATTCCTGCCCTTTTGTCCCTGCGCTGGCGCAGTTTCGGCAGCCTAGCGCCAATGTAGGCACCCGTGCACCATGCTGCAAATGTGCCTCTGCTGCATGCAGGATTGATTATGTGCAGGAAGGGGCACCTTCCTGCACAAAAACAATCCTAAGCGGCATTTTTCTCTTTCTATATGTGTATGCTGCAGAATGGGAACGAGGAGAAATAAACATATTGCACCTCGTTATACCTCACCTCGGCAGGTGTATGGATTTGGCATTTCCCCAGATTTACATCACTTTGCAAATCTTGGACAGCATCAAATTCCATGGGTGTTGTGTCAGAAAACCTACTGCAACACCATGGAATGCCTTCCGGGCGCAGAGTAAGGTGGCGCAGCGATTTGCACTGCGTCATCTTACTCATGATTTATGAGGCCACTTAAAGCCACGCAGGGAAGCTTTGCGTGGCTTCATGAATCGAAATGAGAGCCCAGTGTCACGCATGCACCACTTTCTGTGATGCAAAAGTGACGCAGGGCTCTCATAAATAAGCCCCTTACTATTAACTCGTAGTTTGTGAACCAAAATAAAAACCATCAACTTTCACAAAAGTGTAAGTTTACCTTTGTGAATAAGGCCCATGATCGCCCACCCACTCTAACCCTTCTTAAGTACCTCTGCACTCTTCATTATTCCTTTCACAGGCAGTGAGAGTATTGCGCTCAGTGTACATATTTGTAGAGGTATTCAAGGTTATAACTTTAGAGTTCCACCATAACTAAGAGCATTAAATATTTATACAAAAAATGAGTCAAGGCTTTTAGCATATGTTTTTTGACATATTTATCTAAGGAAGGAAAAATGATAGCGTAGGGTATTCATGGAGGTAGGTTTTCATTTTGTTGTGTGATTCCAATGCTACAACATAGTATCCCAGCTTTGGGCAGTGAAAGTTTTTCTCATTCCCTCGGTAAGTGACCGTTTTCGGTTTCCCCTCTGCACAGCTGTGGACTGCCATCTTGTGATAGAAAGAGTTTCTTGGTACCTATGTAAGTGAATGCGTTCTGTTTCCACCCACTGCACAGCAGTGTACTGCCATCTTGTGGCAGAAGGAGGGTTATGTTGTTCCAAATCAAGGTTGCATTTCGGCAAAACAATTCTAGTGCTAATTCACTTCTTCGAAGCTGTGTCCTCTTTCGGTTGTGTGGAAAGGTCAAGGACACACTCCTCTAGAGCATTATGAACTTTGTAACCGGTAATGGTAGTGAGTATATAGTTGTGATCCGTTCCCAGTACAACAAATGCGTACTACAGGACCACATCATTTGTAGGAAAGCAGCCTTCGTAGGATTACATCAGCGCTTCAACACCTCATCAGGGGTAGCAAGCGCTATGTAAATGCAAACCTTTTACTCTTCTTTTCCTCCACCATCCTTCTCAATCCAAATAACAGACTAACATATCCACCGCTCAAATTAATTTCATATTTCACTATACTAATTCACCACTAATCTTTTTTTTGGTTCCGGAGTAGCGTGCTACTTGCTGAAAAAGCACTTTGATGCCTCATCAGGGGTAGTAAGCACTATATAAATGCAATTACAATACAATAGAATCTCTCTTAGACCTGTTAAAATGAAAAGGATGTTCATTATTATCATCAGTGAAGTTAGCTTCTGCAGCAAGGGGCCACCCATCTACCATGTTTCGTCTACCATCTCTGGTAAAAGCAAAGGTAGGCTATAATTGCAGGGCCGGCTTAAACCCTGGTGGTGTCCAGTGTGACAATCATTTTCGGTGACCCCATGACCACCTACTCGGTAGATTCCCTCACTACCACACTCCAACAGTGCCCCTCATCTTTACATAGCCCCTCTCTCACACTCATTTAATTTGTTTTATAGCGCTACTCATACCAGACAAGGGTAGTGTTAGAGCACTTTACATCACACACTCATTATACAGAGACAATACTGTGTGTAAATCAGTCTATAGGAAATGTTACATAAGACAATGAGGATTACAAAAAGTAGACAGTGGGCCATATTATCAAGAACGGGCGATAACATTATCGCCGCTTTAGCGACAGGAAACTGCCGCTAAAGCGGTGATAAGGGGCTTGATAATATGCCCTATAGAATTCCAATAGAAGCCCAGGTTTGATGTCCTTCACACCAGAACCTGGGCTTCTATTGGAATTCTATAGGGCATATTATCAAGCCCCTTATCGCAGCTTTAGCGGCAGTTTCCTGCCGCTAAAGCGGCGATAATGTTATCGCCCGTTCTTGATAATATGGCCCAGTATATTTTAAGTGTGTTTGGTCTGGAGAAGCACAAACTAAGGGGCATATTACCAAGGGCCGGCGATACAATTATCGCCGCTTTAGCGTCCATTTTTCGGGCGCAAAGCGGCGATAATTATATCGCATTATTTACAAGGACACGCTAGCGCGTGTTTCCTTGACTTATCTCCCGTTTTTCACACGCCTCGCCTCGCATCGATAATGAGATGCAAAGTAGGCGTGGCTGTGAAAACAAAATGGGAAAATATCGCGAAGGCAGCTTTGCGATATTAACAACGAGGCGTAGCGATAATTTAAATCGCGCTAACTCTGCCTTAACTCAGGAATTTAACGTCTGTTAAATTCCTGACTAAGGCATACCTAACATGGGAGGTGGATTGTGGGGCTAAGGCCACAGGGCCTATCATCAAGCTTATCGCTGGTTTCCATGGAACATCCTGGAAAACCAGCGATGTTCCATGGAAAACCCCGCTGTCGCTGGAATATTTATCGCCATAGCGCTAAGCGTTGATAATACGATGCTAGCTTGGCGATATATTCCAGCGATAGCCGGCGATAATTAAAAGCGCGCTAAGCGATAATCATCGCTGGGGCTTGATAATATGCCTCTAAGGATTTAAAACATGCAATAGGGGTTGGGAATGCCTTTACTAATAAGAATGATTTTCTACCCAAAAAACCCCTTTTAAGCAACATTAGGATTATGAAAGACTGAGGAAAAAACATAACGTTCTAACCTATCCCATGCAATTTGCATGCAGCTCTTAGATGACAGTCACTGTGCTATATTTGGTTTGTGACTTATGAACTGTAACTAAACAAAAGATCTCTGTGACAAGGCAGTAACTCACTGAGCTATCCACACAAATTACACTTTTGTGACCTGCATGGTAGACTTTCATTTCAGCAGGCATATTAACCGAATGCGCTACTTTATGAAGAGTCAAAACTGCCACTAGACAAAACTCAATAACTCTCCAGCAGGAGCAGTAATCACCAGAGTTATCTTGATATTTTTATTGTTGCCTAAAAACTGCTGGACATACAAGGAACTCTACAGCAGGTGCTTTTAAACCCATAAGTTAGTCCCAAACAAAGCGCCCCCCCTCACCCCCCCCGAGCTCTACGCCTGGTGCTGCTGCATAGGTCGCACCGTCCTAACACCGACCCTATATGTTATTCTGTGGATTCCCAGATTCTTCCAGTTTTGCTACCAATACCACATTCGGTGAGCAATTAGCAACAAAGGAAGCTCTCAACATTTCGAAGTGATGAAGAGGAGCTGGAGTTAAACATGTCATCACTGTGCAACAATAGACACAGCAGTGCCTTGAAATTAAATTGAATGTTTACCAGTCTGGAACGGTAGAACTAGCATGCAGCTACCTTGCTAAAACAGAAAAAGTAGGGGTGCTCTAAATTGTATAGATTAACCTCAAAGACAATTTTGAACTTTTTTAATTTCCCCAAGTTTTTGAAATTCACAAAGTTTGCAAAGGTTTTTAAAAGCCAAATACACAACATCTTACATATGTTCCAAACTATCTAATACTTAACATCACTACTGGGGTAACCTAGCAGCCTGCTATTTGACGTTTGCTCAATTTTTGACTCTATCAAACATTTTATGGTGGAAACCTCATGCCCAGGTCATCAACATATATTTACAAGGAATTCCCAAAGTGATTCCTGATGGATGTAAACCCATTTATAGCGGCAGAGATCTCTGACACAAGTTCGGACATCACCATAGCAGTAAATTGCACTCATGGAATGGGAAGTGGGCACTCCATGGCGTGGTATGTCGTCACAGTTTGGAAACATAGACAAATATGTGTGTTTGTCTTCATTCTCATTCTCCTCTCCCTACCCTTTCCAACATGGTAAGCCTCATAACTGACTCCAGCCAAGGACTGGCTTATCTATCCTTCCAGAGTATGAAGGGGAATGAATCACCTCAGATTTTCTGGGGAAGTAAGGGGATGTGGTTCCTCCAGGTGAAAAAAAGTTTCCTTGCCAAGGAAAAAAAACTGTTTGCCCCTAGAGTTCTATTCTCATTGTATGGACTTCTATGCTATGGAGAACTCCGCACAGCGGGAATTGGATGCCACAGGGGAAGTCTTCTGACCATCCCAGGAGTATGCCTGGAAATCTGCAACTGGTGCAGTTTCCCAGGCATACTTCTGGAAATTTTGGCGAATAACAAAAAAGTAGGTGAAGGTATATTCTGGTGGAGGCAGAGATCTCCATTTATACTATTCTTACTTTTTGGAATACAGTCCTATCTTAGTGCTATGATGGATCAAAAGTTGGCTCTGGATGAACATGAGCCAATGATTGTTTCAAATGCTTTTTGTATTAAATCTTTATGTCACTTTAATTACAAATATGGAATTTTGACTGTGAGATGTATGATTAAAACTCACACATGCAAACTTCTTTCAATTGTACTATATCTTGCAGCCGTTTCGATTTTAGAAGATCAAATAAATTATTGGAACAATGTTATTAACAAGCCTTTGCAATATCAATGGCTGTAGGGATCAAAGCACTTAGGGCCTGATTACGATCTTGGCGGACTGGGTTACTACACAAATGTGACGAATATCCCGCCTGCCGTATTACAATTCTAATATATTCTATGGAACTTGTAATACTACAGACGTTTGTGACGGAGTATCCCATCCGCCAAGATCGTAATCAGGCCCTTAGGCTAGAGTGAAGGATTAGCGCATTTTGTGTTGAGGCTGAAATATTAGGAATTAATTTAATTGTTGCAGACTTATAAAATAAAACAGGCAATTTGGGGCTAGTTTATGTTTCAGGGACCTGGTGTCAAATGTGAAATGCAGTTAGCTATCAAATCTAAACAAACACTTCTTAAATGTTCCAAAGACGTGAAAAAAGTGGAATTTTGAAATAATAAAAGTAGGGGGACAGCTTATCATTGGCAAAGGCAACTTATGGGAAAGATTTACTGAAATAATAGTTAGGCTTGATAAATATTAGATTCAGGAGAAGCCATGTATACAGGCCTTATATGTAAGTAACTATGTGCTTGGGCTTGTAAATTATGTGTAATATACACCTTGACCAGCAATGAAAAGAAACGTAATGTTTTTTAGTTGTAGGCTACTTCACACAGTCCAGAAAAGCAGGAAATTTAAAAATATATATATTTGTGATTCCCACAAAAAGGTCTTCACATTTGGCTTCACCTTTTATGTTTGTGACCAACCATATTAGAGAACAGAAAAACATATCTAAAGCAGTTTTTCCATGAAGCAAGTATGAGCAGAGATAAAGGGATAAAGGACCTTTCTGTACATTTTGTATCTCAATAAAACTTTAATATCAGTTGGTTTACTTCGAAAACAAAATTGTAAGTTATAGTTTTAAACTTTGATATTCTTTTTGTAAGTGTTCTATACGTGTTATTTGAAGTAATTCAGTAAAGGTTACTATAGTGTCTCATACAGAAGACAAGCTTACACATTGAATGGCAGTGCAACTAAAGATGGTTTGTAAAACTGCTGTATTATGTTTGAGTTATGGATGGTATTAATGACTATAAAATGGAGGCATTTGGAGATTTTGTGTGGGGAGGTATCTGCCTCATCTCACCATCTGGTTACCTTCAAAGTCTTCACAATGTAGGATCCTTTCAGAAGGACATGCTGTAACAGCTGCCGTCTTCCTCAGGATCTGCACAACGAGATTGCGGCCCACCTCCAGGCACCTCCAACTCAGTATGCTGTTATAGTACTGAGGCTTAGAGAGGCCAGGAGGGGGGAAGAGTGTGGGAAGGGAACTGCGGCGAAGGAGTTCAATGGTCACAGACACTGAATTATGTAATAAGACGTGAATAAGACGTGAATCTTGAGCCCGAGACACACACATACATCAAAACACTCTCCGAGAATACTGCCCTGTGGAGATTCAAGAGAGGGCGTGACCGTAATGCAGAAATGAACACATTCCCCAACAGGGGGGTCTTACCGCTCGGAGCACAGCCTGCTCTGACTATGGCTACCGGAGCATAGCTGAAAATGGAACTGCAGCAAGCCGAGGAACCTCTCAACTCTCAACGGAGGACATGCACCAGCACAGGACCAAGGGCTGAACAATGACTGGAGCGCTGTCGAGCAACGACTGGACTTCACACCGGAGATGGAATCCAAGATGCACTCCAGAAATCCCCCGGGGCCGGCCGCCATCACTGGAACCTGAAGGAGGAAGAAACCTGGAGCTCCTGCTCCACCCAAGATTGAAGAATAGTAAGCAACACCTCAAGGGCGGGGCTGCTTATATAGATCTGGACCACGCCCTAGATGACTGTCTTCAGCAGCGGGGAAAACCCAGCAGCTGCAGAAGGAAAACAAATTGAAGCAACAGCGGGGAAAACCCCAGTGGGGAAAACCCAGCAGCTGCAGAAGGAAAACAAATTGAAGCAACACCCTAAGCAACACCCTAAACAAGCATTGTAACCTGTAACAGAAAGGTTACATTAAAGCAGGACATTGTAACCACCAATGTGCGGAGTGGGACAGATGCCTTTTTCCACAGCATACCACTCCCTTACGGGCGGGGGGACCCACAAAACCGTTCATGCTGTGATCGGGGGAGGCCCTAGAATGCGTGTCGCTGCTGCACTGACACATGCTGTTAATATGTGTAGTTCATACAAAGGTATAATAGGGGTGGGATCCCATAATGACTTTAAACTACGAGGGGGGGCTCAAAAAACAGCCAAAAGCTAAGTCTTGGAACCCAAAGAGTGTAAGAATGTGGGACGTAAGTTTTAAACAGCATAACAAACAGGAAATGGTTCTTCTTGTTTGGGCATTCAAAGGTTTCGAATCCTAGGGTGAAAAATATGAAATGGTGATCTGACACCGTGAAGATGATAGTCCGGCACAAGTCAGTGGAAGCTATGCTTCATTGTAATAAAACATTCATATGATTTAATGTCAACTGCCAAGACAGACTGCTCACTGAGTGGCAGAATAAAACAACAGAGTTCCCTCCACCCCCGGGGTAGTGCCAAGGTTAGTCTAGTGAACCATCAAAATGCTCACACCGGCGAGTCCCTGTTAGACTTGGCATCTTTTGGCGTGTTTCCCCAGTCTTTTTGCTTTCTGACCTCCCGGTTTTTAGTCTGTTTTTGCTGGTTTAGTGTCTTTGAGTACTTTCTCACTGCTGTTCAGTGTTAAAGTGCAAGTGCTCCTGTTGTAAATTATGCTATGGATTGGTGTTTCCATGATTGGCATATTTGATTTACTGGTGAGGCCCTAGTAAAGTGCATTGAGAGTGCCAGGCCTGGTAAATCAAATGCTACTAGTGGGCTTGCAGCACTGGTTGTGCCACCCACAGAAGTAGCCGCGAAAAGGTAACTTAGACCTGCCAATGCAGAGTCTGTGCACAGTTTGTAACTGCCATGTCGACCTGGCAAATGCACCCACTTGCCAGGCCCCAACCTTCCCTTTTTCTACATGTCAGTCACCCCTAAGGTAGGCCCAAGGTACCCCTGTGGGCAGGTTGCTGTGTATGTTGGAGGAAGGATATGTACTGATGTGTGTGACATGTCCTTGTGCTGAATTATAGTGTATTTCATTTTTCACCATTGCAAGGCTGCCTGTTCCCATAGGACAGAATGGGGAGTTTGTTTATACCATCTTATAAACATACCTACCCCTGGGAACAAGGTCGAAAAATAAAGTTTAGTATGACTGGACTAAGAATGTTAAAATGCATCTTTTAGTGAAGATAATTTTTACATTCTGTGTTTGAAAGTACAACTTTTAGAAAGTAGGTATTTTCTTGCTTAGCCATCCTGTATGCCTCTGCTGGGGTTGTGGATTGACTGTCTGGCTTTTGGATGACAGGGGCTGGACAGGGGCAGTGG
This sequence comes from Calotriton arnoldi, assembly GCA_963921515.1. NCBI lineage: Eukaryota > Metazoa > Chordata > Amphibia > Caudata > Salamandridae > Calotriton > Calotriton arnoldi. The sequence goes on from CAWUFW010015319.1 coordinate 57,029, forward strand.
CTCCAGGGAGCCTGATGGGCCAGGGCTGGGCTGAACAGACCTGGGCTGCATTTAGAGTAGCATGAGGAGAGTTCCTTGCACCTGAATGGGCCTGGTCTGCCTTGCACAATGCCATCTCCACCCCCTGCCAGGAAGCTTCACCAGTGAGGACAGAACTGGTCTGGGCTGGGTGCAGACACTCCGCCTACAGAGAACAAAGGATTTGATGCTATAAATATTAAGGCCCAGACCCCAGAACTTTAGAACTCTTTTGGACCAAGAAGACTGCCAAGAAGAAGAGTTGGAGAAGCTGTGAGGAGGAACTACCACTTTGCTGAGTGCTTTGCTGTGTTGGCCTGCAGTGGCTGCTTCTGTCTTGGGCAGTTAAAGGACTTAACTTGAACTTTCTGCAATCTCTTTTTGTGAGTTTCTCCAAGGGTTTGAGGTAGAGCTTGCCCACTGTTCAAGAAGTCTCAAGAACAGCAAAGACTTCAAGTTCTTCTGCCCTTAGCACTGGGAACTGTGTGTTTTGTGCTGCAACATAAGAAAAAGCAACCCGACGCAGTCTATGACACCGCTGCCGACTCCGTGTCCTGAAGGCACCGCAGAGGGCACCACCGCAACCCTGCACTGCAACCCTGGTCTCACCGACAATGCCTGCTGATGCCGCCACCGAGCCGCTGCTTGCACTGTGACCTGTGGGCACCGCACTCCACACCGCTTCGCTTCACATCGTCGCCTTGGTATCCCCGACGAAGCTGCTTCACGCCGACATCGACGCCGCTGCTTGCACCGTGGATCGAGGGCACCGCTTGTAAGTTACATGACTCACGTCCTCATCCCGCACAGCAGCCTTGGCCTACCGACGCCGGCGCCATCGGCTCCAGTTCGTCAGCCAACGACAGCGCTTCAGCAACGACGACGCCGCTGCCCGCACCGTGACCTGCCGGCACTGCGACGAGCACTGCTGCACTTCGCACCGCATCACCTGACGCCTTCCGAAGCCAGCGCTCCTGACTTCAACCGCGAGGAGTTCGATCTGCATCGCGTGTGACTTCAAGGGCCCGACGACTCCTGCACCGACCTCCGGAACCGATGCCTGTGGACACCGTGCTTTTGGAGCTTAACGAGAGGTCACCGACGCCCTGCATTTCTAAAGGTACTGTTTTGCAGGTCTTCCCGACACCGTAGCTGGCCCGCAATGCCGCAGTCAGCCAGAACTGTTTGGAATTTGTTGTTCACTACGCCGTAATAGCCCCAGATGGAGCTATCGACCTCAAGGAACTATATTTCAAGTTTATTTTGATAACTGAAGATTTCTAAGTACTGTATTGTGTATTTTTATCGTTTTTGGTCTTGTCTTAAGTATATAAAAATATTGGATATTTTTCTAAACTGATGTGGTGTCCTTTTGTAGTGCTTACACTGTGTTACTGTTGGTTATGTGCAAATGCTTTACACACTGCCTCTAAGATAAGCCTGACTGCTCGTGCCAAGCTACCAAGGGGGTGAGCAGGGGTTATTTTAGGAGTGTAACTCCCTTATCCTGACTAGAAGGAAGGGTCCCTACTTGGTCAAAGGTGCAAACCCTTGCCACCTAGAGACCCCAATTTCTAACAGACCCCCTATATATGTACTGAATCTGACAAATCTTTGAAGCCAAAGTACCATCTGTGTACATATGGAACATTGTTTTGTGGGTAAAAGCAATAGAATGTACGTACACATCACTGACAACATGTTACCCAGAGTACCATATTCACATTTAGAGAAGGTATCCATAGCGATATGAAAACATTTTCATAACTTTATCAAGGAGGACAGATGTAATAATGCCTGAGCTGACCCAGTATTCGTAGGTGGTATGTGTTATAACTACACACATATATATAATGCTTATAAAAGGTAGACAAACCTAGAAATTAAAAGAAGAAAGACAAATCAATAACAGGGAATCTTTAAGGAAGCCGAGATTGCAAAACTAAGCTAGGGATTGAGCCTGTTAATAGATAAAAAGTGAACAGATAAGCATATATATCATAAAACAATTAATTGTTTGTTCACAAAGACAAAAGAATGTTTCTGCAAATATAGGGAAACTAGCAGACTACGGATATAAGAAGTCTGGGGAAAGTCACAGCGGGCACTATTCCATATTGCTTCTTAATTAATTTTCATGCACGGGCAATTGAAGAATTTTGGATTCTCGCTTGAAACCTCAATATGTACACAGCTCTATAAAGTCCATTACTAATGCACACCGTGTGCATAAATTGGCCATGCTGTGTACAACCCAGTGTAAATCACATGTTCACAGGAAGTGACCTCACTGTTAGTGACATCACAAGAAGTGACATCAGATATTAAGACCTTACACATGTTTATCAGGCATATCCTGAGTACATTTAAGCGCATTATGAGATTTAACAAATGAGATTTGGCGTTGGGGTTGTGCCAAAAAAGTGGCGCAAACTCGACACAATATCTGGGCCTCAACTAATACATTTATTTATTTTAAACCCTGCCACAAAGAAATTGGCAACAAGGAGAAGCATGGTAGTAGATCTGTTATGCTTAATTGGTTGAAAAGTCTACATTTTAAAATATTTGATTGGGTTATGGCAGCTGCTGTGAAGGTGCCCCTAAAACCTCAGGGAATAGTACTAATAGTGAGATAACTCTGGTGGTTAATGCACTTGCTGGAGAGATCTGTGTTTTGTAAAGTCCCAGATTTGAATCAAAGTAATAGAGAAGGTAAATGTGTCTCCTGCAAAGCACACCATATAACATGCAGATTTTTATTTTATGTAGATAGTAAAGTGGGTTACTGCTTTCAACACAGAGATCCTTTTGTTACCTGCAGTTTATAAATTGTAGTCCTTCTAAAAGACCACAGTGAGGTATGAAGGACATGTGACTCCTACCCCTTTTAACCCTCACTGTCTCATGTAACTCATCTTGTACATTGATTTACACATGTACATGATTTATTGTCATTGTATAATGTGTATGTTGTGTAAAGAGCTCTGACACCCTGCATTGGGTTGCATAGCACTATAAAAGAAATAAAATAGTGCTATTGAAACTGTTCTTTGTGTAAATACTGGGACAGACCAACACACCTGATATTCCTACAGTGCATGCATCTATTATATACAGGGACTGAACAAAGGCAAAAGCTGCCTCTCTTAAGTACTTGTGAAGAGATAACAAGCTGTCTGCCTTTGTTTCCCCTCTGTGGCATTTACAATTCAGTGTGAGGTTCCTGGCCGCCTCCAGTCAGGATATTCAAACAAAAGGATGCCTGATGGCCCCTCAACTTCGGCCCAGCTGGAGGTGAAAAAAAAGCTCCCTTGCTGCCTGCACGTTGCTGCTGGGAACTGAAAGCAGACAACGTACAGGTGCTGCTGAACGTGTCCCGGTGTCTGAAAATGACACCGGGACAAGTTCAGCATATTTCTGTGTGGCCCAACTTCTTGGCATGAGGGACGGCATCCACCCTGTCAAAAGAGTGGGTGGACTCCGTGCACCTGTGTGTACCCCCGACTTGTGCCCTTGTTGGACTCCACTTTTGCGTACAGCACTTTCATGGAACCAATAAAACACCTTGCAAGATTGTTCCCTACAGGCTTGTGAGTGCTAGTGGAGAGGTGTGGTGCAGCGGCCAGGGCAGCTGACTTCGGAGCACAGGGCTCACGGTTCGATCTCCGGCGGCAGCTCAGCTCAGCACCATGTGACTCTGGGCAATAGCTCACTTAATTTCCACGACGGCCCCCAGCGCATTGAGACCCATAAGGGTGAGTAGTTCGCGCTTTACAAATACGGATTTATTTATTATTATTATTATTATTTATTTTATTGCTCTCCAGGTGTAAAATGATCAGTTATTAGATGTCTACAGGAAGTGTCAATACTCTACTTTGAAATAATCATTTCAACAATTGAAAACATTTTAATTGCTAACCTTAATACATTTTTTATTGTAAGGTTTTGCACCTTTCCTATTTATTAAGGGTAATTGAGATCAGTGCATTTTCCTTCTGGTCAGCAAAAACATTGCAAAATGCAATTTTAACGTATAAGTATTTATTGAGTTAAAAATAACAAAGTTCAAATTTAAGCAACTTTGCTCCCTCCCACTTAGACCATCTTTGTGATCTACCCATGAAAAGGGCCTGTATTTCCATGCACTTGAAGTTATCAAGACAAAGGACAGTGATAATTCTGGAGGATGGGGGTGACCCAGCCTATTATGGGGTGGACTCTGAGGGTCCAATAAGAAAGTGGAGCTACCAGGAGAATTGGTAATGCCAGTTCAAATTCCCCCATTACATGGATTTCCACACAGAGATTACAACTGATTACAGCAGCGGGCATCACTAGCGAAAGTAAACAGAGTAGCAGTTTTTCTATGGATCTCATAATTTTAATGGTGTTGGTAACTACTGTTACCACCACCACCAGAATTCTAATGACATTCGTAATGAAGGCCTGAAAGGAGTTCTTTTGAAACTTCGCATAACATCAAAGATCTCCCCAAGTTTGGAAAGAGATCCAAAAAAGAACAGGTGAAATTCTCCCGTAAACGTGCTGCTTTTGGGAGAGAACACAAAATACCTCTTTTGTTTGTGGGAAAATTATTAGGAAAAACACCTACAAAAATATTTCTTTGGTGAACTTCTAACTATATTATCTCCAAAAATGAAATTTTCACATAGCGATATCTTTTTGATTTCCATTATAATTAGCAATTGTCTTTCCTGTTTCAAACTTTTACTTGTCTAGAGCATATACATTTCTTACATCCATTTAAAATTCATGTTTTATTTGTTTGTTTCTCCTACCAGAAGGAATCAATTTCAGAAGATGCAAGAATACAATCAAGTTTCAGATTGTTTGCTAGATAAGTGTCTTCTGGATTAATTAGATTTTTAGACAATGTTTTTGCACACATACTGCATGCATACCTGCTGTCACAGTAATTGTCATCTTCATGAATAGCTTGTCCTGCTTTTAGAAGAAAAAGGGCCAAATTTATCGAAGAGTTGCGTTGCCTTTGCACCACGTAATGGGGCACAAGAGCGACACAACTTTTATTTATTTCAAAAGTTTAATATAGCACGAACAAGACCCATGATGGTATTAGAATGCTTTACAGGTGAGCGAAAAAGAGAAGAGACCTAAAAATCAAACGGCAGGGTGGTCAGAAGTGCCAGGGGAGAGAAACTCTATGACGGCATGGCGTACATAATCATAAACAGTCTAAGCGAACAATAGGTCAGAGCAGACATGGAGAATAAACGCATGTTGCAAAGTCATAAAGGAGGAGCTGGGGGTAAACTGAGAATAAAGTGAGTAAGAAAAGTGCATACAGAGATAACTCTCTGAAAAAACAAATCAAATACAATAAAAGACAGGTAAAAACAGAAAGGGGACGAGTCTTTGAGTGCGTATAAGGCAAGGGGATTCTAGGGCAAGAATTTGTTTATCAGAAGCGCTTTAACTTCCTTTTTTAAATTAACAGTTGAAGGGATCGTCCTGCTTTCCGGAGGCAGGGAGTTCCAAATTCTCGGGACGATACCTGAGAAAGTTCGATCATAGGTTTTCATTTTACGGAATTTCTGCGGTTTCAGCAGAAGGTTCTGGCACTTCTGGAGGATCTAGAGCCACCAGATAGTACAAGTTTTTGTGCGAAGTATAGTGAGGTGTTGTAATGTAAGGCTTTATGAGTCATGCAAGCAATTTTTAGTTGTATCCTTGCTTCATAAGGGAGCCAATTTTGGAATTTAAGCTTCGATGTAATATGGTGGTATCTTTTTGAGCCAGTGATGAGTCTAGCAGCAGAGTTAAAAGAGGCCCTCAGTGGAGCCATCTTCGATATTGGGAGTCCACAGAGGGTTGCACTTCCATAGTCCAACTTGGAGATCGTCAGAGATTGCACTGCGGATTTGAAGTCATTGGGGGGGAGAAAAGGTTTTATTTTCCTTAGGATGCTCATTTGGAAGTTGGTGAGGGCAGTAATATGTTTCTGCATGTTCAGGCTCTTGTCGAGCATTATGCCCAAAGAACTCGCGGAGTCAATGATGTGTGGTATGCAGTTAAGAGCTGTTAGCTGATTCATCCATTCACTGATGACTGATGGATGGTTAGGTGGGGCGATTAAAAGGAATTCCGTTTTCACAGCATTGAGTTTGAGATGATTTAGAGTCAACCAGTTTTGGGCTTTCAGTAGCGTGGTGTTGAGGGAACTGATATCATCAGCGGAGTAGACTTTTAGGTGCAGCTGGGTATCATCGCCATACATGTGATAATGGACATTGGATAGTTTCAAGATTTCAGCTAAAGGCTCCATGAACAGGTTGAAGAGAGTTGGAGAGAGTGCGAACCCTTGTGGAACCCCAAGATTGCTGGGGAAGGGTTAGAAAAAGATTGATTGACCTTGAATCTTTGAGTTCTATTGTGGAGAAGAGATGCAAATCAATTTGGGACAGACCCTGAAAACCCCTTCCTATGTTCCAGTAAGTCAAGTAAGCAGTCATGTTTGACTGTATCGAAAGTTGGTGTCATGGGTAGCATCACACTTACCACTGCTCAACCAAACAAACCCTGATGTAAACCTGAATAAGGTTTTTACTGTAGGCACAGTGTTTATTTAAAGCAACTATGCAGTGGTTAATATGCATGTGAATTATTGGTTGCATTAGCTTGTGCTTATTGTGCAATATGCATGTTAAGTATTGGTTGCATTAGCTTGTGCTTATTGTGCACAATTCTGATATACAGTTTTGTGGGAGAAATGTTGAAGCAGCCAAGGCTTGTTTAAACATGCACTGGTTAAACATCATGTGAACCTTGTGCCAACTGGCAATGTGTTAAATGTGCAGCATTTCAACTGTCACATTTCAATTGTCTCTGTGAGTAATGTGCTGCACTTCATTATCATAATTGCTTCAACGTGCCTCCACAGAAAGAATGTAGAAATCCTTGAATGCATGTGCAACTTAATTTGCTTTGGTAATTGCTTATTTCCCTAAAGCATGGCTCAACTGACAGTAAGACACATGTTTTGTGACTATATAAGACACAATTCACCTTCAGTCACTGCTTGGCCTACCGATCACTTGCCTGGCTTCAGCTGATCCTCGGCTCCAGTTCTCTATCCAGCATTGTGTTTCTCCTCTTCCTCCGGAGCTTCACTTCCTGTTTCTGAAAGACACTGTAGTTCCTGTAAGAGAGGCACAGCACAGAAGGTGACTCAAGGTTTTCTCATACTCTGCGCGCAAACTGCAGACTCCTTTCCTCACATGATTAAGGTAACAGATTTAACCTTTAAATATATTACAAGTATTCTGGCAGTGTTTAGCCTTGCAGGCTTTTGGGCACAGAATCCAGTCAGTGCTTGAACTGAAAGGCACTCCAGCAAGGATTAGCAGTACAGAAAATACATATTTTCTGTAGTAATTGTGCCTTCAAACTGAAAGACATTTAAAGAGTGATTTTAACCTTTGGACTCCAGAAGTGAACTGTAAAACCAAAGACTGAAAGACTTTAATAATCCACGAATCTTGATCAAAATACAGGATTTAATGTGCATTCTTTGACAATAAATCAAGAGTTAAGCTAAGGACAAGCAAAACCTGTATAAGAGTAATACAGAATACGACATTCTTCCAGAAAAGCTGTTATATGCACAAATCCTAATTTCTGTGTATGTATTTGAGAGTGTGACTGTAATTTAATGCTGACTACTGTTATGAAACCATCTAATTGAGTTTTCCATTATAGAACTAAAGCCTCCATCCCTATACCTGGCCCCGGTCCTTGCAATCTTGCATCAAGGCCCTGTCTATCCAGAGCTGAGCAGTTCCCGGCCTAGAGAAGCAGCGCTATCGACAGAACCAGTATTTCTCTTCTCTCTCTCTTCCCAACCCCCCTTACCCATGGGAACTTAGTGGACGTAGGGGGATATTCTCAAGAACGCGTGTTCGCTTAACGCAACTTCTCACATCGCAGTCCATCGCGGGAAAATAACACTGTGCTAACGCAGCATTCACAACCCGGCGGCACCATGCGATAGCCTCACGATAACACGACAAATGCCCGCGTTAAAATCAACGCGATGCCTAAAAAATGCGATACCCCAATGCAAAAAAAGTTGCGACGTCCCATATCGCGAAACAAAACCAGCGATAACCAGCAACAGGCCTGTGATTCCCACGCGACACGCGGGAAAATGCACCATAAAAGCAGAGAAAAAAAAAGATAAAAAAATGCAACTGCGTACCACCATGGACGCACCCGGACCAAGTGCACAGGACAACGCGAACCCCACAAGCCCCACAGATGACCAGCCAGGAACCCCGGGGAAGGGCAAGGAGAAGAGGAAGAGGGAGACAGGGTTCAGTCCGCAGGGAAACCAGATCATCGTCACGGAGGAGACAGAACACAACCAACAACTGTACGTCACCTCCACTGTGTCATCGGCAACACAAACGGAAACATGGCAGTACATCGTGAACAACGTGAATGCAGTCGGAGTGTCGAGGAGGACAATGGAAGAGGTCAAGAGGCGCTGGAATGATGTGAAGGGCAAAACCAATAAGAAACACTATGCCAACTTGAAAGCAGCAACGCAGATTGGAGGTGGGGGACCAGCAGCACACCAGGAGCTGGATGGCAGTGAGAAAATGGTGGCCAAGGTCATCAGTCAGGATACGGTGCCAGGAGTTGGAGATCGGGACACTGCTCAACATGACCTGACACAACATCAACAGGGTGAGTACCGACCAGGGACGGGGGGAGATGGGCACAATGGCACACATGCACAATTAAGTAGAGCACACTGCACACCCACAATGACTCTGGAACATGTCCCTGATCCCCATGCCACACAGCAGCACACATACAGAAAATCATTGAATGTGTGTTGCAATGAATTTATTTGCACATGCTGTGCCTGTGGTCATTTTGCACTGTCTCATGATTGCCAAGCACTGACACAATGTGACGTCCTCATGTGAAGAAATTGTCAATGATGTTGTTCCTACGGGCTATTCCTGCTGCAGCTGCAGTGGGGTGTGGTCCACCTGCCTCATCTTCCTCATCATCGTCTGGTGCATCTGGCACTCGTAACCATGGGGCATTGGTGCGTACACATATGTTGTGCAACACACAACATGCAACGATCATCTTGCACACGATGACTGGGCTGTACAGGATCCTCCCACCTGTGATGTCCAGGCACCTGAAACGTGACTTCAACACGCCAAATGTGCTTTCCACAATGCCCCTGGCGCGTTTGTGGGCCGAATTGTACTGCCTCTGGGCCTGTGTGTTCGGGGCTCGGAGGAGTGTCATCATCCAAGGGCAGAGTGCATATCCCTGATCACCTGTGACAGTGCAGAGAGACATGAGTCAACAGTTGGTTCTGCATGATGTGTTGGCAGGCTCACTAGTTCATTGGCATGTGTGTCATAGTGATTCCGGTTTGACATGTACTGCTAGTAGCAAATGAGCACCATCAATGTGTATTACGTAGCCTCACTGCTGCTCCTCCCTCCCCCGAGCCTATTTCCTCATGTGCGCTGCACGCTTGCCTCACCTGGACTCCTACGGCACACCATTGCCATGCCTGTCTGCGCATGTCCACAAGCCTGACAACGACACTGTGATGTTGTGCGTTGAAGGTGGGCGGCCAAGTGTGTGTAGGCCTATGGTAAGGATAGGGTGGACACAGATGTGGAGTTCATGGCTGGCCGAAGTCGCGATGCAGTCGAGGCAAGACCTTTGGCTCATGCTGCGGTAATAGCGATACACACACAACAGTTGACATGTATGATCCCGGACCCCCAGTGGGCTTGTGCTCATTCATTCATCCCTTCGTCCGAGCCCGCACTCGGGGGCATGTTACATTGCAACTTTGTCCATTGTGGGCCGGGTGGCGCCGACACCACAACAAAGACACACGCATTAGGTACTAAATTGGCAAGCCCAACACTTAGCCACGCCCAGAGCCCCGGGGTGATCATCCACACCCCTATGCTGGACTGCCGTATGCCAGCCCACTCCGGCAACGCCTACAGGGGGGTACGACACAGCTACATGTCCCAGGTCTACCCCACTGCCTGAGGTGACATGGTTGCGTCCACTGTACACAGCACAATGCAATGTGGTAGGGCCCGGGGCCCTCATGCACACACAATGACCACACGGACACACTTAGATATTTTGTGGAACTGGCTACGGGCACATGCGCCCAGACCCTTTATTGCCAGGGTCACATGTCCAGTGACGCCTGTGCTGAATGGGTGTGGGGTGAGTGTAAGCCAGTCCTCAGGGAGTTGTTGGCGCTGGCAACAACTACAACAGTGATCAGACAATCAGAAGTTCACAGTTCAAACAGCAAGGGTCCACGACTTGAGCTGCACAGAGTTAGTGGGCAAGGATGCACTGCGGCCAGCACAGGCACACCGCCACGGGACGTGACTACCCGTGCACTGAGGTAGGGCCACGAAAGCTGAGCGGGTTCTGGTCGATGTCCAAGGTGAATGTCGCAGAGGGTTTTGGGGGACAGTGGAAGGTGTTCTTCCAGGGCATGATACAGAGGGCAGTACCAAGCAGACACATGCAATATGGAGGAGATGAATGCTACAGACTCATGTTTAACACCAAGTCATTACCATCCACATGATGATGAAGACAACCCCCAGGCCATTGACTGAGACGCCACCAAAGTTCAACCAGAGGGTGTCCATGAATTTCGGGGCACAGAGTTAGCGGCACCAGAGCTGAAAGGGGATGCAGTCTGTGATGAGGCCTGTACAGTGGTATAAACTCTGCCATAAATAGATCAAGGCTCAGTTCCAAATGTGTAACCTACTTGACCGTAGTGTGGGCCGGAGGCAGCGGTCAGCAGGGGCCCCCACCCACGTGTCCTTGGCTTGCGATGCACAGAGTCAGTGGCACCAGGGCAGTTGTTGGTGGGGTTCGGTCACCTCCGTGACGAGGATCCTGTTTGTCATCTGGACTGAATCGCGTCTTCCTCTCACTCCTCTCCTAGCGTGCAATGATACCGACTCTGCCATTGTAAAATCAAGACTCAGTTCCAAATGTGTGACCTTCTTGACTGCAGTGTAGGCCTGAGGCAGCGGTCAGAGCGGGGCAACAGCTGTTCAGGCAGCTCCTCCTGGTATTCTCACACACGACGTTGGAATGCCATGTGGCGATGATTCGTGGTTGACGGAGGTAGTGGCACCAGAGCTGTGCGTGTGTGCAGCCTGCGACGATGCTGTGTCCTGCCTGGTACAGATTGTATTGGATTTGTGTGAGGCCTGCTGGACCGCAGTGTAGGCAGTACACAGGTGACCCCGCGGTGCTGGGCCGCAGTGTAGGCCGAAGGCAGTAGTTAGCATGGGCCCACAGACACGTGTCGTTGGAATGCTATGCACAGAGTCGGTGGCACCACATTGTAGGGAGTACAGTGATATAAACCCTGCAATAAACGTATATACTCTGCCATTGAATAATCAAGACTCAGTTCCAAATGTGTGACCTACTGGACCGCAGTGTAGGCCGGAGGCAACGGTGGAGTAAGTCAATGAGAAAGGAGTAATGGGGGGCCTGTGTCGCGGAGGCCGTGATGGTCTGAGGAGGCTGCCATGGTCGCGGGCCTCAGGCTTGGAGCTTGCACCGGCACGTGGTGGGCCCTCTTTGACACATGCCGGTGTCGGCAGGTGAGCAGTACGGCCTGGCTGCGCTGGGGTGGGCATGACGCCTTTTGGGGGCCAGCGGCCTGGGGTGCAGCAGGCGCACAGGATCGCAGGCACCGCCGCTCACGGCGTCGGCCTCGTGGTGGGGTGAGAGGCGCAGCCCTGGCAGACACGTTGGCCATTCTGAAAGAGAACCACGCCCAGAGTAACGGGCTTTTTATTCACACCCCTACGCTGGCCTGGCGTACGCCGGGCCAGCCCACTCTGCGCACGCTTACAGGGGGGTCATAACAAACTACATTTCCGCATTGTTCCCTACTGGCTGCGGTTACATGGTTGCGTCCACTGTCCAGTACACTCCAGACACCAGCAGTGTATGTCGACATGGAAGTGTCTGTGGCCTGCATACTGTGGTCTGTCCAGCACATCCACTCCACACTTGGCATTGTGTGCATTCTTATTCATGGGTCACTTGCCTCCTTCGCACATGCAGGGTTCCCACCTCTCCCCACATTCTGCTATTGTGTGGCTGAGGTGCCATGCCGTTGATGGCTTGTGTAGATGGCTAGCCCAGGTTGCCACAGTAAGTAGTGTTGTCGTGTTTTGAATGTGGGGATGTTGGTTGTCATGTTGTATGTGATTTTGTGACGTGTGCATTCCCAGAGCTGTGAGTTGTCTGAATGTGGTGTTGAGGTGTGTGGGGTGTTCCGTTGGTACTTACAGACAAGCAGTGTATTCCCATAGGTGGCATCCTGAAAGCGCTGGTTGATGATGGACTGTCAGAAGATGAAGGAATCATGCACACTGCCTGGGTAGTTGGTGACGACATTGGTGAAGAGTCCCAGGTGGTCCACTATTGCCTGCACATTGATGGAATGCGTGTGTTTCCTGTTGCGGTAATTGTGTGCATTGGTGCCAGGGAGCACGAGGAGTACATGTGTGCAGTCGAGTGCCCCCAAGACGTGCGGGAAGCCAGCTATGGTGTAGAAGCCTTGCTTGATCTCCAGCTGTTCCTGCGCAGTGTGTGGGAAGTAAAGTTGCTGGGGTACCAAGCTGATGATGGCATCCAGGACAGGTGTGAGGAACTTTGACAGGGCTGGCTGTGAGACTCCTCCGACTCTGGCAGTTGTTGGTTGGAAGGTCCCAGAGGCCAACAGGTGCAGCACGGCCAGCAGCTTTGTCTGCGGAGAGATGTTGGTTCTCCGCTGTGTTGGTACCATCAGCCTGTGGGCAATGATGGTCAGGATGCATAGGATGGTTGTCCTTTTGAGCCTGTAGTGGGCAATGACTTCCTCTGGCGTTAAGTCTCCCAGGCTGGTGCGAATTCGCAAGGTCCGGTGTCTTTGTCTGCGCTGCCTCTGTGGTAGTCCGGGGGTGTCCTGGGGGTGGGGGTCCTGGGGGTGGGGGTCCTGGATGTGGTGGCAGTGGGTGTTGTGGCCCTCTTGGCGCTCCGTGCTGCATGATCAGTAGCTCCATGGCATCTGTTGTTCTTCTGGTGTGGCTGTGGGCTGGGCTCCCTTTTATGGTGCAGGTTGTCGTCCGACTTAACACCAGGTTGGAGCAGGTGTTGAATCGATGCTGCTAATGCGCCTTATCGCATGTTTTTGATTCTTATCGCCGTTCTGGCTGGTCTTTGGGAATGTTGCGAAGTGGTGTTTCCGCCGGTTTTTGCATGGGAACGCCTCCTCTGCATCTCATTAGCGTTAGTTGCCGGTGTCATCCGTGGCGATGTTTTTTGCGGCTGCTATCGCAGGAAAACTGGTGATATTGGCTGTAGCACCAGCTTGTGAATGGTGCGATGAATTTATCACCACTTCGGCTGCGATAAAGTGCCGCTAACTCGCCGATGAGTCCTTGAGAATATGCCCCTCAGTGTATTTGTTCACTGCTACCGTGTTAGGTCCCATAGTGATTTGGGGACTAATGTCGCCCCATCGGAAACACCTGTAGTTCAGGTGAGTGGCCTGCAACAGCTGGCGATAAGTTGAGGAAGATGAGAAGGCAAGAATCATTCTGATCCAGCATTTTGAGCACATCATCAACAATGTGGGTGATAGCGGATTCTGTACTTTGACCGCGACGGAAGCCAGATTGGAATTGATCCAGTAGTTGGAAGTGTTCTATGTGATTACAAAGCTGAACGTGGACACATTTCTCAATGAGCTTGCCAAGGTCGAAATGTTGGCGATTGGGCGGAAATTGTTTATGTCGGCTTGATCTGCCGTCGGTTTTTTAAGAATGGGGGTAACCTGTCCAGCTTTAAGACAGTCTGGAATAGAGCCTTGAATCAGTGAGGCATTGACTATCTTGTCCCATAGTGGGAGTAGGGTTAGTTTGATCTCCTTGAAGAAATTCGATGCTACAGGGTCACTGAAGTGGTTTCAGTGCTGAAAGCGTTTTGGGAATGATATTATCGTCCAAGATTTCGAATGCGCTCCAAGATGCGTTGTTCTTGGGGGTAAAACCTGGAGTGAGTGACGGTGCGAAAGATTGGGGGTGTGTGAACTGATAGGAGGTGAGATTGACATGAGCTCCAAAGCAGTCTGCAGATCAAGTTCCATCTTACTTGTCTTTCCGATGAAGAAAGTGGAGAAATCTTTGCAATTCGGCAATGGGCGTAATCCGATCGGGGAGAGGTTGAGTTTGCTATTCAATTGACATTTAACAATTTCAAACTGTTTTTTGGGCCGATTTTTAGCTAGGTTCAGTGGATTTGTGAAAAAGTTAGCTTTGCAGATTCTTATGCGTTTGTTGTAGATGTTCCTTAGTGATCATAGATGTTTGAGATGATCAAGGGATGGCGAGGATCTCCTCAATCTTTCTGCTTGTCTCCGGTTCTTCTCTCAGCGTTTAGACTGCTGTTGTGTCAGGGTTTGGAGACTTTGGAAGGTATTCTTTTTAACTGTAAAGGGGTGACCATGTCTAGAATGCTTGTCAAGGACCCACTGTAGTGTTCAGTGAGAACGTGGATGTGGGTCATAGCCTCAGGGGGGGTAATATGTTATTACTGAGGGTTGTCAAGGCATCAAGGTTAATGTTTCGCAGTGTTCTTTGCCAATGTTTGGGGTTTTTTGGTTGAGTTTTGCTCGTACTTACAGATTCTGAGATGAGGAAGGTGAGGAAGGTGATGCAGTGGTGGTCAGTCCAGTCACAAGGGACGATAGAATCAAGTTGAACGGATTTCAGATTGCCAATGATTAGGTCTAGGGTAGCTTCTTTGACGTGCGTAGGGCTGTCACATATCTGGGTTAGATCGAGTTCACTAAGGGCAGATTTGAGAGTATCTATAGAAAGGTCATTCAAGTCATTTCAGTGGAGGTTAAAATCTCCAAGGAAGATCTGAGTGCCGTGATGATCTGCGTTGGTAGAGATAATTTCTATAATATGTTCGATGAAGGAAAGGTTGTCTCTAGGGGGATGATAGAACAAGTGGAATTTGCAGACTTGCCTGGTATTGCAGGCGACATCAATGCATAGATATTCATACGCAGGGAGAGCAGCAGAATGAAGTTGTTTAACCACTAAATTGCTACGGTAGATGCAGGCAATACCTCCCCCTTGTTCACAAGATCTGTCTAACCAAATAATGTCATAGCTAGGCGGGACAAGTGGGTTAAGGATAGGAGCAGAGGAGACATTTAGCCAGGTTTCGGTCAGCATTACGAGATCCTGCTCATGTTCGAGAATGAGGGCAGCAATATCTGCTGCGTGTTTTACAGCAGATCTGCGATTGAGAAGGATGCATTTAAGCTTTGAATTGGCGTAGGCTGGAGACTTGTGTGAGGTGAAGACTAGTGTAAGGTTGTTATTATTTAAGGCTCTGGGGTTAGTCCTGGGTTCTCTGTGCGGGTTGGCTTGAATTGTCTCGATTTGACAGTGATAGAGTGTATTGTCGGCGTATGTTGGGTCATAGGAGCATAGGATTGAGAGAATATCATTGTTAGTCAGAGGATGAATTAATCTAATCAGTTAGGGTCATTGGGGAGGGCTTAGGTTTTCCATTTGAAGTGAGGGGGGTTGAGATTTGGAGAGAGAATTGAGAGAGGATGGCGTGCTGGAGGCCTAAAGTAGTGGTATGTGGGAAAGGCTTAGTTATGAATGTTTGTATCGAAAGAATTGCTTAGACTCCCCTTTTTCGCCAATTCAGAGGTGAGGAGTAGAATGCTTTTAACATCAGACTTGAGTTGTTGGATGGTCAGGGTGATCTCATCCAGCTTGGATCCAAGTGAGGAGTTGGTGTGGGGATCAGAGACTTGAGGCAGGAAGTTGTGTGGGAGGGGGGTGTTCAAGGGGATAGTCCTGGAAAGAGGTTGGCCAGTGAGAGCCATCTGGGGCGAGGGAGGGTTATGAGTGGAGCAAGTTTTGATGGGCAATAAAGGAAGGCATAGTAATGGCTACATGAGGACTCTGGAATGTGAGGGGTCTGTCTGTTAGCCGGGGTTGGAGGTTCCGTAGCAGGCTGTGAGGAAGGTGAGTCTATGATGAGGGCTTTGGGCATGTTGGTAGAATCAGCATTAGTGTTGTGATAGGTCAGGGGTAAGGAAGGGGTGATTATGAGATTGTTGGAGGTGCGTATCTCAGGGCTAGCTACTCTGGGAGACTGGTGGGCCTGAGCACTGGTTTGGCGCAAGATGGGGAGCTGCTCGGACCTGGTAGATGGTGGTGATGGGTTAGTATTGAGTAAGCAGATATCATTGGAGGTGTGAGGGATGGAGAGGGAAGGGTCAACAAAGTCATCTTGGTTGGTAATCGACTTGGGATGAGGGACCATGGGATTGGCCGAGGGGGTAGGATGGATTAGGTTAGATTTATCAAGCCACGCAAGGCCACCTTTCTTGGCCCTGAGTGGCTTGATAAATCTGATAATAATGCAACACAGCACAAATTGCTGTGTTGCGTTACTCTGCCCCAGGGAGGCATTCCATGGGTGGAGCGTAGGTATTCCCACACATCCACCCATGGATTTTGGTGCATTCCCAGATTTACCATTACTGGTAGACCGGAGAATGCGTGAAAATGCTCAAACTTCCCAGGTAAGACGTAACGAAGAGACATATCTTTATGTCTCCTCGTTTTTTCCTCTTTCTATGTGTGCTGTATTCTGAAGCACACATAGAAAGAGGAAAATGCCTCAGGGGATTGTTTTTGTGCAGGAAGGTGTCCCTTCCTGCACAAAAACCATCCTGCTTACAACGCAGGCACACTTGCACCATGGTGCACGGGTGCCTGCATTCGTGCTAGGCAGTACATTATGTAGGGAAAAGACAGGAATGCGCCATATAATGTTAAATATGATGCATTCCTGCCCTTTCCCTATCACACAGTACAGCACAGCAAGGTGGCTTGTTGTGCTGAATGATTGTTTTAGATTATGTCCATAAACTTCTTTCTATGTGCCACCTCTCCTATCCTTTAATTTTCTTTATTTATTTAACTATTGTGCTGATTGTACTTCAATTTTCTGAACTCTAAATTAGAAGAGGACATAGTTGTAAGAGTCTCGTCTTCATAAATGTCTAAAGTATGTTTTTTAAATGCTGCACCTTATAAATCAGAAAAAGGCTGAAGTGTTTAAACAATGGGAAATAAGAAAAAGGGTCCATTAGCACAAATGGCAGCTTTTCTAATGCCACAAAGGGCCATGGGTACACAACTCGGCAGCAATGCACAATTTATTACAGCTGCTCCTAGTCTGACTCTATTGCCCACAGTTGGAAATCGCAGGGTAGGACAGCCGGAAGCAGGAAAAGAGATGATGGGTATTCTTCCCTGCTCCTATTCAGATCTGCAGCTGTATGTTCTACTCATGATGAGTGGGACATCCGGCTAGGAAGAATGTCACGGGTAAATGAAATGAA
This sequence comes from Calotriton arnoldi, assembly GCA_963921515.1. Classification (NCBI taxonomy): domain Eukaryota; kingdom Metazoa; phylum Chordata; class Amphibia; order Caudata; family Salamandridae; genus Calotriton; species Calotriton arnoldi. The sequence continues at coordinate 74,574 of CAWUFW010015319.1, forward strand.
ACTACACCAGCCTCAGGAAAATTTTAAATAATTCTTGCACTTTGCAAAATATTAAATTCCCCAAATTCACCCAACTGTGCTGGTGTGAGATATCACTTTACCCACCACTATTTAGGATAACAATATTTCAATTAAATACCAAAGCCTTGCTTTCATTGCCTTTAGTTAGATTTACTGGAAATCACAGAAGTAAATTCAAATACCATCTTCCTTTCTCTAATTTTAGACCCAGATATTGATACACGTGCCGAATACATGTGTTCTGTTGTATACTTTTTGTTTATTATTTATAGTTTATAAATCTTTAATGCCACTAGGCCTAAAACTCAAAATATGTCACAGACATGAGTAGAAAACATAACAGTAGAAACTGCTCTGAATTAATTGCATAATATGTGAGTCTTTGATTCAGTCCTCTAAGATGGCTTGTGTGACAAAATATCGGGAACAAAATATAGTGATACAAAAATATTGCAACAAAAATATCGAGAACCAAGATATTGAGTTTACATACTTTGTATGTAAACTACAAAAATATCAAACAATATAATGTGGACCATAATATCATATATGTAGCATAATATTTCATTTATTTTAAATATTAAAGCTTAAAAAATTATATAATTAAAAATAAATGTTAACAATATTAATAATTCTTATTTAAAAAAAAAAAAATGTATTTCCATTCAAAATTGTAAACTACATTTAAACAATTAAAAGTCATTGCATTAAAGTTATTGATAATAATAAAAATAAACACTTTAATAAACATATACATAACAAAAGACTATATTAAAGGATATGTTTTTAAATGTAAACAATTGCAAATTATTTAATTTTAAAAATAATAATAAAAAATAATAAAACAAGGAGGAGTCATATTTACTATTTCAATACCAATGCAAAAAAATTAGGGAAAGTGTTACTCTTTGGAGAGGTCAAAACTACTATTCCAATGCCAGCAAAAACAGGGGAAGTGTTGGACTCTAGAGAGGTCAGATTTAGTATACCCACTTCAACGTGAGCAAAATCAGGGAAGTGTTAGACTCTGAAGGGATTTGATTTACTATTCCCACTCCAATATAAGCAGCAGAAGGGAAAGTGTTGTAATTTGGAAGGCTCAAATTTACTATTTACACTTCTACACAATCAAAAGCAGGAATAGTGTTAGACCTTGGAGCGGTTAGATGTACCTTTCTCTCTATGAATTCGAGCAACAGTATGGAATGGCTTGAACATTTGAGGGGGTGAATTTACTATTCCCACTCAGACAGAAGCAAATGTAGGGAAAATGTTGTACTTTGGAGGGTTAGATTTAGTATTCCCACTTCAATCTGAACAACAGTAGGGAACGTTTTGGAATTTAGAGGGGTCAAATTTACAGTCCCCACTGAAACATAAGCGAAAGCAGAATTAGTGTTGGACTTTGGTGAGGTTAGATCTACTATTCCACTCCAATGTAAACAACAGTAGAGAAAGTCTTTGAATTTCGAGGGGATAGATTTACTATCCCAACTCCAGCCTAAGCAACAGAAGGGAAAGTGTTGGACTTTGGAGGGGTCAAATTTACTAGTTCCAATCCAACGTAAAGAAAAGCATGGAAAGTTTTGAACTTTGGAGGGGTTAGATGTCCTATTCCCATTTCAACATAGACAAAAGTAGGAAAAGTGGTGGACTTCGGAGGTGTCAAGTTTTTATATTTCATCTCCTAAATTTTTGTAAAGAAATATTCACATGCTGAGCAAAATAAATAAAAAATGTAACATACATAAAATAAAAAATATATTTACTAAATATAAATCAAATTAAATTCTGATTTAAATGCACATTTTTTCATTACAAATACGTTTTAAAAAAGTGTAATTTAAAAAAAAAAAATTCAAATAAATACACTAATACCCAAAAAGCAAACACCAGAAAATAAATTAAATGAATTTAAAAAAAATAAAAATATGGAATTTAAAGATCATTAATATTAAATTATTAAATAGTACTATCAAAATTAAATATAAATAAAAATACAAATTAATCAATTAATTCACATAATGGATCGATTAATATATTAAATCATGTAACAATAATTATAAATTAAAAATAGTAATTTACATTTAAATATCTGCCCACTGTAATAGCATACAAACCCAACAACCCGTTAGTTAATAAAAAATAACAAAAATGATTACATTTTAAGAAATTTCAATTTCACAGTAAAATTTTAAACTATGCAAAAAATATAATGCAAATATTATTATAATACTAATACCATTCAATGAAACAATAAATAAAAATTTTCATATCAATAAAAACAATATTTTATATAACCTCATTAAATACAACAACAGCAATCTTTATGGGGGTATAATAGAAAGTATGATATTGCATTACAGAACTCAGATACAATAACTGTCATGCATCAGCACTCAAACTATGTACACTGACAACTTCTAAATAAACAGCATTCCCCTTGGATCACAGAACTTGCTGTTCTTTCCAGAATTGTTTTTAGAGTTTGTTGATGGTGTCATGCAGTTTGACATGAAGGAGTCCTAGAACTCCAAAAAGATGAGCCATGCCTCACGCATTCTTAACCCTAGACATGGAAACCCTGGAAGAAGTTTTTGTCAAATAAAATATCATGATGCATTAATATGCCAATGATCATAGTCCTTCTAGGCATTTTTCCCCCAAACTCCATTGCTAATTTATCTTTGAGGAGGGAAAGACCGAACAGATCTTAAGTTCCACTGACTGAAAGAATCAAAAGCACAACATCTAGTATACTTTGACTAGTGCTATATGACCATTTAGAGTGCAGTCAATCACCCTGCTTCAGCTTAGACAACAACCTGTCCTTGGAAAAAGACTGCAAGTTTCACCAATTCTTCAATTCCGGTTTGCCCCTGTAATACAGTCATTAATGTAGTCAAGGTTGAAGTTCCTTCCTGGCTAGCACATTCTATTCAGACGAGTTGTTAATGCAAAGAGATTGAATTACATTTCTCCCTTACAGTGTGGTAGTTACTGCTTCCTCCAGAAGGTAGAGCTCAAATATGTGTGCAATATGCCCGAATGCACATATCCAAATGTCAACAAATACCTAGAAATCCAAATGACAAAATTGAGGCCATGACCCACAACTCAAATTTGAATGTCCAATAAATAAAAGCCAGCTTCCTTGTTTAAATTGTAAGTGTTACTCTAATAGTTATGTATTTATGAAAACATTTATACTTACTGGTGCTAAATTTCCCCACATATCGGTTGATGGTTTTTCAGTGGGTCTAACTGTGAATATTTCTGTTGGGACGCACCTTACATGAACATTTGCACTGTGGTTTTGGTGCTTAGATGCTCATTTAGGACATTGAGGGTAGCCTGCTTGCCTAGCATATTTATAGATTCCTACCTGGCTTTAAGGAACTCTGGGGCAGATTTACAATGCCTGGCGCATCCCTGCAAATCAGCAGAGATGCGCGAGGAAAGATGCGTCACGCAAGTTTACCCTTGCGCCACCACAGGTGCGACGCATTTACTATGCGGTGCACTGTGGCACAAAGATAAACAGATGCGTGTCGCATCTCCCGTTGGAAGGGTGGCGCATTGCTGGAGTCGTGTCGCAAGTGCGACGCAACTCCAGCAATGCTCGTGGGCTGCCCATCTCTAACGTGGTGCGCCACTCCTTACGCCTACTTGAAGCAGGCGTAATCATTTGTCGCAGCGGCGTCGGAAAAGTGACTCAGTGAAATCTTGTAGATTTCACTGCGTCACTTTTACGAGGCTTTCCTGCGATGGAACGCCCACATGAGACCTGAAGCTGGTTTCATGTGGCGCAGGGCTTTACAACGTGACGCATCTCCCTAAATGTGTCACGTTGTAAATAAGGCGCAACGTGGCGCATGGTTTACGTCACCGCTGCGTCATAAAAGTGACGCAACGGCGGCGCAAAAGTGGCGCAAGGGGCTTGTAAATCTGCCCCGACGTACCTCCAGTATACCCGGTGACTTGGAAAATGCTCTGATGGCCCAGATGCTTGGCAGGCACCATGTTTATTTGCCCAGTAGGCAATATTAATTTTTATTTGACACTCACAACCTCTCAAAGTGGGAGTCTGCAAAAAATCAAAGGCCCTGATTCATTAGGAGTTTTCTCACTGTGAGTCTAATTCACAAAGGTAAACTTACACTTTTGTATAAGTTTACGATTTTTTGCAACTCACAAAGGCATTTTATAAGTAGTGTCTTTATGACTGCAGAGTCTCCACACTCATGGCAGAGACTCCGCACATAATTCCTTTGTAAGTTAAAAAAATCGTAAATGTATACAAACGTGTAAGTTTACCTTTGTGACTCAGGCCCTGTGTCTGGTGGCCACTGTGCAATTTCCTTACCCTGGTCCACCATGCCTCACATGGCAGATCTGGCCAGAGAAAATGATTGAGGGTTGCCCTGACGGTCAGTTATTTCTGTGACCTGGCAACCAAATGGTGGACTACCCAGCTCTTAATAGGTTGGGAGAGCCATGAGGTTGGTGGGAAGGGCATCTTCCTTTTTTAGCCAAGTCCACACTTCCTGCAAACTCTAAATGAATCACTTGGGGCCCTATTTGGAGTTAGTGGCTGGGATAATCAGTCACAAATGTATCGGTTGTCCAGTCCGCTGTGTTGGTGGCCAGTGACGACTGCCATCTACTGAGGGTGGTGAGGCGGGTAAACAAAATAAAAAAGAAGAGCACTTACCAGATCCTGACAACGTCCTCCTCACTCCGACTTCGTCTGCTCGGACTGCAGTGCAGGCCCCGCAAACTCCCTCGACCAATCTAGGCCTGCTCACGTGCTGTTAACCAGCATGTGAGCAGTGCCCTGATTGTTGGGAGCGGCCTCTCTCAGCGCTCCCGAGGGCACTGGCTGTCTTCACTTGCTCTCAACCTAGCTGTCTGAAGACCGCTGGGTTAAGAGGTTTAAAGAGCGCATGTGTGGCTGGCCGTCTCATGATAGCTGGCCAAAGACACATGCGTACTTTAAACAAGTGCAAAGGCAGCCCTCTGCGCTCCACTCCTCCCTGCTCACTCAGCAGGCCCGCTCCGTCCTGACGCTCTGTTCAGGATGGGTTGATAAAAAATACAATGATAATCAACTACCATTTTCTTTTTATCTCTGGGGCTTTGGAGGGCACGTAAGTGGGGTGACGCTCCTCCTCTCCAATGGAGGAGCCGCCCCTGTTGGTGCCTATGGCACTTGTAATACAGCAGGCAGGATACTTGTAACATTTTGACATAGGATCCCATCTACTAAACTCTAAAGAAGGCCTTTAGGCTTTTAAAATACCCTAGCAAAAAGAATATGCATGAGATATAAACATTTACTGCCTTTTAGTGGTTAAACAGAAAAGTCCTAATTCATTGAAAAAGTTGACGATACTTGGTGCAAAACTATAAGCCCTGGAACTGTAGACATTTCCAACTATTTTTGCGCTTAACTAAAGCCCCAGAATACTCTTTGGGGCAATATCTGATTGACAGAGATTTCCTTGCAAACACGTAATTTCTGTATATCTTTATTTTGTGGATTGTTCCTAAAGCAGGGAACCCACCCTTGATGGGTGGGAACAGTATGCATTTGCACATCTTCTTTCCTTTTATCTGCACACTGAAAACATTTTTCTATGTGATAAAAGCCAATGCTGTACCCTGTCTTTTAACATGGCAATGATGGCAGCATTTTTCTACAGTTAACTTCACTACTTACAGTATTTACAGTGCACTACTTACAATTTTTAGGTATATATTCAAGGGTACTGGTAACGTGGACATTACAATAAAATTATGACCTTAGTGATCCCTTAACTAGTTTGTTCATTCTCATGAAATTCTAGGGAGAAAGTTAAATTTCCATTTCATTGTTTACTTTTCTTTCAGAAGATAAGTCTGCCCTAAGAGCAATCAATGGAAGGAATTATGCTTCAGGACCTGGAAATGGTGGCCAAAGATTTCCGGTTAAAGACGTCATTTTTTGCCCAACTACCTTGCGCTTACATCCACATAACTTTTTATACATCAGGCCCATAAAATATATTCACTTCAACTGTGTTTCTAAGAGAATTCTTTAAGATACTTTAAGTTATTATGAGCTAAAGAAACCACCCATCTCAAACTTTTTTCAATCAACTTTTGTGTTTTTTAAGATACAGTATAAGATAGTTTTCTCTCTGGCCTTCCCTCTTTGACCAGTCACTGAACCTATCCCACTGTGGGAGATGAACCCCCTCTCCTCACAGCCTTCCCAAGGCTGCAAGGCCTGGCCTACAGCCAGGTCCTGTGCCCAAATCTCTATGTGCAAACAACTCAACCCTGCTGCACAAGGCATTAACTCTGGTGCCCACAGGGCTAACCGTGCATGGTCTCTGTTCTGCATAGTTGCACTATGATTTTTTGGGGGGGTTTGGAAAAAAAAGATATCAAATTTGTTAATGGACAAGATTCCCTGTGAGAGATGTAGGCATGGACACCATTTAAGGGTTGCCAGGGGTCACAGCTTCAAAGCTACCAAACTTGACTTGCCCCTTGCCAGCCCTGGCATTGCCTTTGTGATCCTGGTCTCAGAGGCGGCAAAATCAGTGGCAAGAACATTGGGGTGGCTCTCACCTATGGGTGATAGGGCTCCAATCTCATTCATTTCTGCCCTTTTTTTTAAGTTGAAGCCTGCCAGACAGAGCAGATGTCTCGTTGTGAAAGACTTATTTGAGACATGTCGATAGCGGACCTGGAAAGTCCACCTATACCTTTCCATTGGCCTTTTGTTTTTTCACTCTTATTGTCCTGCTCTCAATTAATTGGTTTTATTTGTATGAGCCTATCCGTCTAGTCTTTGTCTCTCCCATGGAGCATAGACTGTTTACCATCTCTCTCATGATCTCCTTTTATCCTTACACATGTGCCTGCTTTTCAGAAACAATTTTTTTCTAAATGCACTCCATGAGAGTGTATACGCTTCGTCCTTTCTGTGTTTTCTTACATCTCCTAGCACATTTATTTTTGTAACAATATAAAAATTACATTTTCCACTACGCAACATTATCCTATGAGCCACTCTTACATATACAATCCTTTTTATTCAGCTTCACTCTTTGAGCTGCTCTCCTGTGTGCTTTATCTCCACTTTGCGCTCTCTTGTTCATTCGCTTCAACCCACTCATGTTGCTCTGTCTCCATTTTCTTCCCTCTCTAGGCGCTCCATATTTTTTTCCCCACCTGTGCCCTCTGTGTTACTTCCCCGTTTGTTGCTTCTGTCCACCCTCTGTGTTGCTTCCCTGTCCTTGAGTTGCTTCCCCATCCTTTATGATTCAACTCTGTGTTACTTACCACACATGCATTCTTCCCCGCTGTGTTCTTCCTCAAACCTCTCATGTTACTTTTTTTTGTTTACAATCCGACTTGTATCAGTAATGTAGGCACGCTCATGCTTGGGGCAAGCATCTACAAAATGGCGCAGTCAGTTGTGTAGACTTTTTTTTACTGTTTATTAGCCATGTTGGGCAGCATCTGAGATGCTGGGCAGTAAGGCTAAAACCATTGACAAAGCCAATGGACCCCAAAGGCAAGACCTATTGACTTTTCCAAAGCTTGTTTTAAATCATGCACTGCTAAACATCTGTTATTCAGCACCAAGATTTACACAGGTGAATGTGCACTTACAAATACACGTTATGTTATGTTATGTTTATGCTTCAATTATATCACAGCCAAAGTACCTTAGAAAGATTCCATAATATTTTACCTGAAATAAACGAGACGACATAGCGGACTATCCACCTGAGCTACAAGGAATAGTTGTCATCTGGTATTGTCATTTTTGAGCTTTGTTCCATATCTGACCAGGAAACATTAGCCCTGCTCAGTGTGGAGTCCATACCGGGCCAGTCTCGTAGATGCTCCGAATTTTAACTGTGTAAATAAATAATGGGGCACTGTTGCTTTCGTCTTGGGGCCCTACTGGAGAGATTTCTGAGGTGTTGCTTTGCTGCCCCTTTTGTGTGCCTTTTTAGATCTTGCCTACCAGGCAGTGAAAGATATCTCTTTGGGAAAAGACCTACTGTCAGCTTACAGTGGGCTTAGAGATAGTGCATTGCTTACCATTGGTAGGCTTTATTTTCACTCTCATTTGCTTGCTTTTTCTTTGTAGGCTTGAGTGGGCTTTCCTTCCTCTTCTTGGGTTCATACCTTCCCTGGAGCGTGGCCTCATTACTTGTGTCCTCCCACTGCTTAATATTTAGGCACTACATTTCTCTTTTTGGTTTACCACTCCATGAAAGTGCATGTTTTGTTCAGCTTTTTCACTTGTATACCCTGGAGCGTGGCCTCATTACTTGTGTCCTCCCACTGCTTAATTTTTAGGCACTACATTTTTCTTTTTGGCTTACCACTCCATGAAAGTGCATGTGTTGTTCAGCTGTTTCGCTTGTATACTTCTCTTTCCCCTCTGCTCTCCATGTTGCTCTTTCTGATCTGTGTGATTCCCCCTTGTAGGAAAGTAGGATCTGCTTCTTATGGTTACCCCCAATTTTTGCTTCATGTGATACTGTTTTTGACTAGTCTGACTGGGATCCTGCTAATCAGGACCCCAGTCTAACTGCTTTCTCCCTAAACTGTTATGTCATGTACTTGTACACTCCAGATTGGATACTGGGGTACCCTTGTCAGTCCCTAGTATATGATACCCATGTACCCAGGGCATAGGTACCCCAGAGGCCTCCCATGGGCTGAAGCATGTATTATGCCACCCATGAGAGGCCATGCAAAATGGAACTACAGGTCTGCCATTGCAGCCTGTGTAAGTTGGTGCATGCACAACTTACTTAAGATATAGTTTTACTATATCTAAGGGTCACTACACTTGAAACCTATAAGTCACCCCTATAGCAGGCCTTAACTGTCACCGGCAGATACAGCATGCACAGGAACGTGATTGGAGGCTCAGGAGAGGCTCTGCTCTAAAAACGAGCCCCGCCCATTACCATGCGCTTGCTATTCATACAGTCTGCCGAGCGGGCGTGTTCTGGATTTCCTATGCTTGTGCCTGTGTTTGGATTTTCGAGTATGCAGTGAAGAGCAGGGGTGCCTTCTAGTGGATGGAGAAGCAAGAAGACTGCACTGCTTAGAACTGAAATCGGACTGATTTCTGCGGTAGGAGAGATACTCTGGTTATAATTTTTGGAAACTTTCCTGTGTAAACAAACGAAGCATCAGACTTCAATTAGTGTAGTTTCTTTCATTTAGAACTTGGACATTGTTATTGCAAGAAAGACATGTTGAACAATAATTTCGTAAACAGACCACTTGTTTTTGCATTGGACCCATATGAATAGTTGCCTGATCATTTTTGAAGCGTGTTTAAACTTAAACAAACAAAGTACTCCATGTATAAAGTTGCGAGGCAGGACCCGCATATCTCAAATGAACAATGGGGAATACATCATACCAAAGGAGAACCTGAATCCAGTGTAACAGCTAAAAACTTTAAATACTCCATGGAAGAATAAAGGGGTGAAGTCTACTAGGTAGGAGAAATTCATACCTATCATTCCTTTTGCATACTTTCTATAAACACCGGAAACATTGTGCATTCACCGTTATCTTTGTTCCTTCCTACAGGGCAATACTGGGGTTAGAGTTGCATTCCACTATAGATAAAGGTGAAGATTCTTTCCTATTTCTTGGGTGAGGATTGGGGGGTTATGAGTATTTTGACAAAGGGAGTCATCTTATTGATTCTTTCTTACAGGTCTTCTTCCCTGCTGTTCCCTCCCTTAAACCTTTCCCCCTGAGGCCACTCCAACAGTCTGTGTCATAACGCAGTCAGACTTGGTGCTGCCTGGCTACTGATGTGCCCGGCTGGAGTGCCAGCGGACTGCCCCCACATTGTGAGACAGGTGGAGATGGTCTGGGAGCAGGCAGTAAAATAAGTTTTGCGTGGGGCACCGTATGATCGGCTTCTCCCTCTTTAGTGGTTGAAGCCTTTACTGCAAGTACAGATGCGGATGGATATGAGTCAGTGGCTGGCAGGCGGCTGCCAAATGGCAGGGGACCTATAGTTGAATGGCACCTTCATTACAATGGGGGAGGTGACCACCCTTCTTCAGGTGGCACCATGAAGTTATGCCAAGCTCTCCTGCATGCCCCAGGGGATATGGTTGACCTTTTCCGAGGAACCATAGTAATCCCCCAGTCCTAGTGTCATACTGGATGTGGAAGTGAGCAGGGGTGTCATTTCATGACTACAAGTAGCACTGAAGGCTGATAGATACATAGATATGGGACATTCCAGTGCTGGCTTGTCAGCAAACCTTCCTGCACAGAAACAATCATACATGGCGTTTAGCTGTTTCTATGTGCTCTGCACAATGCAGCACACATATAAACAGGAAAACGAGGAGAAATATAGCATTTCTCCTCATTTCGCCTGTTTAAGACCAGGTTTTCCCTGGTCTTAACGTTGGCGCTGCCCCATATTTGTGCCAACCTTGTAAATATGGGGCAGCGTCAAAATCAATGGGTGTTGTGGCACAACACCCACCACAACACCCATTACCCACCCCTTTCACGCTAAGTATAGGGGTGCCTTATTCACAAGGCAGTGTTAAGCCAAGTTAAGTGGCTTAACGCTGCCTTGTGAAAAAGGCAAAGCCCCATCGCCACAGGAACGTCGATAAAAGTGACATTCCTGTGGAGATAGGGGCTTGTAAATATGCCCTCCAGTGTCAAATTTAAAGCAGTCATTGTGTTAAGCACCGATCAGTGCTAGAGCGATACCTCTTCCAAGTTTACACCAATCTCCAAGTGAGTACCATTTTTATCGTGAGAAATGTGAATATGTTGAGTGGTAGGAATTTTGTAGATCCCCACATATTCCATGTGGAATGTGAGAAAATGTGTGAATTTAGGCAATGTTTGAGGTTTTCAAGGCATTCTGGATAAGAGCGAGTAGTGGGATCCACACAAGTCACACTACCCTGTAGGCCTCTGGGTATCTAGGTTTTTTAAATGTCTTGGTTGGGTCAGCTTACATGGGTGGTGGCTGAATCCAGACCCAAATCCAGGACAAATACTGCAGCAACTAACATTGCCAAAATGGGTTCATTTTCAAGACAGAAACGTCTCCATGTTGAGTTTGGGACCTTTACTGTTGCAGCTATAGACCCAGATACACAAGCAGAGTACAGCTTTTATCAAAAGTGTGGGAACACTAAATAGTTGAATATACAACTGAATTTCTCTCCTTTTGGATTCCAAATGTAAGTCAATGTACCTGAAACAATGCATTTTGCAATATGGCCTCTGAATCATAACTGTTTGGTTAATCCCAATTTCAGAGTTGTACAAATGAACACTATTCCTAAACTCAGTATCTAGGGCACAATTAAAAATTGCATAGGTTTCCATAATATTTATTTTTCATTCTTTAGATTGTACCACATGAATTGATTCTGATTCATTGTCGGTAGAACAAGAAAATATATTGTAAATGTCAACTCATTTGTTAGCTCTTGGTATCAAGTACATTTGTGCAACCCACATACATTATATATCGCTGCATCCACAAGAGTCTGATGAACATAACAGTACATTACTTTTGTAAACTGGTCATCAGAGCAACAAATCAGAAATTAAAACATTGTCACCTATTTATATTTTTCTCACTTATTTTCATGATCTTTTATTTCAACAATGAGTTTTTAAAAATAAACCATGAGGCATGTATGCACATAGCCCCTTGCTGAATCTGGAATTTTGTTTACTTTTTAGAAATGTATAGCGTTCTGGGTACCCCCATAGATTTCTCAACCGTTTCTGTCACAAAATGAAAGTAGGCAGAATCATAACAAATAGCAAAAATGGTCTACAATTTAGGAAAATTAAAATCTATGATAAAAAATAAATTTTGTTTAAAACTCTGTATAAGAAATTGAGTTGCTGGTTGACTGGGGTGTAAGCCCTGGTCAAGCAGCAACCACAGTCCATGTCAGGGTAAAGCACAAGCATATCCCAAATTAACCTGTGCTGCCCCCATGGTAGCTTGGCACAGAGCAGTCAGGCTTAGCTTAGAGGCAATGTGTAAAGTATTTGTGTAACACTTCAAACAGCAAAACAGTGAATACACCACTTAAACAAATTCCACACCAGGTTAGAAAAATAAAACGTTCTTTAATACATAAAACAAGACCAAAATGACAGAAATCCATTTAGTAGAACTGGAGATATTCAATTTTAGGTAAAATAGCGCCAAAAAGCACAAGTCACCAAACTGTGGCTATCTGGTCACACCAGACCAGGACAAAGTCAAATGTTCAGGGTAACTGCAATGGAGTGCCGCCCGGATACAGGAACCCAATTAGGCCCGCTGGACAGAGTACCTTTGGTTTGAAGAGCGTTGCGCGGATTCGTGTTGAAGATGCGTTGTGCACCTGAAGTGAAGTGTCAGTTCTGAGATGCAGTGAGACGCAGTGCGAGGTCCTGTTGCATCGACCGTCCTGTCGACGGGATATGAGATGTGAAGTTCGGCATCAAGGAAACGGCACACAGTCAGTGCAATGCATTGGTTTCAAAGAGCTGCATGTTTGCGATGCTGAGTCAGTTGTAAAAGCTGCCGTCAATGAGAGATGCGAGAGCCTGCACTGAAGATGCATTGTGCAGCGGTATTTCTGAAGGCGAATGCGAACTGCGGTGACAATGCGAGTCTTTGCAACGGGTCCAATCCACACTGCAGCAAAGATGCGGCGGTTCTGCTCTGGGTTGCACCACGCAGCAGAGGAGATGTGTCAGTTCTGCTGAATCCACAGAGGCTGGCAAAGTACCTTTAGCCCACTTCCAAGGGTTCAGGACTGGGGTGGCACAATTTGGCAGGGTAGACTCACAGATGACAGAGTCCAGGTGCAGATGCAGGGGTGGTGGAAGCCTGTTTTGTCCCTGAGGCTTCAAATCAGACCACCCTACTAGCCCTTGGAGTCACTCTGGGTTCTGAGTTCAAGAGATGCAGGTCCAGTCCTTCCCACAAAGGCAAGAGGGCAGCAGGCAGCTGGACAGCACAGCAGAACAGCAGTTTCTTCAGAGCAGCAGTCCAGCAGAGTGAAATTCCTTGTAGCAGCACATCAGTCCTTCTTCCTGGCAGCTCCGTAAGTGTACTAAAGTGGTTGTGTCTGAGGTCTAGTATTTATACCCAGTTGGGCCTTTGAAGTGGGGAAGAAGCTTCTCGAGGTTTCCCTTTGAAGTCCCCAGGCATCCTGCCTACCCTGACCTGGCTATAGACTGACTGCCATCCTACCATCGGTGACCCATCCAGGCACACCTAAGCTCTCTATTGTGTGTAGCTGTCCAGGAGGAATGCACAAAGCCCAACTGTCAGCTACACCCAGTCATGTGACCAGAGACAGGCTACAGGCACTAAATGGATAAGGCAGAAAAATGCCAACTTTTAAAAAGTATTTATACAAATTTGGACAAACCAATATATCCTTTTGGGCTTTGGTAGTTTAAGGTAATCAGGAAATGGTGCTCACAAGGGATTTATTTTTCACAAAGAAGTTTGTTTCAATTTCTCACTTATTTCAGATGTCTCATCATCACATGGCAAATCAATTCAAACAATGCATGTATCAATTCATCTAATCAAATAAATTCAGAAGAAATACACCTGGTTAACTGAATTAATTTAATTAGATGAATTGATACATGCAATGCTTGAACTGATTTGCGATGTTACGATGAGACATCTGAAATAAGTGAGTGTTAGAATTTGGGGTCTCTAGTTGGCAGAGGTATGCACCTTGTTCGAGTAGGGACCCTTCCTTCTAGTCAGGGTAAGGGGATTACACTTCTAAAATAACCCCTGCAGACACCCTTGGTAGCTTGGCATGAGCAGTCAGGCTTATCTCAGAGGCAATGTATAAATCATTTGCACATATCACACAGTAATACAGTGAAAACACTACAAAAGGACACCACTGCAGTTTTAGAAAAATAGCCAATATTTATCTGTGTAAAACAAGACCAAAACAATAAAAATCCAACATACCGTGATCAAAATATGAATATTGCAAAAATTTACTAAATATACAGTGCCTTGAAGTCAGTAGCTTCGTCCAGGGCTATCACAGTGTCATGAACAAACAAATGCAACAGTTCAGGCCAACCGCGGCATCGCGGGCTAGCTTTGGGGTTGGGAAGGCCCGCAAACAGTACCTTGAAAATGCAGGGCGTTATGGACCTTGAGATGAGCTCCGAAGAGGGGGCGTTGGCAGGCGTCGTCCCAGGGGTTGGTGCAGGAGTCATTGCGCCATTGAAGTCACACGCCTTGCAGATCGAACTCAGTGAGGTTGAAGTCAGGAGTGCCGGCGGCTATCTGGGTTTGGTGTGAAGTGGAGCGGTGCGGCGTGAGGTGCCTTCAGGTCACGGTGCTTGCAGCGGCTCTGTGACAGCATCCAGAGGCATCAGTATGACGAGGGCTGCAGTGGGAAGTGGGACATGCTTGTCACGGGTGCCGGAAGGTCAGGGTGCAAGCAGCAGTGTCATCGTTGCTGAAGCACTGTTGTTGTTAGACATTCCGGAGTCGATGGCGCCTGTGTCGATGTGCCATGGGGCGGTGTGTCGAGGATATCAGGGCAGCGAAGTTAGGTGGTGCGAAGTGCAGTCCCCTCAGGTCATGGTGCAAGCAGCGGCTCGTTGGCAGTGCCAGGCGTCGTTGTCAGTGAGACCAGGGTTGCGGTGTGAAGTTGGGCAGTGCTCTCTGTGGTGCCAACAGGTCACGGAGCCAGCAGCAGCGTCATTGACGCCGTTGGGTTGCTTTTTTCTTCTGTTGCAGCACAAAACACACAGTTCCCAGTTCTGATAGCAGATGATCTTGAAGTCTCTGCTGTTCCTGAGATTTCTTGAACAGGGGGCAAGCTCTACCTCAAGCCCTTGGAGAAACTCAGCAAAATAAGTTGCAGAAAGTCCAGTCCTTTCACTGCCCAAGACAGACTCAGCCATTGCAGGCCAACACAGCAAAGCACACAGCAAAGTGGTAGTTCTTCCTAACAGCTTCTCTAGCTTTTCTTCTTGGCAGGTTCCTTAGTCCAACAGAGTGCTAAAGTTCTGGGGTCAGGACCCTAATATATATATCACTTTCCCCTTTGAAGTTTTAAGCAGAAAGTCTATGAGTTCAGTAGGAACCAGTTCTGTTCTCCCTGGTCCAGCTTCACTAAAGGAGGTGGCAACAGCATTGTGCAAAGCAGACACAGCCTATGCAGGTGCTAGTGAAAACTCCTCCCACCCCTCTAAATGCAGAAAGGCCTATTCAGCCTGGCTATGAGTCACCCAGGAAAGGCAGGACACACCTCAACCCCCCTTGTGACTGTCTAGAGTGAATGCACATCCCAGCACCTGTCACTCCAAAACCAGATGGTGAATACAGAAACAGGCGAAGGCACACAGGATGGTTCAGTAAGAAAATGCCCACTTTCTAAAAGTAGCATTTTCAAACACACAATTTAAAAACCACCTTTACTAAAAGATGTGTTATTAAATTCTGAGTTCAGAGAGATTAGACTCCATTCCTCTATCTTGTCGCAATGGAAAGTAACACTTATAAGATGTTACAAGGCAACTCTCATGTTAATCCATAGGACAGACAGCCTTTCAATTGTGAAAAATTAAATGCACAGTATTTCACTATCAGGACATGTAAAACAACAACTACATGTCCTACCTTTCACAGACACTACACACTGCCCATGGGGCTACCTTAGGGGTGACTAACATGTAGGACAGGGGAAGGTTATTGCCTGGCAAGTGGGTGCACTTGCCAGGTCGACATGGCTGTATAAATTGCGCACAGACACTGCAGTGGCAGGTCTAAGACATCTTTGAAAGGCTACTTGTGTGGGTGGCACAACCAGTACTGCAGGCCAACTAGTAACATTTGATTCACAGGCCCTGGGCCCACACAGTGCACTGTACTAGGGACGTACTAGTAAAACAAATATACCAATCATGGAAAGCCAATCATAACACAATTTACAGTAGGAGCACTTGGACTTTAGCACTGAACGGCAGTGAAAAAGTGCGCAGAGACACCAAATCAGCAAAAACGAAGTCCAGCATACCATCAAAAACAGGAGGTCAGAAGGCAAAAAGACAGGGGAAACATGCCAAAAGACATGAACGGATGAAAAAACAGTGAGAAATTGAAACAGACTTCTTTGTGAAAAATAAATCCCTTGTAGGCACCATTTACGGATTAACTTTCTAAAAGTGGCATTTTTAAAATAGCAATTTAAAATTCGACTTCACCATAAGTTCGGATTTTAAATTGTGATTCCAGAGACACCAAACCTGAACTAGTAATCTCTTTCCATTTGGAAATTGCAAATGTAGTAAAGCAACTCCAACCTTATCCTATGGGAGAGATAGGCCTTGCAGTAGTCAAAAACGAATTTGAGAGTTTTTCACTACCAGGATATGTACAACTTAATAGTACATGTCCTACTTATTGAATATATTGCACCATACCCTCTAGGCTGCCCAGGGCCTGTCTTAGTGGTGACTGATAAGTATTAAAAACAAAGGTTTGGGCCTGGCAAAAGGTTTACTTTGCCAGGTCAATATGGTAATTTGAAACTGCTTACACAGGATCTGCAATGGTGGACCTGGGACATGTTTAAAGTACTACTTAAGTGGGTAGCACAACCAGTGCTGCAGGCCCACTAGTAGCATTTAATGTACAGGCCCTGCGCACATGTAGTGCCACTTTACTGGGACATATAAAGTAAATTAAATATGCCAATGAGGTATAAGTCAATCTAACATACTTTAGGGAGAGAGTTTAAGCACTTTAGCACTGATTAGAAGTGGTAAAGTATTCAGAGTCCTAAAGCCAACAAAAACAAACTCTGCGAAAAATGGCAAAAAGGGCCAAGTCCAACACTCTGCTTATTTTTGACAAGTGGGAAGATGGTCAACTTAGTACGGCAAACCTTTTGTTGAAGCAATTTCTAGAAATCACATAGACTTTCTTGCACTGCAATTTGTTTCCTACGAAAAAAATGTGCTCCCTTTGGATAGCTTCTCAGTTTCCTCTCGTGGAACCCACTAATCTTATTTGTCTTTAGAATCCTTTACTTGTGGAAAAAAGACACAGATTTAGCAATGGATACCTTTGATGAAAAAAAAGTTATGAAAGTTGAAGCATGAGGTGCCCGAATATAAAAAACAAATGAAAAGCCCAGAACTTTGGAGAAAAACCTCAATAGCTAAGGGGTTGAGTGCTCCTAAAAAAGGAACCTTATGACATGAATGCAGTTCATACACTAATCTTACCTGTGTTTTTCAAGTTCACATGGAACTATTGTCCCAGGCTCCTTATCCAACCACTAATTGATAATTTCTAGATTACTGTCCAAAAAATCTACTATGATGATTTCTTTGAAGGATTCACAAGCCGGTAAGATTGAAGAAGGTAATAATGCTCCACCATACTTGATCAGAGTATCCCCTTTCAAATCTGCTTGGCAAACATAAACACAACAGATTGAATATATTGTATTCATATATTTAATATTCAATTTATATGGATGTTCATAATGAGTACAAAGGCACAATTGACAATGTTATAATCATATAAAATGGAGCAAAACTAGATTCCTTTTAATCTTTGACTGACTGTCGCTCAAGGATTTTGAAAATACTTTACTCTGTCAATGTATTTGTTTATGAATGTTTGAGTCCTGTGTATCTAAACAGAGCCATGAAGGGGGCCGTCTCGTTCCAACAACCTTTTAATAAGGACTGCAGCTCAGTATAGCATTAATTTGAACATACAATCACTACAATGTAACATGCGACTTCTTGTTTACAACACTGTTATATAAAAGTGTAATCTATGCTACTTAGTGGTATTTCAAGGTGCTCTGTTGGCATTCTAGTTCCGAAATTTTATTTTATTACTCGAGTATGCTTTTAAAGACAGCTGCAGCAATAAAGGATTTTAAGTATAATGCTAACCCCTGTCTTTCATAAAATCAAGATTCCCCAAAAATTAATCTTGGAGAAGTCACAATTTCACTTCTCAGAATTAAAGTGGCAGCAATAAGATTAGGAATGGATTTCTGTGTTTTGATGCACCATATTGATGGAGGGTGATATTTTATTTGGCAGCAACTTCATCAAAGTTCTCCATGCCGAGGTTTAAGAATGCATGAGGCATGGCTCATCTGTAAGAGGCTTTAATACTTCATTCATATCTAACAGCATAACAGTATCAACAAGCCAAAAAACAAGTTAAGAAGGGAAGGCATTTGTGAGATCACCGAGGATTGGGGAGACTGTTAGAGGTTGCCAGCAAATGGGGAAGAAACACATAGAGGACCTCAACATGAGAGAAAAACGTATGCACCAGTGCCTCAAAGAGGGTCTCCAGAATTTTGTCGGGTTGAAATGTGACAGGGAGTAGTGAGAGCATGCTGATGTAGTTTGGAGCACAAAGTGTGGGTCTGTAAAGTATTAGTTCCAGGTAGTAGTGTCACTGGCACATTGATATTAAACACAAGGGAGGGAGATAAATGGAGGATGCAAAGCAGCTATTCACACACATGAATGCCCAGAGAGTTTGTTGAGGCGCAATGTCAGTCCACTCATTACACTCTACACATTAGTGCAGTAATGCGATTGCTGCACTTTTTCACAACAAAAAGTACTCATTCGTTTAGTTTGCACTTGAATCGAGGTTCTTTAAGCCGAAGATGACATGCTTCTACAACTACACAAAGACTGGCCCTGCACATGCTAAAAACAGGGATCTGGCCAAGGGAAAGTGATGTTGCCTTTGCCTTAAAAAGAAAAATGGCACATATCCACTCTCTTCATTTTACAACATGGAATGTAGGCTTTAGCTGAAGAAACATGCACTGTCAGCCAACGTTGGGAATGAACTCAGAGCAGTATCATTGCAACATACATGTTTTATACTAAACTCTTTCTGCTACATTTTGGGTATAGAGTAGAGTTCCTGAAAAGGTTTCTAAACTGTAGTGTAAAGGAAAAGCTGTAGCATAGGAGGGAATAGTTAGATTACAATGTCAGTAAAAAGATATAAAATCATGAAAATGGGACATTGGTTTATGATTTTGATTTTCATACAGTGCTGATCTGAGAGAGTCACATGGCAAAGTAACACATCCCCTCTTTTATGAGACCCCTTATGAGGATAACAACTACAGTCACAACAGTAGTGCAAGTTATGCTTGCACAGCAATGCTTTATAGTAACATTTCTTTATAAATGTCATTCATCGCAGGATTTTTAGGAAGCAAATATCATGACACTTGAAAGTATATACCCTTCTTATGAAACCTTTGGGTTCCAGGTCTCACACTGTAAGGAGAAACGTGCAAACTAAAAAAAAGTTGATGATTTTAATTGCATGTAGGAGATTTGCTTGACCATGTGCCTCTGAAAACTAAAATCATGAACTAAGAAAGATAGTTGAAAATATAGCAGAGTTCAACAAGCTTATAGAATTAGTGCTGGATGACGTTTACTATTTAGAGACAAATGTTCTTATTTAGAGCTTGGTAAACGAGATACTTTGCTACAAACTTTGCAGATATCCTATGTGGTGTATTACAGGTTGTACACAAGTAATACGCTGGACACAATATATACACCACATTTGTGATGGAGTATCACATCTGTCAAACTCTAAATATGGCCCAAAGTTGTTAGAAGTTCAAATTAAAAATAAATTCTGTAGGAAATTTGCCCAGTAAAAACTATTGTACTAGGAGAGTAAGCCCCCAAAAAGGATGCTTTCTTAGTTTAACATCAGATATTTATTAACTTCATCAATGACATTTTTTTTTGGGTAATATTGAATAATATTTTTTTTCAAAGAGCATAGGTACTTGCTATAAATATCAAATCATTGATCAGTAGCAGAGATTGTGTTGAAAACACTGAACGTACCCGATTCGAACAATCTGGAAAGGAACTCCCCTCGCCCGATGACTGCTTCTTGGCTAAAATCTGAGTCCGGCACGAAATATGTTGAAAGACCGATTTTTGAGTCATAATATTTTTCATAGAGCTCCTTCAAGGTAAGACCTGATGCCATTCTCAATTATGTAATTTTCTTTTTCTGATTCGTTGACAATATCACAAGTACTTTCTCCAAAGTGAAGTTGCTCTGGTGGAGTTGTCCATTTATATATATAATGTGGTCCCAGCCTTTCAATATTTAGGTCTGCAGTATATGCATTTTCACATGATTTGAGTCTTCTTTCTGAACTGTGGTCATGGGGTTGTTGGCATCGCTCATCAGTAATTTTCATGAATATTTATTGTGTACTGGCGTCAATCCACTGACAGTCTCATGATCTGTTGTTTGCCTTCATTTTAATTTTTAAGAGAGATCTGTTTGAGAAATTGTGAGACAACCTGGAATATGCAGAATATATTATATAAGTCTCCACAGCGTGTCTTCACCATTCTGGCTCAGCGACCTTCCTTCATGTCAGTTTCATAAGCTATGACAAATTTATACTTTTTATTTTATATGTGTAGGAAATGACCATCTTTTGTGTAACTCCCCCCTAGGTTTCTTGCTCTTTCTACTTTACTAGCTTTAAAACTGGTGCATTTTACCCCTGCTGAAGAGTAAAGCACATGTGCTCCTCTATTAAATAGGTTTGAATTAGCTTATTCCTGATTTGCCTATTTAATATGTGTGTAAGTCCCTATTATATATGTGAAAATTGCACCCAGAGTCTGGAACTTAAATGCCACTTATGGACTGCAGCAAGTATTGTGCCCTCCACAACAGCGGCAGGGCAAACATGGCTGCTGGCCTAGCATATGTAGCCTGACTGCAGCAGTATAAAATAATGTTGCCACCCCTTGACCATAAGACAGCCTTAGGGAACAGGCTTATCTTGCTGTTGGTGTACCATGCAAACCAGTACCCTTGGGCCATACCTCTGAGTACAGTGACAGCACATATAGGGGCCGATTGCGATCTCATTAGGAAGGGCTCCTAACGTGATCCGTAAAGAGCGAATATAGGGGATAAGGGTGGGGAGTAATTTAAAATATATTTGTTTAAAGTGATAAATATTTTTTAATTTACATTTATTTCATTTAGGAGTGGGATGTTGGGTTTATAGGGGATAACTGTGGGGAGTAATTTAAAATATATTTGTTTAAAGTTATATATTTTTTAACATTTTTATTAATATTTTTAGGAGCAGGATGTTGGGTTTATAGGGGATAATGGTGGGGAGTAATTTAAAATATATTTGTCTGAAGTTATATATTTATTTTTTATATTTGTAATTTATTATTTCAAATGTATTAATAAATTATATAATTTAATTTTTTTAAATAAAAATATATATTTTTTAATACTTTAATTGTTTTTTGTTTTGTTTTGAGGTGTTGATATTTTTAGATAAAAATTCAGATTTTTTTAAATGTAATAAAGAAAATCTTTTGTAAATTTTTTTAAATTACATTTTTGAAATTATTTGAATTTTATTTTTTATTTGTATGTATAAAATATGTTTAGTTGTATTTGTTTTTTTGTAAATTTAATTTAAAAAAGTAAAAATTAAAATTGTAAACAAATTTGGTAAAAATATTATTTTCTGTAAAAATGTTTTTATAATTTTGAAAAATTGAAAAGTGTAATAATTTTTTGAAAATTATAACAAACTACTTTTTAATGAAAAATGATATATGTTTTGAAATGTAAAACATTTTAAAAAATATTTTAATTTTTGAAAATGTAATTATTAATATATAGAATTTGATGGAAAATGTGAATATATTTTTCCAATTTTTAAGGTTATGGTTATTTCATTATGTTAATTTTTCTATTTCAATTTTTGCATGTATATTTTGTTTTTTTTTAATTTCTAAATTTGTTGGTAGTTTCTCTGAATTTAGTTAATTGGGAGTTGGAATAGTTATTCTTTATGTTTTATTATCCAGCACTTTCACTGTCTTTAGTTAGTTTGGAGTTGGAATATTAATTTTTGATGGTTTATTATCCAGCACTTTCCCTGAGTTTGGTTAGTTTGGAGTTAGAAGTACATTTTATAGTTTTGTTATCCAGCACTTTCCCTGAGGTTAGTAATTTTGGAGTTGGAATAATAATATTTTCAGTTTTATTATCCATCACTTTCCCTGAGTTTAATAAGTTTGGAGTTGGAATAGTAATTTTTAATGGTTTATTATCCAGCACTTTCCCTGAGTTTAGTTAGTTTGGAGTTGGAATAGTACATTTTATAGTTTATTATCCAGCACTTTCCCTGAGGTTAGTAATTTTGGAGTTGGAATAGTATTATTTTATGTTTTATTATCCAGCACTTTCCCTGAGTTTAGTTAGTTTGGAGTTGGAATAGTAATTTTTAATGGTTTATTATCCAGCACTTTCCCTGAGTTTAGTTAGTTTGGAGTTGGAATAGTACATTTTTATGTTTTATTATCCAGCACTTTCCCTGACTTATTTAGTTTGGAGTTGGAATAGTAATTTTTTATGGTTTATTATCCAGCACTTTCCCTGAGTTTAGTTAGTTTGGAGTTGGAATAGTAAATTGTAAAGTTTTATTTTCCAGCACTTTCCCTGAGTTTAGTTAGTTTGGAGTTGGAATAGTAAATGTTACAGTTTTATTATCCAGTACTTTCCCTGAGTTTAGTTAGTTTTGAGTTGGAATAGTAATTTTTAATGGTTTATTATCTAGCACTTTCCCTGAGTTTAGTTAGTTTGGAGCTGGAATAGTATTTTTTTCAGTTTTATCATCCAGCACTTTCCCTGAGCTTAGTTAGTTTGGAGTTGGAATAGTAATTTTTTCAGTTTTGTTATCCAGCACTTTACCTGAGTTTAGTTAGCTTGGAGTTGGAATAGTAAATTGTATAGTTTTATTATCCAGCACTTTCCCTGAGTTTAGTTAGTTTGGAGTTGGAATAGTAAATTTTTATGTTTTATTATCCAGCCCTTTCCCTGAGTTTAGTTAGTTTGGAGTTGGAATAGTAAATTTTTATGTTTTATTATCCAGCACTTTCCCTGACTTTAGTTAGTTTGGAGATGGAATAGTAATTTGTTATGGTTTATTATCCAGCACTTTCCCTGAGTGTAGTTAGTTTGGAGTTGGAATAGTAATTTTTAATGGTTTATTATCCAGCACTTTCCCTGAGTTTAGTTAGTTTGGAGTTGGAATAGTAAATGTTTATGTTTTATTATCAAGCACTTTCCCTGAGTTTATACATAAATTATATATAAAAAATTAGACATATGTGATTTTATAATGTTATTATTCTTACTCAAAATAAAGTGTATTTATATTAGAAGTTCACATTCATACTTGTTTTGGTTCAGTTTCATTTCCAATTTTTTCTAAATAATAAAAATAAGTGTTAACAATTTTATAAAGCATTTTAACATATATTTTGAATACAGATTTACAATATTACAAATATCATTAATACATTTATAATTTTTTAACAATTCTGACATTTTTTACATTGTTTTCAAAACAAAATTATGCCACAGTAATATAAGTATAATTTTGATATTTTTATAATTAAGTTTTATAATTGTAATTTATTATTTAAAAAAAATAAAAATTTAGTACACTCGTTTTTATGTATATTTTTAACATTTTAGATAATTTTATATTTGTAATAAAATTATTTAATATGTATTTCACAATGTTATAGTTTTTACATTTTCTGTTATTATTTAGTGTATTAAAAATTATTGTTTATAAATAATATTTAATGTATTACATTATTTAGATATATGTTTCTAAATACATTTTTTGTATAAAATATTTTAGTTGCTAAACATTGTCATATTGTTTGTATATTAACAATATTGTTTTGGTAATTTTATATTTTGAAAATTAAATATATCACCAAAACATACATATTTTTAATATATATTAATATATATTTTATTTTGTGTTACCATAATATTTAGCATATATTTTAATTTTATTTGTACATATTTTCTATGTATTTTCTAAAACAAACTCCTCACACACATTGTCATGGTAAAAAAGACATTACACACACATGGACCTGTCAGTAGAAAAAGCCAACACAGGACAAAGACTGCATCCCTCAACAAAAGACTAATAACATATGCACATCCAAACACATCACATACCAATCTCAGCTGGACATCAGGGGGACTCACACCTGATAAGGACAATGCAACATCCACTGACAGCAGTGCATGCACAGTAAGCAGTGTGTCAACACCACTAAAACCAGTATCACACATATCTGATTTCACCACCATGAACTTCAACATCACAAATCATCACATCACACAGATCACTTTACACTCAGTATGGGTAGCAGTACCCCAGGAAACAGATGCACACTTTAGCTATCACCTAATGCTGCACAACTCAGGCTGACACTAATGCCTGGAATCTGACTAGAGGACTGTGCTGGAAACTCATCTGTACTGTTCATGAGCAACCATGACTGAAATCAAGTAGAATAAAATAGCACATAAAAATTGTGAAACAGTGCTGAGGGGCATAATGGTTCTGGACACAGATCATTCTCCCACAGTATAGTGTCACACTATGGAGTGGTGGGGAGGGTCAAACACTGGTAAGGCATGGAGTGGAACATATTAGACTGAAGTGGTGTATACATTAGTATTGGACAGGTGAGGAGTGTACAGATCAAAAACACATAGGGGACGATTCCGATTCGGGCCGGAAATCTCTCCGACCGAGCCGGACCCGGAGAGATTTCCGACCGAATCGGACCCGTGCAGCCCGACCGAACGAGTACAATGCGTCCGTATGCTATCGTACTCGAATCGGTCGGACTCCCATTGAAGTCAATGGGAGCCAGTCGTACAACGCGTACGCGGGCTCCCATTGCCTCAATGGGTGCAAGGCGAACAAGGGCGCCCCCTACAGCGGGTACGCGGCGAAGCGACTCGCGCCGTACACGCACAGGTAGGGGGGACCCATGGGTCCCCCCTGTGTGCGACTCGCGCGGCTACGCGTACAGGGGGTCCGACACGGACCCCCGAGCTACGGCTCCGACTGCTCTTTCGAGCCGGACGGCGCGTGTCGGTCGGACTGCTCGCGGCGCGCATTGTACTTACCCGGCCGGGGAACGTCTCCATTGCGCGGTGCGAGTCGTGTCCGAGCGAGTCGGTCGGTGCGGTTAGACCCAGGAACGAGTCGGTCGGAGCGGTTGGGACGCCCGAACGAGTCGGTCGGCGGATTCGCATCGTACTCGCTCGTCGGGACGCGCGTACGAATCGGTCGGGAAATAGGGCTCCGAATCGGATCCGGTTATGCCGAATCCGATTCGGAGCCCTACCGGCCGAGATCGGAATCTGCCCCATAGAGGAGTAACTCACAATGTGTAGGCATCAAATGGTCTTCTTGGGGCTGGTATGACTATGAATACCACATAGTGGAGTAAAGAAAGTGTAAATTGACATCAATGCATGTGAAAAGTCACTCATAATGTTTGTTTGCCTGAGCCAGTCAGCACAGTGAGAACAAAGGTAAGCAAGAGCCATGGCTGATTCCAAAATTCACAACACAGACATTGCAGTGACACACTCTGCATACTCACAAATGATGTGGACAACAAGTAGGTGTACTCTAGGACTGCAAGGTCACACCAACACACTGCACAGTCCTCCAGAAACAACTCATACATGTGCCCAAAATCTCCAGCAGGTGTCTGATCATTTTAACAAACATGCACTCATCAACTGGATCATACATGTGTGTAAGGGTCATGTTCAAGGGCACATACACATCAATACTTCAGCTAATGACTGGACAATCACACTGTATGAGTACTCAAGTGCACACATTCAAATGTACCCATGTGACTATGAATCCAGACCTACACAAGATGACTACAATCTACACTGGTGTGTACACATCAAGATAGATTCCACAGATATAACGGACCCTGTCCACCCCTCAAGTCATCATGTGAATAGAATTTTATGCTGTTGTGGTACAGCATCCAAATATGACGTGTACAAAACTAGAGACCCCACAATAGAATGATTAGTTCAGGAGTAGACCATCACAGACAAGCATCATTGCACCCTCAAACCTCTGAGTCAATAAGCACAAAAGTTGCTGAAACCTCTGGCAACCTCTGCAAAAGCAAATCAAGTAGATGTCAATGTGAATGTGACATACAGAGCATGGAACAGATGAACATATACACATACATTGCATTGCATCATTAGCAAGGGCAGCGACAAAACTCAGAACATAAATAAAATTTGTATTACATAAACTCTGTTTCGGCATTAAAAATGCAAAACATTAAGGCCAACGGCCAGTCCAAATTTCAAGTCTGCACATGTGTGCATGACAACTTGCCCAACAAACATGTAACACAGTCCACTGCCAAGGGAATCACTACAGGATAGGGGCCCGAAATGGCCAGTCCAGGCACCGCTCAGGGAGGAATGGGGTGTGAAGGGGGACTTGGGCTAGTCGGAGGACTGTACCTGGGAGGGTGAGAACTGGCTGAGGTAGAGGGATCCGTGGATGTGGGAGCTTGAGGGCTGGTTGGACCGGGTGGAGTCATGGCACAGGGAGGCGGAGACATGCAGTGTAGAGGCTCAGTGGCTGATGGTGAATGAGGAGGGCTGGGTCTCAATTGTTTGGGGATCCGATATCCCCCAAGTGTCTTGCCACAAGTGAGAAGTGAGGTGGCCCCAACAGCCTCCCTCTTCCCCGAAAGTGTAGCAGGTGGTGGTGGTGTATCTTCCCGTGGGAATTTGCCAGACCTGGTGGTACCCTGGGGTGGGGCTTGCCATTTCCCCTGCCTCCCCTGTTGTGGAGGTACACTCCCCACTTTGCTCTCTTATCCATGGTTCACAGGGGTGTGGGTGGGAGTGGACGTTTTGGGCAAAACTGCCTTCTTATTGGGTTTGGGTGCAGTTGTGGCAGGCACCAGGCCCACAGCAGACAGGGCAAGTGTTTTTGCGGCTTTGGGATCAGGTGTGGGGATGGGAGTGCTCTTGGAGGGCGAGGAATCTGAGGTATGCAATGTGGATGCATGTTTTTTGTCCTTATGTCTCTGAGTGTCCTGTGATGGGCTTCTTGTGGTGTGGTCATGTGTGCTCTTTGTGTGCTATTGTGATGGTGTCTGGTTCGCTTGGAGTGCTGTTGTTGTGTGCTGCGTGGGGATGACTGGGTGCCTGAGTGCTCTAGTCAGATGGGTGCATTGGGAGGGTAGTTGCGGAAGGGACAGGAGCTGGACTGGGAGCTTGGGACTGCTGAATGACTGCTGTCACTGTTGAGGACAAAGACTGGACATTCTGTGTAGGCCACCCACGTCTGAATGAATGCCCTCCATGAATGCAACAACCTGGGACAACTTGTTGCCATGATCCTGGAGGGTATTCAGGAGCGCAGTCTGACCCACACACAGCTGCAGCAAAATGTCTATGGCCTCCACACTGAGGGCAGCAGGGGAGACAGGGGAAGGGGCAGCGGTGCCTGGGGGGAAGGAGACTCTACCCTTCTTAGGGCTGCGGGAACAGATAGCACTTTGGGGAGCATCAGGGAGGATGGACACAGGACGGGGTGTGGCGGACGAAGATGCAGATCTTGAACTTCCTGTGCCCGCCAACACCGAGGAGTCACCGTTGGAGTTGGAAGATGTGGAGGTTGGTGTTTCCGGATGGGAATCCTTCAGGGCACTCCTGTCCCCATCCGAGGCGCTGGTCCCCTCAGTGTCACTGTACTCCCATGGACCAGTTGTGCCAGTAGCTTCCCCAACGATGTCGGGCCCCTCTCCTTCCCTGCCCTCGGTAGACACTGCAAGAGACAGAGACATAGGTTTAGTAAAGTGGCATACTCACAAACATTATGTGCAATACAAGCAGAAATTATTGGACAGAAACTCCCACATCTAACTACTCCATCTACTGTCTGCATATTCAAAATTTATGCAATCATCAGCTGATGCATGGAAACATGCTTACTCGATAGTCATGCTCCATTTTGTGTTGACACAGCCAAATTGCTGTGCATGTATCTACATTTCTACATCACATGCAGTCGTATGTAGGCCCACGTACATGCCTGCAGGTAAGAGAGCTACATCCAAATATGTAGTGTTTCTCACACTTGAAGTATGAGTTCACTGCACCCCACAGATACAAAGTGAAACCTATCCATTGTCAAGTGATATTACCTCCTTAAATACACTATGTTGGGCACTTAAGCACAACTACAGTTGTACATTGGTGTCAACTTTGTAGATGCATCAGTTATATGGAAGTGCACAGCACACATCTCCAAAAGCACACTAACATGATGCACACTGCTGTTCACTGCCAGTTGATGTCTCTGAGACTCCCACTGCTGCAAATGTCACATGGACACATATTTTTGGGTGATGAAGTACAAATAAGCCCCATGTACCAATGTAGTCACCTAGACAATGCACAATAGCATTATAAGGGCAACGTAATGCAAGGCCTTTATGTGTTGTGACATGTCACATACCAACATCTTTCCAATTGCCGACAGGCCGTCATTGATCCAAGGCATGAGAGTGCCTTCTGTAGATGAAGTTGTGAGTGGCCTCCATTAGGAAAGCCAATGTGTGACATTACCTAGGGTCTGGCATATGACATCGCTACGTTGTGCTGACTGATGACATCCATTACACATCACTGTGCCAATAATTCACTCACTGATTAAAAGCAGTAGCCACAACTTCACCATGCACTGATGCATATGGACACCCCTCCACAATGCACACATACTGAGGACTGACACTCTAAGTAACATTTGCTTCTGTCAATATAAAATTACAGTCCAACACCCTAGTCACATCACACTTTGCCATTCCCACTGATCATGTCCAACCATGTTAAGCCATAGTGCCAAACCCATTTCACAATAGCCAGGTTTAGCTACATTGCATTAAAATTCCAGTGTCAGACTCTTACTTGGATAACTTTCTCAGGAGCAGAAAGATGCCTGTTCCCAATGCCCCTCAGGAACTCTCGCCACTCAATTCAACTCTAGAGTATGCCGAGTCCCAGGGGGGAAAGTGGATGGGGAGAAAGAAGAGACAGCCAGTAGTCTTGGTTCTTCTCTTGAAGGGTTACTTCGCTTCACTTCTATCTTATTCTTCTTCAGTACCCTTCTGCCATCTTTGAACAACTGTTGAAAGAAACACACATTGTAATCTACTCTAGAAATACATTCTAACATTTACTTCTTATTTCTTTAATTCTTAAACTATCTAATATACCTAAATCTACTGTGGCTATTGCTCCTCTTCTATTTGTAAGAAATGCAATGTTTCTTCTTGTAATCTATTTACATTCGATGCTTGTGGAGTTATAAATATACATTAATAATAACACTTTCTTTACTTTCTTGCTTAGGATCTACTTGCATGTCAGGAGACTCGATGTCTTGTCACCGGAAGAAGAACAGCTCAGGTAAGTTTAGAATTCTTCAGGAGTTCTTCGACTGTTCGTGAAGCCTGTTAAAGATGTTGACGACTTCACTTTAAGAATTGACTAAGAAATGCTAATCAAAGGAAAATCAGTATCAGGATTCTCACAGTAAGAACCGCAGAGAAAACTACTAGGGAAATTTTCGGTTATTGAGTTTTGAGACAAAGTGTAGTGCTAGGTTGCTATACACCTGCGCAACCGCAAGAAAGTTTGACAGACAAATTCCCTGAGACTCTTCTTGAGTATGCGCAATAGAATAAAACGTAAATAATCTCTCACGGAACCGCCAAAGAGATTTTAGTCAGGCAAGGAATATAGTGACTCTTCGTCGCAAGTGCGCAGTAGATTGTAGCGTTACTATACTCCTGCGCAGCCGCATAGATTGTGTCAGAGAGAACGAGAGAAAATGACTGTGACACAGTGAAATCAATTTTCAAGGTCAGTAAACTGCTCACACGGAAAATACAAGCCTTCCAGAATACCCAAAGGTTCTAAAAACGACGACAGACGCCACTACCCTGACTGACTAGCGCGTCGGGAAATAGGTTGCTTCTTCGGAAATACCCCAGGTGAAGTGCGCGGTTGTTTGACAGCGCGAGCTCCGCATTCGGATGGAATTGAGAACAACTAGAACGCTCGAGGAGAGATCGAGCTGGTGGCCATCTTCAGTGCCCAGCGCCGCAAACTCGCTCTCCACCTGTTTCTCCCAGAAGTTAGTTCCAATCTCCTATTAGTTTTTCCATGGAGTATGCAGGCTATGGTCCTAATGGGAATCCTGACATACAGAGTCTAACCATCCCAGTCATGTTGCCATGTGCACAATTGGCAAATGCAAATCAGCCAATGCATCACTGCCATCATCACCATCTACCCCATCGGCACCTGTGTGCACTTGCTGTCACTGTGGCAGGAAATTACATCATGTGATGCCATGCTGCTGATATTAGGCTAAATGTTTTGCAGTGATGCTGTCATCAGTATCATTCAGAAAAACACAACCTATGTGACAGGTGTAACATCTACCAACTTACTGCACCCTGAGTCCACATTTGTGCATGTCTCTAGCCACTTACACATCATCACATGAGCACACTATTGTGGGAGCCACACAGCACACACAAGCCTGACAAGTGTACTGGGCTACACACTTCACACAACGTCTTTTCCTGTGTAGGAAGGTCTCAGTTCAGACAACATTCACAAAATGGTAGATGAAAACATGTCAAGATGACTTGCTATGACACCGTTGATGATTTTGCCACATTAGAACTTAAACGTTGTACATATGCTGAACCTCTGCACTCGCCACTGAGGCAACTTAGAACCGATGGCATCACACAAGAGACATCTCAGAGGTCCTGCCTTGCTCTGGGATTCATGAAGTCACTCATACCCAAAGTCACACTTTGCACAATACTCACGCCCAACTTGCTGCTGTTGTGCCCGCAAGCATCCATCCAGCTCTGGCTGTGTCACTGCCAGGATGTGGGCCAAAAGGGGGGTCATGGCCCGGCGCGCCAACCGGCCACTTCGAGGGACCAGCCCCAGCATCATTTCTGCGAAGTTTGTGCTGAGGCGGCAGATGTCATCCCACCTCTTGTGGCAGTGTGTATGTCGTCGGTTTGAGAACCCCAGGGAACGCACCTTGCGTGCAATGGGCCTCCATATGGCCTTACGCTGATGGACCTTGAGCTGTAGGCATGGGAGACAAGAAGAGGAATATTTGTAACACTGTGTTGTGTACCACTGTGTGCCAGTCCAGGAGCATGTAAACACATAGCACACAGATACATCAATGGACAGCAGAGGCCACAGACCATGTCACATAGTACACTTGGAGCAAGCCATCTCATTGCAATGTAAACATGTATGATGATGGACACACTACCTGCCCATCTCATACACATGCAGAGTGACAGGACCGAAATCAAGGTGAAACTGTGCCTCATCTGTGATGCACTATGTGAGTGAGCATGACATCTGATACACTTTAAATGCTGTGTAGTGGTCAGACTCACTCTGTGTTACACTACACACCCCTTAATGTCCTTGACAATTGCATAGCTACACGTGTCATGGTGGTCACAATTAGGTACTTGATCTTACATTCTCACACTCTTGTCACAAGGTGTAGGCCTGTCTTGTGTACTCCTCAGGACCATAATAGCTGCTTCAAAAATTGGATGGTGGACAACACATATGTTTTTAAAGGTCATTTTAGTGATGTGGCCTTGAAACATTGTGTATTTACTTGCCAGGCCTGAGGGCTTTTCAATGACGAAAAGCGTTGTCCATTACAAGAATCCCATGCTTGTACAATGACACAGTGCATACACATGTGAGACTCTACAGATTATGGAATCAAAAGAAGGATGACATGTCCATTGTACATTTAGCAGATGTGTGAGAGGTGATTTGCCAACAATAGTGATCGATACAGGCCTTGTACTCCTGTGCAGAATGGTCACATCTCCATAGGGTCAATATCAAAACAGTACACACATTAATCAGTACCCTCTGGCCATTCTGCATTTTACATCTCACTAATGATCATATGCACACTTAATGAACTATGACATGACATGGCACAGGGAATGTGTGTTTAGAGTGAGAGTTCCTCAAATCAGCATTGTAACTGTACAACTGCTAAACAATGTTATGTCCATAGTACCATTGCATGCAGTCCAGGATCTGGGGGAATGAGGCTATACACCACATTGAGGTGAAGTCATTAGGCTAGGCAGTGTCTCACACATCCTGACGTTTGGCTATGACATTTTATTAGCTGAACAGGATTGGCCGCCAGCATTCGTCATGGATTGCCTAAAAGGAGAAACGGTAATTCTTCCGGCTTTCTCAGACCATATTCCCAGGCACTTGCAACACACTTATGTGCAAGAGTGGGCGGTAGCCCAGGCTCCGGCATTATATAAAAACCATGTTGGATGGGATGAGGATTCCACCCACCACATAATTCCTATAAAAAATACTCCAACTGCACAAAGGCAGTATCCAATAAAGCAAGAAGCTAAAAAACAGGTCAGGCAGATCTTAGATCAACTTGAATACCAAGGGGTGTTTGAAACTTGCACCTCACAAATGAACAATCCTTTGTTTCCTGTCATGAAACCTGACAACACATATCGTCTAGTTTTAGATTATAGACATTTAAACACTTGCACTAAGACATTTGCAGTCCAAAATGCACATAGTGCCGCATTAATGAATAACAATGTGCGGAAAAAATATAAAACAACACTTGATATCTCAAATGGATTTTTCTGCCAAAATATAGCACCTGAAAGCAGGTATCTAATAACCCTGGGCGTTAAAATCCGCTCCGCTCGTGGAGTTTGCGGATTTTCGGCAACTCCACGTTCCGCGTAGAACGCGGAGTTACTGAAAACTCCGCGATCCGCGGCGTAGAGGAGTTGTTTACTTGTTCGCGCTTTCAAAATGTGTTTTCGCGCGCGCGGTAGCGACTTACCGGGATCCCTGCGTTCGCCGATGAGATTTCCTATCCGTTCGCATGCGCCACGAGATTTTGGTAGCCGGCCGCACGATCCCGCGAGAGTGTGCGATCGCGAACACGTCATTCGGATGCGCCATCGGACATTTGGCGGAAGTTCGGTGAAGCTCGATGCCGAACATGCAGAAATTGCAATCTTGAGAAGAATATCTCTCGAGCAGCATAAAACCTTCTCGAAAATGATGATTTGGATGAAAAAACTCCTCAGATAGACATTTGGCTGTACTTTTTTGTGCAAGGAGTCCTTTTTCTTTTTTTATTTCTTTTTTTAAGGGGAAGGAAGTTCCCCAGAGTCTCCAACTTCCTGTTCCTGTCCAGCAGGCTCCTTTTAGTGCTTTGTCCATGTCCTGTTCACTTTTCATTTGGATTTGGAGCTGGAAGGATCACTCTTTGTGTCTGCTGCATCATATATCATTGGATTTGAGGACTTTTGTATTTGAGATTTTACAAGTAAGTTGGAGAATTGGTGTTGTTTGTTTGATTGGGGCATTGCAAGTTGCAACTACAATTGTTAGTACTTTTCATCAGTTTTAAAAATTTATAGTGGGTAGCCAGTAGGGATTGAGCTACTCATGGGTGCATGAAACAACTGTCTCTGTGGTGTCTGTTGAATTTAAACATTATTTAGGGCATGGATGGCATTGGATTGAATTGCAAAATGTGTTTTTTTGGGGTATTTTACTTTTTTGGTGTGTGTTAAATAAATGCCTTTGTTGGATGTGTGTGGTGTGGTTGTTGTGTAACTTGCAAACCTTGTTTAGCCCTGTGGATTTTCGTTTTTGCATTTTTGCACTAAAGCTGTGTTGTTTAGCATGCCTCCTTTGCCTGGCCATTATAGGCCTGCTTGAGTTCATTGTTTTCCAGGCCTCCTGCTTGTTGTGACTGTGAGTGACCATGTGGCTGGTGGCCATTTTGTAGTGGTAGTTTAGTAGTGTGCTGCTTTTGCCATATAGGCCTGCATGTCTTTCCTTTGTTCCTCTTGGCCTATGCTTTTTGTTGTTGTGGCCTGGCCATGTGGCTGGCGGCCATTTTGTGAAACCAGGCAGTGTGCTTTTGCCATAGGCCTGCATTGTCTGTCTTCCCTTTCTTGTTGTTGTGGGTGGCCTGGCCATGTGGCTGGTGGCCATTTTGTGGAGCCAGCCAGTGTGCTTTTGCCATAGGCCTGCAAGCTTGTGGCCTAGTCTGCCAATATAGGCCTTTCAGCCAGTAGGCCCAGAGCTACTCATGGGTGCATGAAATGACTATCTCTGTGGTGTCTGTTGAATTTAAACATCATTTAGGGCATGGATGGCATTGGATTGAATTGCAAAATATGTTTTTGGGGGGTATTTCACTTTTTTGGTGTGTGTTAAATAAATGCCTTTGTTGGATGTGTGTGTGTGGTGTGGTTGTTGTTGTGTAACTTGCAAACCTTGTGCCCTGTGGATTTTCATTTTTGCATGTTTGCATTAAAGCTGTATTGTTTAGCATGCCTCCTTTGCCTGGCCATTATAGGCCTGCTTGAGTTCATTGTTTTCCAGGCCTCCTGCTTGTTGTGACTGTGACTGACCATGTGGCTGGTGGCCATTTTGTGGTGGTAGTTTAGTAGTGTGCTGCTTTTGCCATATAGGCCTGCATGTCTTTCCTTTGTTCCTCTTGGCTTACTGCTTCCATCCCCTTTGCCAGCTGCAGCTCCCTGAATGACGTGATGCGCAAATTAATGCCAAACAGGTTCCACTTCCATTACATTACATTTGTATTTTGGTTTTTGTTCTTCTTCTTTCCTGTCCTTCCTGAGTGTACACAGTATACCATGAAAGCCCTTGTTGTCAAAGTCTCACAAATGGCTACACTGTTGTTTTGTTTTTTGTAATAACTGAGTTAATAAAATGTAATAATATAAGTTATAACACTAACAAGTGTGACCACCACACACTAAGTTATATATTATATTTGTTTGTTTGTACTAGTAGTAATTGAACCACAACAACAAATGCAACATTTCACTGATGTTCTTCTGGCTTCTTTGCTTTTAGGTGCACAAAAGACTAGGGAGGAGGTGTCATCATCATCATCCGTTGTACTGCCAGATAGAAGTCCTGCTGAGCACGACGTCACGTCATTTGACGTGTGTCCACAGACATCTCTGCAACTCGTGCAACTGCGTCCTGCTGACATCTGACGAAGATGGCCCCAAAGAAAGGTACCAGGTCCTCCAGTACCAAGAAAGTTGCCAGTGAGAAGAAGGAACAGAAGAAGGAAGAAGTGGCACTTACCAAGACTGGTGTGCCACCCATGTTGTTTTTTGGGAATTTTTTTTAGCCTGCAGCAGCGGTGTCTGGGGAGCAAGCTGGGAGCAGCACCTCCGCATCAGTGGGCCCACCCCACCAACCTAGGCCAAAGCCCATGAGTGTCGCAGATGTAGCCAGTCTAATTGTGCAAACGCCAACAAGCAGTGATGTTGAAATTGACTTATCGTTATCGCAAAGTAGTACCCAATCAACGCAAGAGGAAACTCAGCAGATAAGTGGGCAACAACAGCTGCAACAACAGCCGCAACAACAGCTGCAACAACAGCCTCAACAACAGCCTCAAGAACAGCCACAGCAACAGCTGCAACAACAGCCGCAACAACAACCGCAACCACCGCCCACAATAGTAGTTATTCCTCCCGAAGTAGGGGCAGTTCAGGAAATCGAGCTTCATGCAGAGTAAGAAGAAGAGCAAGCCACTCTTTCAGAATATTCATTGTCTTCCAGATCCCCAGCAAGGAAAAGGAGGGTTAGTCCATCAACTTCTTCTTCAAGCCCCCCTTCTGATGATCTAGATGCCACTTGGAAGCCACCATCTCAGTCTGAGAGTGAGGCACGCCACGCGACAAGGCTAGGGAAAGGAAGGTTCCCGAAAGCCTTAGAGTTTTGAAGGTAGATGCAGAAGAGGAGGATGATGATGAGCCAATCATCATGAACATCACTCCCGCCCCAGTGGAGATGGAGACCAACGTTATTACCCCATCCCAAGTTGCTGTGAGGGATGTGGCACGGATAGCACCAACACAGGTTACACCAACACCACCTCCAGCTTCCATATTTGCATTTGCAAAGGCCCGGCAGGCACCTAAATCCAGCCCAACCACCAGCTCAGTAGGTAGTGGTACTGCACAGAGTCAAATTCCAGGCATACCCTCCAGTTCATCCAGCATTGCAAGTGGCACCTCCAGCAGCACAAGAAAGTTCACCTCCCCAGTTTGTGACTTCTTTTCGGTTAGCAGTAAAGAGGAGAACGTTGCTATATGCTCAATTTGTCGACAAAGTGTTAGTCGGGGTAAGCTTGGTACAAACTATGGTACTGGAGGCCAAACAACCCATCTGAAAAAACACCACATGATCCAGTGTGAGGCGCACCTTAGCGGCCAAAAAAGAAAAACTGCACCCATTGCTGTTGGTGGTGATGAAGAAGTAGAAGAAGATATGATCGCGGTGGAAGGTGAACAAGAGGGAGACATTTTCTCTGGTACACAAAGTAACCCTGATCCCAGCAGTGCAGTGGTACCGCCCATCAGCCTCAGCAACATCTCAGTGGCACCGTAGTAAGAGTCAGGCTGAAACACCAAGGCAACAGAGTACCGCAATGAAAAAAAGTGCGTTGTTGAGCCTGACTGGGTTCAAGAAGTCACCTGCATCAGCGGTACCAGAAAGGAAAAAATCCAGCCTACCATTGTCAGCATCTTTAGGTCGGAGGGGCAGTACGAACGCAACCACCCAACGGCACGTTTGTACAATGCGAAGCTGGCGAAAATGTTAGCGCTGGACCTTCTCCCTTTTTCTTTTTTGGAAGGGGTGGGTTTTCTGGAATTTGTGACAGCCATCTGCCCAAAATGGAAGGTTCCCAGCCGGTCCTATTTCGCCAGAGCTGCTGTTCTAGCACCACATCACGACGTGCTGGAATTGCTTGGACAAGCTTTGGAGCAGAGTGCTGTTCACAATATCCACCTGACAACAGACATGTGGACCAGTTGCCAAGCCACTGATTACATGTGCATCACTGCACACTGGATCTCTTTTGCGGGGGTTAGAGAAAAGATATCTGCAGGTGTTGACACTGCTGAGATTTTTAATGCCACTCGGAAACATGCAACTGTAGCCATGTTCGCCATGGAGAAATCTCATACTGCTGCAAAATTTTTGGAAGAGTTTAACAGCAAGGTCTTTGAATGGCTGCACCCAAGAGGGCTTAACATTGGTTTTGTTGCCACGGACAATGGCAGTAATATAGTTAAGGCCATGCGCACTGGTGGCTATTTCAGGGTCCTGTGTTTGGCGCACTGCATTAACATCATTGTTCAAGACTTTCTGAAAAAAGAAGACCGAGTCAGCAACTTACTGAACACCTGCAGAAGAATATGCACACATTTCCGCCATTCTTTTAAAGCCCGGAAGCAGCTGAGGATCATTCAACGTGAGCATAGAATGCCAGTCAAAGCACTCATCCAGGAGGTGCCAACACGTTGGAACTCAACTTATTACATGCTTGATCATCTGTTTGATCAGTACAGACCAATCAATGACTATGTCATGCAAAGAATAGGGGATGCTACTGTGAAAGGCATGACCATTCAGATGGACCAATGGGCCCTAGTTAAATGCCTGACAGAGATGATACTTCCTTTCGAGCTCTTCACACGTGAAGTCAGCAAGGAGGACTGTACTATGGGCCAAGCTATCCCATTGTTGCACATGCTAGAGCAACAGCTGAATGAGGTGTCTGATTCGTACGCAGGTGTGGAGGAAAAACAAGAAGCATATGAGTTGGTGCAGAGCTTAGCCTTTCGCTTAGCTGAAAATACAAGGGTGCAAACTAGCATTGTGTCAGACAAACGTTACATTTGTGCCACAATTCTGGATCCACGGTACAAAACAGCACTGAACACTAAGACATTAATTCCTTTTTCAGAAGTGGATGTTGCCCAGTACAAAACTTGGATAGCTGAGGCAGCCAGTGACTTGGAAAAGGAACGGCTGGTAATTAAAGGGAAAGGCCCGCTACTTCAACCCACAAAAAGTACTGCAGCAGGGCATCGGGTATCAAGTTCAACTTCAGAGCCTGAGGGCAGTGCGTTTGGCTCACAGTAGTCACCAACACTATCAACAACAGCAAGAACCGGATCATCAGCCCTAGTAAAATCGACACAGAATTGGTATCTACAGCAAGGGCTTGTTAGGTCCAGTGCTGATGCAAAGGCAAAAGAGGCCCAGCAAAGTGGAGCACCCCTGAGCATTGAGCGGATGGTCCAGGCCTATCTGGATGACCCAACAGAGGTCTACATTAATCAAAACCCATAGTTGTATTGGTATGGGAAAATGCGCCACTGGCCAGTGCTCAGCAGGCTGGCGATAAACTATCTGGCTTGCCCTGTCGCAAGTGTCTCTTCTGAGCGTGTTTTCAGTGCTGCTGGTGCCATTGTCACAGTGAAAAAGACCAGTCTCTCACCCAAAAACGTGGAGAGGTTAACCATGATCAAAATTAATCAGCACTTTACACCACCGAATTACAAAATACGTGAATCACAGCAGGAAGATGAGGACAGTGACTTAAGTGACGGAAGTAGTGTGTTAGATGATTACCTACTTCTGGTTGAACCACCAGAGTTTGAGGACGAGCTATACTTCCCTGACAACTAGGCTTTGAACTTGTTACTTTCTTTCTTCCTTATTTACTTTTATTATTTGTGTGTGTCTCTGTCTTTCTGGTTCGAATCACAACAAATCCATCACCACCGTCTTCTCTTTTTATTGCCATATTGGAGTTGCAGCTGTGTGCATTTAAGTCCACTCCTCCGAGTCCTGCTCCATGCTCCTGGCTCGCCCTAAATCCATTTCCCTCAAGCCAGATGATTTGATGGAGAATAGTACAAGAAATGTGGCCTCGTCGAGTCCCTCAAAAAGAAGTGGAACATGATGACTATAGCTATCCTCCTTTCCGAGAGAGACTGCCCCTTAACTTAAGATGAGAAGGAACAGGTAATGATGATGGCATGCATTGGACGCGCTGACTCTGAGTGATTGGTGTTTGTGTTGTTTGTTGTGCATGAAGTGAAGTGAAAGTGTACTAGTATTTAATCTACACACTAAAAGTGACTCAAGTCAATGTTTCCCTTCTTGTTGTTTAATAACAAAATTGTATTACTACTGCAGACCGATCCATTGCATTTTTGAATATGGAATCAGGACTCACTCGGTACACTGCAGACTGAGTTGGACAACACCATGATGATGTTGACCACAGTGACATAGTATCTTCGCAGTCAGTCAGTAGGATCGGAGATGATTGATGGAATAACTCAGGGCGTTTTTCATGAGTGGCATAAAAGGTAAACAAGTCAACAACAACCACAGCAGACCTACATGTCTGTGTGGTGGTGGAGTCGAGTCACGACTCACGAGTGTAGTAGTGGTATGACTGACAGCTGTTCATTGATTTACTTACTTTGGAAAATGCTATGTTGCTGTATATGTGTGCTCTGTCTGGCTCAGTCAAAATCTAAGCTAAGTGGAGGTTGGGTGGGCACCGTGGGCCTCTCTGTCCTGTTGCTGTTGTAGGTTAATGCTGGAAACAGACAATAGAGTAGACATGATTTAGCCATGCCGCCTCTGAAAGTGTTTGCACTCCTCTGTAATTTATGCTTTTTTTTTCTCCTTGATTTTTCAATATCCCTTTTGTTTTTCCATCTACACTTACAGGCCGGCCTTTACCCTGTGCTAAACAGAGAAAAACAACTCACACTCATCTACCAATCCGCATCCGCCAGGCAGGCAGTGGCACCCAATATTGACGGACGCAGCGTCCATGGACAGGCGGACCAAGAGGAATGCCGAGATGCAACTCCCCAATTTGACCAGGATAACATACAGTAACTTTAGTATTGTCATCTTTTAAATAGTTTGATTCATTTTTTCTCTTCAATCATTACGACTGTGTGTTGTTGTTATTGAACTTATTGTTGCTCTTTGCTTATGATTGATCACTACAGCTATTTTTTAATTTTCTTTGCTAGCTTTAAAAGGAAGCCCGGTACAACAGAACATAAAATGTATGTAGTTTGGGTCTCTCTGACAGGCAAGGCAAATTGCATAATAATAATTAATAAAATACTGCTGCCCTGCACTGTCTACTAGTCTAGTTAGTAAGTACTACTTATCATTAACCATCAAGTCATCCTCATGCATGCATTTCCTTTTTCTCCCTTAACAGATTTATGAATATGGTCGTCTGCCAAGATTGTGTGTTGTTGTTGTCCATGTGTAGTGTTTGTCTTTGTCAAACCTTTCCCTCAAATACCCCTTCCCAACCATTCATCAAACCCTAACCCTTTTCCCCCGGGCTGTGTGATTTATATTGAGGTGTGACTAAATTAAATTTACACCAATAATTGATCACACACTTGCTGGGGCGGATGTGGTGACAGCAACACTAATTCAATTTGAAGGCAGGGCGAGGATCTTCTTCTGCTTGCCCACCCATGCTCAGTATATTTGCAAGTCAATTTTTTTTCCAAAGGAACATAATCCATCATTAATTGCCGTCAACGATTGGAGTCATCATCCTCCTTTTACAGCACTAAAGGTTACGCTTGTGTCGAGTGACTCGACACAACTACAGTTTGTAACTTGTTGTACTAAGCTATCCCCGCCATCATTATGTTTTATTTTACTTTAGCATTGCTAATCAGCATTATTATGGTTTATTGTTTGGCAGTCTTCTTGTGTACTGTTACTGTACTGTACTTCGTTCTACTACTCCTTCCAGAGTCTCTCTCAGGCGACTGACTGTCTCGTTTTTTTTTTTGTGCAAATGCTACTGCCAGTGTCTACTACTACCACCACAACCATGGCATCTTGGGAAACCAAACCATCATCAACATGCAGCCATCGCTGTGCCTAAGTTTAAACATCAATCACAGGTAAGAGAAGTTTGGGGGAGGCATAATTAATAATGGAAATTAATTGATTCATTAATTCACACACCCACACCCTTGAGTCCAATTGCAGACCGCATAGACTAGGAGGAGAGACTGACAGTATTAGTAGGATAAGTCACTCAGTGAGGGTATCGCATCTATCTGTTCGTGTCGTGTGTTACAAATTTGGCAGATTATTTAAATCAAAAACTGGCTGCTGCCCTGCAGCAGCAAAGGAAGGAAACCGTGTGACGTAAAAGAGTAACCCCCCCACAAAACATTTAGATCGTATGTAAAGTTTAAGTATAAATATAATTTAATCCCCTAACAAAATAAACTATTGTAAAAAATCCCACAACACCTGACCCACCCCTCTCCCTAACCCCAACCAATGTCCAAAAAGATAGTCCAAACAATGTCAGTTGAATTCAAAAATTGTCCATAATAAATAATAAATATAAACCCCAACTTTTACCCAACGTAGTCCAATGCCCACCCACCAAAAAAAAAGAATAAAAAAGGGGCAATCCGACGTGATCTCAGTCTATCGGCGGGCTCGCTGTCTCTTAAGGACCTCCTTTACCTGCTCCTCTAGGCGTGCCATTCGGAGGAGCACGCAGCGCTTAAAAGCTCGGCAATTGCATACACAGGGGGGGGCAACAGTGCTGGATGTAGTGCGGCGGGCGGCTTCCAGACCGCGGTGCCGTACCACTCGAGGGGCCTGGCTGGGGCCCAGGCATTGGAGGAGGCTGCAGCTGCTGCCGCCTCCTCCTCTGCCAGAGCCACCAGCTGCCAATATTTGTTTCGGATGGCCTCAAGCTTCCGGCGCTGTGCCATGGCTGCCAACTCCTTCCTGTCTGGTCTTGCTTTTGGTTGGGAAGGAGTAGCTATATCAAAAAAGAAAATAAGACTATTGTAATGCTGTTAGCAAAACAGTAACACAAAATTAATTCTACACATAGTGTCACAGTAGCACTAGCAAGCACATGACATAACATTTGTGGCAGTATGGACTTGAGTATACTAGTTTTCTTCTTCTCTCTTGTTTAGCTAAATTAAATAACCTTGTTGCAGCCGGCATGCCAGCTCAGTCAGCTTCCGCCCAAGACAAACATACTCGTGATGCAGACTCACATTATTTTTATTTACTACTGTCTGCAGGTGGGGAAGCTGACTACACAATCATATTATTTTTTCTATTATGGCTGGCACTGGCCATACTCTCTGTTACATCAAGGCCAGGGCAACTGCTCAATTTCACTTTCACCCTGCCTACTACAACAAGGCAGATGATATCTTATCCAAATGATCATTGCTTATATATATGTATTGGACGACATGAGGTACTTTGTTTTGATTGATTGTGTAACCGGTTAGTAACTAACAATCCATGCAGCCGATAGGCCACCCATGGCAGGCTGAAACAGTCGAAAATAAATTCACATCGGTAGTGAGTGGGCATCGGAGTCGGAGGGAGGCGCTTGATAACATACATACACAAAATATGCTGTGCTTGCAAAATACTGTGAGTCAAGGGAGTATTCTGAACATACAACTTCTATTCTCCTTGGCTTTACTTGCTACTCTGGCGCGGTTCCTTTTACATTCTCTTCAAATACTCGTCTTCATCCAGTGACAGTCTCCACCTATGCTATGATGAATACCATCCAGCCATCCATCCATTTAAAGTAAACATGTCTATCATTCTTCTTAACCTCTCAACAAACCTTAGTTTGTTTTAACAACAACAAACATTTTTTTTTTTTTTTGTAAACCACCACCCATGCGTCCTTTTTTCCTTGCTTGCCTTTGAGTTTGACCCATGAAACACCCCGGAGGATTCTTGCTATCACCCATACAGTTTCATCCACCCAGGCAGGCATCTTTTCTTCTTTCACCTTCCACCCATCCTTCAACCACCCATGCATCTGATTCCTTCCTATCAGCCACCTATGCATGCATCCCATGTGGCACGTTTCCTTCTCTGCCAGTCATATATATTTACATGTCGCCCGTCCTTCCTCCTTCCATGCTTCTTTCCCTTTTCGTTCAACCCATCCATCGAGGTCGTCTGACTCTTAGTCTTCTCCATAAAACTTTCCCAGCTGAGTAGAAGTCAGATTGGAGAGGCCATTAGTTACTCAACTACTCCCACCGCTAATGATATTGCTCTAATGCTAAGTAAAGGGTGTCTTCTTCTTCAACCGTTGTTCACAACAACTTAGTCTCTCTGTACACCTTTGCAGCGAGTGTGTAACTATTGTCAATAAGTAAGGAATATAAGTATAACTTACCACCGCCCGCAACTGCTGCTGCCTCACCCACCCCTGTGGCAGCTGCTGCATCCGCTGCTCCCTCCTGGCTGGCGTTGCCTGCCCCGCCACTAACCCCGGCACTGGTGGCCAGTACGCCTAGAAAAAACATTACACATTTTTTAGATGCCATATACGCCTTCCCCTATTTATTCTTTTTCACTAGCAAGATTGAAAAAATAGTTAAAATACATATATATTCCACATACATCACTAGTACAAACCGGGTACTAGAGTAGAGTAGACACTAGTAGGAGTATGTCCTATCCTAACAAAAATAGTAAAATATCTGGTTGGGCATTTTGTTGGTGGGAATTGTCAAAGCCTATCAAGATTAAGAAGACTAGAAGAGGACTACCCAAAGGACTGGACTCAGTGGCTAGAGCTATTGGTGAATCTGTGTTTTAAAACCTTTTAAATAAAAATTAAGGGGCACATTACGATAACCGGCGGGAAAAAATCCGCCATCCACTATAGCCTGAAAAAACCGCCCGCCTGCACCATGGGAATACCGACCTAGCAATTATGATGTCGCGAAGCAACCTCCGCCCGCGGCGGTAAAAACACAAAAAAGTCCGCCCGTCCATGTCAGAGCAGAAGATTATCCATCCGCCACGGACGCAATCCCGCCCGACAACCCAAATCCGCCCACTCTGACGACCGTGACACCGGCCGTGAAATTATGATCTCCCCGACATGAGCGCGGAAAATCTACATATATTCCGCCCGCCACCGTGAACAACAGAGATGAACAACTGACACAGCGGAAGGCCTGGCGGCCACGTCCGTGAACGGAAATCATTGGCGGACCAAACAAATACACACAACATGGCCAACAAGTCCACACAGCAAACTACGCCACAATACCCAAACACAGAACACATCCCAAATACACATCCCCCCTGGCAAAACAAAAATACTACTAATCCGAGGACACAAGGCACAACACACCTGAAAACGACAGCTCATCATGACACACCCACATAGGTGAGTACAAAAGCAGCCCCTTCACAGACCACAATCCCTTGCACTACTACAAAGCGAAGACGACAGCAGAGAACCCA
Source organism: Calotriton arnoldi (assembly GCA_963921515.1). NCBI lineage: Eukaryota > Metazoa > Chordata > Amphibia > Caudata > Salamandridae > Calotriton > Calotriton arnoldi. The sequence goes on from CAWUFW010015319.1 coordinate 118,933, forward strand.
GAGAGCCACAAAGGAAAGCAGCATACCACACGCACGCACACATCACACCCATCACCAACACCACCACCACCATCACCACTGAAACACCGGCCACTAACCCCCTGCACATCACACACCACACACCACACACCACACACCCACCACACCAGCACCACAAATACCAAACCACACACCATGGCAACACAAAGAATGCCTAAGTACACTGCCACTGAGTTGACGGTCATGGTCGACGAGATCATCAAGGTGCACCCACAAATCTATGGGAACCAGGTCCAACAGACACCAGTAGCCACCAGAAACAGAATGTGGAGCAGGATCGTAGACCAGGTGAATGCAGTTGGGAACGTGCCACGCAACCGGGGTGAAATTACAAAGAGGTGGCACGACCTGAAAAGCATGGTCAGGAAGAAGGAGGCCAAGAATCGTGAGCTGGCTGACAGGACTGGCGGCGGAAATCCCGCGCCATTCAAGACCTTCAAGGCGTGGGAGGAGAAGGTGCGAGGCATTCTACATCCGGAGAGTCTCACCGGAATACCAGGGGAGTGGAGGCTGGTAAGTACAAACAAATGTATACCAGCACACCGCTATGTACTGTCATGCACTACCAGAATGCCATAGCTCCGAGGGCCAAACACCCCCATGTCCAGTACACAATCCACACGACATCTCTCACACATGCAACAGACACTCCCACACACTCAGCCCAAAGGTACCAACAAACAAAACCATGGGGGCATGTGTACAGTCAGCCAGCACCACAACTCCCACCAGGTCCCCTTGTACCCTAGATGCACCGGAAGGAGCACTCCCACACCCACACTCATGTGTCAGCCATAGCTGCACTAACCAACAAGTAACAGGTAAGTAGCCTTACCACAAAGTCCGTGTATCGGAGGGGGACTGCAGAAGTACAACCCCCACCAGGCCCCTAGTCCTACAGCGCAGCAAGATGGAGCACTCCCCACACCCATGTGTCAGCCATTGCAGTGCACACCTTCACCCGACAGGTTGATATGTTTCCCTACATGGAGGGGTGTCTGTGGGTGGTAAGCCATCACCACAACTCACAACACGTCCCTCACTCCCACAGACCAGCAAGATGGAGCACCCCTCCCTCTCATAACCATGTGGTAGCCATTGCATTGCTCCCTCCAAACCAACAAGTAGGTAGACTACTGTACAGGGCGGGGTTTCTGTAGGCATGAGGACTGTACTACGACTAACATTTGGGACATGTCACGTAGCAGAGGAACAGGTAGCACTGCTCCCTGTCATAATCATGTGACTAATGTGCACACGGACATGAATTACAGAGTCATAGCCCACATGAGCCATCTCAAATACAGTAACACGTAAGGAGTCACGTCTGCATGCACAAGTCTCACTGGAGTACTGACCCACATGGCGTGCACTGTGCCAGACATCACACACATCAGCAACACCATCAAAGTCTTGTCCATGTAGTCGTGTCTGCTTGTTCCGTTGACATTGTACAACATCACCCATGTAAGTCTATCTTGTCTCAATGTAACAGAGTGGAACCACAGTAATGTCACATACACCACTGGACCCATGAACCACACAGCTACACAATGCTCATTCAAAATCTCATCCATCTCATCTTTCAGCCCCAGTGTCATGAAAGGTATATCATCTAAACCGTTGTCCCATATACAGTAGTTCAGCAATGATTCCTGCCGATGACCACAAATGTGTCTGCAGTGTCTGAAGCGCACGTCACACTGTGATTTACAACATACCTAATATAGTCAACACCCCAAGAGCACTGCATTGCTGCACATGGCTGAGGGTAGCACGCACACCAAGGAATTGTCCCATCTGCAATACGTTGTGTGGCACACAACCATTACTCACTCACTACAATGCTTGCAGTGTAATGTCCCTAAATGACAACAGTGAGCAGATATGCTGGGTATGTCAGACATACACACACCTTTGTCTCTGTAGTGTCGTGTGGCCAAAACACATCTCCCTTCTGCACCCATATGTCACAGTATGTACCACCAAACCATATTTCACCTCAGAAGCGTTGATGGGGCTGTACCCCTTTTCCATCTGCGTTTCTAAGCGTTTCATTTGAACCCCAAAACCATATTTCATATCAAAAGCGTTGATGGAGCGGTACTCCTTTTCCCATCTGCGTTTCTAAGCGTTTCATTTGAACCCCAAAACCATATTTCATCTCAAAAGCGTTCATGGGGCTGTACCCCGTTTCCACCAAAGCCACAAAATGTAGGGGTACTGCAACACACACCGATTGGCATTCCAAATCCGTCCCATGCCATATGCACCCATCACACTATTCCATTGCCTTGATCACGCACACACATTTTAGAGCCATACACACGCATCTGGGAAATCAGTGCACAACTGTGCACAAGCTGTGAATGTCAGACATCTAACACAAACCTTTCAAGGTGCAATACAATAACCTTTCGTCTCCGCCCCACAGGTGACGAACAGCATGATGCTGGAGAGGGAGACAGCAGCCATCACAGCCAGTCCACAAGCCCTCCACCCGGACTCACGGATGTGGAAGACCTGGACACCTCTTCGGACGAGGACTCCCGACCAGGCACATCTGGTGTGGCAGGGCGCAATCGCTCCCCAGGACCCCTCCTACCCACCAACCCATCTCCCAGGGCTGGTGACCAGTCCCAGGCCCCTGCTGCCACGGTCATTGCGGCCACCACCACCGCCGCAATCACCATCACCACCAGGGCCTCCCTGACCACTCACCCTGTTCAAGGGGTGGTACGCACCTCGACATCGACCCTGGGAGCCAGAACGAGGCCCCGGTTGACCAATGTGGCGAGTGGGCAGGTCGGTGGCAGCAGTTCAGGTGGGAGGAGCAGGGTCAGGCCAACGCCATCAGAGCCTGGGAGCCAAGCCCTGCCGCAAATCGCCAGAGTCCTTGGGGCCTATGAAGAGGCCCAGGGACAATGGGCCCGGTCAGCTGCCGATACGCGGGAAGTCCTTGGGGTGTTGAGGTCCATGGACGCCCATATGGGCCAATTTGTGACCCGTATGGGCCAACTTGTTGACCTCATGGGCCAGCTAGTGGTGGTGGTGAGGGCCCAATCAAGGCCAACCACACCACCTCTGCCACCACCTGCTGGGGCGCAGGGTCATGCAACATCCAGTTCCCCAGCATCCACAGTGAGTGGGCAATCCTCAGCCACCACCAGTAGCCCACAAACACAACCCCCCCCTCTCAAACGTGGAAGGGGTCATCCGAAGAGGAAACAGGTGTCCAGAGATGACTTCGCACGCTCCAAACGCCAGTGAGTCAGCCAGCCACGGTGGCCATCTACTGCATTCACTTGGACTACTATCCTACCCCACACTGCCATGTGAATGGCATGTGTCTGTAGGACTGTGGACCCAGAACAACATGGGTACACCTTGACCATCACGCAGACATGACCGTCAACTCATTGTTTCAGCATGCACCACTTTTGTGATCACCTTGCCCACAATCACATGTCACTGCTCAAAATAAATACACCTGGATCACATTCTGTTTTATCTGCTCTGTGTTTAAGCAAGGATGTGCAACCATCACCATGATCAGAAATGCATCTGGAGTGTGGTATGTTGATAGGCCAGGAGAGGCTGTAGGGACCTAGGGGTGAAAAACAGAACAAGAGTCCATTGAATGTGTGTGTCACACACTCATCACACAGTACTTGTCATCAAGTTTAAGCAATGCACACACATCTCACAGAGCAACAGGGCACAATGCTACAGCCACTGTCAGTGGCATACTGCCCTGGACATGGACCATTGCCACACAGCACTCAGTGAACAATAGGCCGCCGTGACAATGCACACATACACCTACACAACTACAGCAACATCAGCCGTCGTACATGGTCACTCACCGTCAAGTGAAGTAGCGGGCGATGAGCTGCTGACGCTCATTCACTGCTTCCTCCTCTCCACTGTCCTCGTCACTGGACACGGCTTGGTCTGCAGGTGGGGGCCCTGGCTGATCACCGTCATCCACTATCAGGGGGATCTGCCTGCGAATCGCGAGATTGTGCAGCATGCAGCTTGCCACAACTATCTGGCACACCTTCTGTGGGGAGTATCTCAGTGCACCCCCGGTGCGGTCCAGGCATCTGAATCTGGACTTCAGGAGTCCAAAAGTCCGCTCCACCACACGTCTGGTCCTCCCATGTGCCTCATTGTATCTGACATCAGCTGGTGTCCTAGGATTACGTAGTGGGCTCAGCAGCCAAGGCCCGTTAGGATATGCAGAGACACCTGGGTGTGAGAAACACAGAGAACCGTTGCAATTCCAACAGGTTACAAGACAGCATGTCACACCCAGCAGGCGACACGAGTATGCATACTCACCAACAATCCATGCACGGTCCGGTTGAAGATTGGTCATCATTCGTGGGAGGATGCTGTGGCGCATGATGTGCGAGTCATGGGCGGATCCGGGAAACTTCGCACACACGTGTGTGATAATCATGTCTGCCAGGCACACCACTTGCACATTCAGGGAGTGGAAATGTTTCCGGTTCCTATAGATGTGCTCCATGGCCTGTGGTGCAACAAGGCCAACATGGGTGCAATCAATTGCACCAACAACGTGGGGATGCGTCCAAGGGCATAGAAAGCACCCTTCACTGCCGCCAAATCACGAGCCCTGGGGAATCGGATGTACCGGTTCCTGTAGAGCATCATAGCTGACAGGACATCCTGTAGCACCATGCTGAACATGGGCTGGGACATCCCACCTCCACTGCCCACCGTGTGTTGGAAAGATCCGGTTGCGAATAAATGCAGTGCAGCCATCACCTTAGCGGTGGGGGTAAATGCTGTAGGATACGCCCTACGAGGACGAAGGTGGGGTTCCAACATTGCACATAGGTGATGCAGGGTGGGTCAGTCCAGACGGAATTTCCGTATAACCTCCACATCCTCCATGTCTGCCAGCAATTGGTAGGGGCGATGTATGTTTGGTCTCCTCCTAGGACAGATGGAAGTGGACACATGTCAATGCAACACACCACATGGCATTTTCACATACACAAAACTAAATTTACTGACAAAGCAATAGAATCATAGAACAGCTGACAAGTAGGGACAGCACAGCTACAATACTCTTACACAGGTCCCCTTACCAATAGCAATGACCACTGACACAAACCATTGCTATGAGCATGCACATGGGGATTTAGGCCATAATAGCTTGAAAGGAATGATGATGAATTCAGACTGCATATGTGGGAAGCGGCAACACCACGGCAATATACCTAGCTGCTTTGCCTGACACAGCTTCCGAGGCTGGGTGAGTATGGCACACACCAACAACACAATGTACACAGGCTGAGCGGGCCAAACAAGTGGGTCCTGTTGCACAACGGGATATGAGACTGTCAATGATGTCCCTAGTTCACCCAATGTACATATCACACCTCCAACACACATTGACAGGTGTACACATTGACAACTCCATGACAACACAGCTGTGTGAATGCAAATACACATCACAAGTGACACGTAACGTTGCACGTGCCAAGTGGCAGATGTACATTGAGAAATATGGCATGTGTGTGCATATTCACATCCCATGCTCCCATGCTAATGTGTACATGATGATGTGCCAACAGACATGTGGAGGCTGAGCACTGTCCGACAATGCCTATGCACACAGCATGAAGTGGCCCTGTCTAGTGTGGACATGCTCCCACACACAAATCATGGCCACACCTGCAAATGCATGGCACACATTAAACTGTGGATTCCACATGGCACCAGCGGACTGTACCCGCCATGGACCAGGCCCTTGAGGCCAACTCTAATGGCCCTCGCAGTTGCATCCTGCGTGTTCGTCTATAGAGGTAAGCGTACCGGGACAGCTCGGAGCAGGCCTTTGTGTGCATTTGAAGTAGGCAGGCATGGTACACCAATTGCAGCAGCTTGGACCCACTGAAACAGCCCCAGGGGGCTATATGAGTGTGGGAGGGAAACCGGCATTACCACAGCTTCCGGAAACTGCTGCCTGGCATCCCTCAACAACACATGCTGCTGCTGCCACCTGTCCACCTTCATGTCGACGACTCTGAAGATATGTCCAGATACTCACCAGCGAGGAGCTGGAGATCCTGGATTCCGAGCTCCACGCACACTGCCCAAGGCTATTTCTTGCTAAAGTTGTGTGTGTAAGACAACTACAGTGTGTGTGGGAGTGCATGTGGGGGACACACATGTCGTTGATCCACAGCACTATGAGTCAGAGCCTGTGGGGTTCCAACATGCACTGCTTGCCATGCTTACTACAGGTGGCAGGGGTATGTAGGCTCTCTGGTGCTTTCCCATGCATGTCCCTCCCGAGTGGTGGTACATGGCATTTTCATGTCCGACATCCAGTGACGCAGCCACTTGGCAATGCAGGACTCAGGGCAGTTATTGCTTGTGTGAATGGCTGGCTGGGTCCCTGCTGGCCTTCTCAGGCTCAGCAGACCTGGGCTGCACATTGACCGCCCAATCCTAGAAGGAAACAACACTGACTGTACAGTGGGTTACATGTGTCTTTTGTTCACAACTCTCCGGAAATGCGCAAACTCAGCCCTGTCGATTGAACACTCCAGGCCTTGTGATAGGGATGTTTTGAGAGATAGTGGCACTGAATGTGACCTCCATTGCGGGGTGAGCCATTCACAGGGCGAGTACGTTGAGGGCTGCGCAGTGTTGGACACAGTGAGTCCACCCAGAAAGATGTGTTGCCTTGTGATCTATGTATTGGTCTACCTGACAATGGACAGTAGATGTGGGCAGACTACACATTGCTCAATGTGCTGGCATCCTGCATGTGAATGGGATGGACAGGTACTGTGTACACACTCCCACCAGCATGCATTCACGTGTGGTGTACACATGCTGTTATGCCATGTCCGATTACTTCTTGGCTCTGTTACACATCTCTGAGTATTTTGGATGGCTCAGCATCATGCCACTGTGATTGGTGGATGTGGGTGATGATGAGAAGTGTATGAGTGATATTTCAACCCTCTTGTGTACCATCCCTGCAGTTGGAAGTCCTCCAGCCCAAGGCCTTGTGATGAGCCATTGCATCCAAGTTGATGCCTCTGTGTATGCGTAACCGACAGTGCAGCCAATTCCACAAAGGGTGTGACGTCATCTGCCGGATGAGCGACTACGTGGCAGAGACGAATCGGGGGATGCCCCCTCGTATTGTCAGGTTAGCACGGCGCTGCATTTCACCACTAATGGTCTGCATCTTGACAGTCACACAGCCTGTGCCGGATGCACGTTTGTAGGGGCATCAGCAGCAAGCAAGTGTACAGTATTGTGGGATGGTGTCTTTTGCTGTGAGAGGCAGCATGTGTCCACAGCCTAACCATAATCTGGGTAATGTGATGTATGTTGTGTGATGCAGTGGGTTGTAAGTGTACTCTGTGCTGGGTGCATCTGACATGCATATGCGATTCGTGAGGGTCAAGATGTAATTTGAGCACTCTGCATTGTCAATGCATTCAGAGTCGTAGCCATCAGGAACAACCTGTAGTAGGCTGGAGTGGCAATTCACATGTATGTTTGAGGCACTGTGCCTACTCTGAATCCATTCGGACATATGTGTGCGATGTCACACCCCATATTCATGGTACTTACACATCCGGCACACTGTGCAACAGTAGTTGTGCTTGTGCGAACGACAGGTGCATGGCATGGGCTCATGACCATTGTGGACTGTCATGTTGCAGTCTGTGTGAGTGGTGTCCCATTCTGCTCCATGCAGTTATGTCCTTGGCCTAATTACGTAGTGGTCATCCTTGCCACCATCAGGACAGTGGGTGTGCACACAGCGATTTGTGGCTATGGTCGCAGGGTGACACAGGCCGGGTGTTGTGCTATGTGCACAACACATGTGCCACTTATTAGCGGCTTCATTTCCTGTATGCCAGCCATTACGTGTTGATTGTGGTGGCTGTATACATTTGCACAGGTATCGTGCAACATGTGGATTTGGGAATGTTCTGTGCTGCTTCCCTTGCACATGTCTGTTTGATTGATGCCAAATGAGTGGGGCCACCTCGCTCTCTCTCATGTAGCATCTCCCGTGGGTGCTGAGGGACAGGGGACGGTCAACAGTTGTGAGGCATCGGATGAAGCAGCTGCACAGGAGCTGAGTGAGACAGATGTGACCAGCGCCTCGGAGGGGCCAGACGTGTGCTGGATGAATCACAGGCCGAGACAGCAATTTCTGCGTCATCTGAGGACAGAGGTGATGCATCCATGTTTGCTAGCACAGGGGACGTGGGCTCTGGCTCCTCTTCAGCCACGCGGAGGCCAATGCCCGCCCTCCCATCTACTTCCACTGGTGCAACACGTGTCGGCACAAGGATGAAGGATAGAGTGTCCCCTGCACATGTGACCCCTGCTGCCCTCAGTGCTGGGTCTGTTGAGCTTGTGCGGCATCTCTGCGTGGGGCAGACAGCTCTCCTCAATTACTTCATTGCCCATGACATCACCTTGCTGCAGGTGACATAGTTCATGGAGGGCCTACATGTACGCGTGGGTGTGCTACATCAGACTGTCCAATGGTTGTCCTCCCCAGTCAAGGTGGGCCTTCAACTGGGCCAATCTCAGGCTGACATTCCTGACCCTTTCTCCACACCCCTGGAAAGTGGCACATCTGACAACAGCAGGGCACGAGTCCTAAAAAATAGAAGTGGGGGACGCTGACGTCACGACAGGAAGTGACATCATGAATGGTGGCTTGCACTGTCAGACTCATTGCCGCCCCTCGCTCACCCCTTATATGCGATTGCATCAGAGAAGCCAGCACGTGCACCAGCAGCTCCGATCTCGCCCCAGAGAGGCCAAAGAGTGAATGTGTGGCTCCATTTGCTCCAGTTATCGTGCTCGCGGTAAAATAAGTGTGGGAACGCCGTCCACCCACGTGGTACCCCGACTCGAGGTCGTGTGAGTCACGTGACAGAGGATGCGTCACGCAGACCACTTAAAAATTACCAACTAATACTAAGTTACTAAGTAACTAAACTACCTATCCACCACTGTCTTAGTGACAGGAGGACAAAGGAAGGACTAGAGTCTCTCTAGCATTACCTAACTTAAGTTCTCTAAAGTAAACTCTTACATAATCAGCCCAAGCGAGCGCAAAGTTGCATACAAGTGAGATTAGTAGTGCCGAGCACCTGTGTCTAGAAGAATAACAATCACTAAAGATTTTTAAACTTAATTTACCTGCCATGTAAGCAGCAGCATTCTTGCTATTCGGAAAAAAATTATATTCGCAATAACAGTAACACAGTCTAGAGAACACACAATAGTATTAGCTACTCACCAAGCCCCACAACCTCAACACCTAGCAGGTCCAGCAGGTCCTGCTCCCGGTCCAAGATGTCTGACCACCGGTGGGTCAGCTGCTTATGGGTGCGCCAGACCCCAGAGCAGCGAAACACTGCCCGGCGCACCCTCGCCCACTGGCGGTGACGCTCCTGGGTAGCGTACCCAGAGCCAGGCCTGCCGCCTGCTGCCAAGGTCAAGGGGAGGTGGCGCTGCACAAAAAAAACAAGGGCGGCCACCTCCGCCTCGCTGAATAGGGACCGGGCCTGCACCCTGCCGGGCGCAGTCTGCCGCAAGGCAGGCAGCTCTAGGGCGCAGGCGCCTTGCCCTTGGAGCCGGTTCCCTTTCCCTTAGCCATGGTTCTGGGGTGGGCGGGGGGCGGAAAAGAAAATTTAGCAGAAAAAAAATAAAGTTAGGGGAAGAAGTAGAAGAGTAAAGAAGGAAGTAATATAAAACAGTTGAAAAGTTTAAAAAACGCAGTAAAACTAGAAATAAAACGCAAAATATAGACTTAGGAACAGAGAGGGATAGATAATAAATAAAAAAGATCAGAAAAATAGTGTAAAAAACAAAGGATTGAAAAGATTGGAGAGGGATTGAAAAACAGGCCCCAGAACCATGCAAAAGATAGGAAAACAAGATGGCCGCGCCCATTGGCGACCGCGTGGTGAAGTTCGCGCAATATTTCCCCCGAACACGTCATCCACGTTGCCGAACTTCAAATATATCTCGCGAGCATATGCGAGCACACGCGAGCAAGTGGAAACAAGCAACTCCGCATGCTTGCGTAGCTATGCGTAGCGCTGCAGAGATTTTGTGCTTCTTCGCGTAGCCTCGCGTAGCGCGGCTACGCGAACTTCGCCCAGGGTTAGTATCTAACAGCCTTCTCGGCGCTAGGGACCCAGCGTCAATTTTGTCGACTCCCCCAGGGGTATAAGAACAGCCCGGGGTTGTTTTCGGCCAGAGTAACTAAGTTACTTCAAAATTTGGATGAAGAGGCATTGTCTTATTTGGATGATATCTATCTAACGGACGATGACCTAGAGCAGAGGTCTTCAAACCGTGGGGCGCGCCCCCGCGGGGGCGCGTGGATGGGTTCCCAGGGGGGCGCAAATGCCTCTGCAAACACATGTAAATGAAGATGGCCCAGGCTGTCTTTATTTACTCAGTGCCCTTGAAGTCAAAACTGTGATCGGAGTGCCTTGGGGTCAGAGGTCACTGAGTGTGCTGGCAGGGTCAAAGATGTTGTTAAAAACAAAGGGGCATATTAGCAAGACCGGCGATAAAATTATCGCCGTTTTAGCGGCAGGAAACTGCCGCTAAAGCGGCGATAATGGGCTTGCTAATATGCGTTATAGAATTCAATAGAAGCCCAGGTTAGATGTGCAGGACATCTAACCTGGGCTTCTATTGGAATTGTATAACGCATATTAGCAAGCCCATTATCGCTGCTTTAGCGGCAGTTTCCTGCCGCTAAAACGGCGATAATTTTATCGCCGGTCTTGCTAATATGCCCCAAAGTCTTTCTTTTGTGTATTCACAGTAATTTAAGTGCATTATTTCTGTATGTGGGTATTAAACTGGGACTTATGAAGGGAAATATGCCAGGACAGTGTTAACAAGTGAAAAAATGGCAAAATAATTCACTAATGCCATCACAAAATGTTCAGCATTATTTAGCATAATTCGCCTTTGCTTGCTGCAAAATGTTGTTAACCCTGCTGCATAATTTGGCCTTCTCCTGCCACAATTCCAGTGGCCATGTTTACAGTGCTGTGAGGTCCCGGCCTGTGGAAGAAAGCACTGTAAATATGTAAATCATTATTTTAAAATAGTATTTCACATAGTCTAAGCTAGGCTGCTACAAATTGATGCAGTGTTTGAGATAAAACAAGTTTTTACAAAATATAGTTTTTAGTAATAACTAATCAGACTGTATCTAATGCAGACATTTTTATGTCTCCATTATTCCAGAACTCAGCTGATAACACCCCAACATAACACCTAAAACAGAATAAATATTTACCACCATGAAGCTTTAAGCAGAGCTACTGGAATTATTCAGCAGGAGATGACCACAGTATGCAGCAGGGTTGAATAAATTATGCAGCAAGAAAAGATACATTATGCGGCACAATGCAGCACATTTTGTGGTTAGCATTACTTCATTATTTTGACATTTTAACTCATGGTTATGCTGTTAGGGGCAATATTTCACCTCATTAGTACCTGTTTAACACACAAATACAGCAATAAGCAGCTACAAGATTACCAATCAATCTTTGCAAAAGGCCTTCCACTGCTCCTGAACACTTTGTCATGTTTTAAGTAACTTTTGTTCCATTTGAGCTAGAATCAATTTTTTTGGGCTAAATTCTGCAGATTATGTAGCAGATGATGGATTATGTAGCAAATGCGGTAAACTCATAATTATGTGGAAAACGCTGCTGCTGCAGAAACTCATAATTCTGGTGACCCTGGCTTTAAGTGACTCAATCAAATACGGCTGGTAAGAAAAACTGGTTTCTTCTTTAACTTTCTACACTACCACCAGACCCTTCACTTTAAGGCAGAGGCACCTCAAAGTCAGCATTAACTGTTCTGGGGCAGTTTTTATTGTGATAGCTAAGACCATGGGGAGGGAGGTAGAAGGCCAGCAGGGTTGCATTCAGATGCAGATCCCTAGTCCTCTCGACCCTGGGGCCTCAGAGTAATGGTCCAGGAGAAAGAGGAAAGGAGCGAGATTCATGGATGTTGTCAAATAGATGGCCCAGAATAGAGAGCACTGTATGGGGACTAATGTTTATGTTTACAAATGGCCAGAGACAGCTTCTTCAGAGCGATACTCCAAAGAAGGGGACAATATAAGTGGACTTTTTTTTTTTTTTAAAGGGCCATTCATCAGTGCAGCAGGTACTGCTGCCATGTGTAAGTGGCCACTGTTGGTTATCATTAATGAAGCAGATGCAGCAGGGTTGGGGCCCAGGGGTTTGAGGGACCCACTGCTTCACAATTATGACTGTCTACCTTTAAAAAAGGGGCATGTGAGATTATTTTCCTTTCTAGCATTACGACCAAGGGCACCCTTGCAGAAAAAAGGGATACAACATGGGAGCTCTTTTTTTCGAACGGGACAGAGAGCCTGTTTCAAGATTGGAGTGATGGTCAGGCATGATGGGGAAGAGGTGAAATATGCAGAGGAGATAGCCTGCTACTCAGGACTGCAGTTATCATTAGTACAGTAGGTGTAGTTGCATTGGGGTCCAAGGGTGTGAGGGGCTCACAAACACCCAATTCTGGGGAGCAGTATTTTTGGGACAATACATGTATTTGTTTGATGCATTTTCTGTTTTATAAGTCTCATATTTAGTGTGGTTTATGAACTATAGAAAAAGTACTCCTGAAATCTCATAAGCCCCGTCTCCTGCATGCAGCCATGTCCGTCCTGCTCTCCCAATCCTTGCCATAAAGTTTTGCAGGGGGGCCCGACCTCAAAGCATTTTGCTTAGGAGGGGCTCAGAGCAAAAAAGTTTGAAGACCTCTGACCTAGAGAAACACTTGAACAGAGTGAATACCATTATTTTGTGATTTGCATCTGAGGGCTACAAATTCAACTTTAAAAAGTCAAAAATTGCCCACCTCAGTGTCCTGTTTTTAGGATATGAGCTTTCAAGTGAAGGGAAAAGCCTAGCAGCCAATATTTTAGAAAATGTGCGCTGCTCCAACCTCCAAAATCATTGAAAAATGTACAGTCAATTTTGGGATTCCTAAATTTTGGTAGAACATACATTGTGGATTACGCAGAAAGAGTGAAACCTTTTTACGACTTAATAAAACCTGATTTTTCAGTAAAACAATGGACACAGGAACATACAGATACACTTCGTTCCTTACAAGCTGACATGATAGCTTCCAAACACTTACAGACACGCAAAAACGTACGCAACCTAGTGATCCGTATAGTTGCGGGTCAGTCTGGGTACACCTATCTGACATATAATGAAGGTGAAACAGTACCAATTGCATACAAATCACATTTGTACACAAATGCTGAGATGCGCTTCGCATCTACAGAGAAAATTCTAACAGCAGTACAGACTGCTGTAGTGAGAGAAAGAGCACTGGCTCAGGGGAAACAAATAATAGTAGTTACTCCAGTTCCAGCCTTAGAGGCTGCGACAAAGGCAAGCGTCCCCAATGCTAAAGCATTACATCCGAGATGGATACAGTGGGCTAACTCTCTCACTGCAACAGACGTAGAATACAGGTACGATCCAAATTTAAAGACCCAGGCATTCCTGCAATACGAACAAGAATAGCCTCTACCAAACGAAATATTGCCTCTAGATCAGTATGAATATATTATTTACACTGACGGATCTGCTCAACCAGTCATAGGGAGTAAGCAACAATATAGCGCAGCATGTGCAATCGTTAAAGGTCGCATGCGGGATGGAAAGTTCCACCCAAGCTGCACAAAAATGCAGTCTCTAGGAGACTGCACGGCACAGTTGGCAGAGTTAAAAGTGCTGATACTGGCACTGGTAAATACGGATCGAGAATTCCCCACACTAATTGTGTGCGATTCCTTTTACTGTGTGCAGTCTTACAATGAATATTTGCAGTACTGGGTTCAAAGATGCAAAAGGTGGCACAATTAAGCATAAAATGCTATTGGAATAGGTAGTGGAGTTGAAATCTGAACTACCGAGAGCTCATGTGATACATACACTGAGTCATCAGCATGATAGCGTTCACGTTGAAGGGAATTAATTGGCTGATGAAGCCTCAAAGGGGGCTGTAGGCACAGCTTCCATAGCTGCAATAACTCGTTCTGAAACGAGAATAGATAGTGAGATTATGGTAGCTATTAATGCAACCCACAAAAATAGCGGAGCAGTACTAAAAAAGTTTCCACTCAAGTACTCCTACAAGTGAGATGCCAATAACATTCCATTTGCTCAAATTCCTGGAGTGGGGGATAGAGTAATTCCAAACATGGATCGTAGGTTAGGTTTAATTCTAGCAGCACACGAAGGGATAGGTTCTGCCCATGCAAGAGTTACGGCGACTGTTTCATTGTTGAAACAACGCTATTAGTGGCCTGGCTTAACAAAGCAGACTAAAGACTATGGGGTCGATTCCGATTCGGGCCGGAAAAAGCACCGACCGACTCGGAGCCGGAATTAATTCCGACCGACACGTACCTGTGGCGCCCGACCCGCCAAGTACGATGCAAAGCGTGCAAAATCCGACCGACACGTACGGAACCCAAGCCGAACGACCGAGCCGCACGGAAAACAGCAATCCGGCCGGAAAAACACGCGAATCGAACCGACCGACACGCACCCGGAACAAATCCAACCGAAACGTACCCGCGAACTCCAAACAGCAAAGTAAGATGCAAGGCGCGAAAACCATGACCGAGTCGTACGGAGGACAAGCCGTACGACCAACACGCATACAAAACTGCGAGCCGAAGTAACACAAAACACCGCGACCGACGCGTACGCAGCATAGAAAATAGCACAAACACAGCGTGAACAAAACGGAGAAGACCGTACGAGACAACTGCAGGGTCCGACTCGGTCACAAGAACGTTTCCAACATGCACAGAAAGTACTGAGGGAAAATACACAAAAAATGGCCAAACAAGCAATTACAAAGCCAATAAATACTGGGGGGTGGGGACAGAGAACAAAGACACACCCACAACTCCACCCATATAAAGGACACAAATCCCAACCATGATCCTTTGCAAATCCTATTCACCTGCCAGCACACAACAGACAGCAACCACACACCCACAGCTCATCCCTCACACAAGCCACACACCATCAGCACACCAACAAATAGCTACCTCACATACACCCAGCAAAACACACACTCACACACCTTCACCTGCACACCAACACACACATCACTCACCATCACCACCCATCACCATGCCCCCAAAGAAGAATCACAAGTTCCTAGATAGTGAATTGGAAGTCCTGGTAGATGAGATCCTCAGGGTAGAGCCACAGCTGTTTGGCGCACTGGTCCAACAGACACCCATCTCCCAGAAAACAAAGATGTGGGAGAGGATCATCAACAGGGTGAACGCACAATCACCATGTCTGCGCACAAAGACTGACATCCAGAACAGGTGGTATGACGTGCGCAGGAGGGTACGGGAGCTGCTGAAGAAGGACTACCTCCTGAGCAAACACACCGGCAGTGGCCCTCCTGCCAAGCCAGTATACCTCAGGCCCTGGGAGGAGAAGGTGCGGGCCATCCTACCGCCAGTGAGCGTCTATGGACTAGAAAACATCCCAGAGCCTGGTGAGTACACAACAAATGTACACAATATTCTGCCACAATACACACACACATCACTGTCAAGGGGAGAGTCAAACCATGCACTCTTAGCAATTACACAGCAACCAGAACAGAATCATCCCAAAATGTGTATGTCAGTCAGATAAACACAACACATGCCATCTCAAAGTTACATATAACCGTGTCATCACATGTACAAACACAACTACAACTACAGCTAGGCAGTGGCACAAATATAACTAACAAACACATACAGACATGTAGCCACCACTACAACACCAACACACAGTGAAGACCACTGAAAGAAAGGAATTCTGTGTATGCTGGGCAAGTCAGTGTAGCCAATAGCATCATGGGAGTCGTAGTCACAGATATTGCTCACCCCCACAACTGTCCCATCAACACCACCATGAACCATGCGCACATCACAGGGAGTGGAAAAGGACTCACAAGATGGCTGACACTGGCTACTGCTGTGGGGAGCACAAGGCCCTGCTGGCAACTGTGCAACAACCAACAGCAGGACACCACTGACTGACATCCTGAAAGACAACTTCCACTCCCTGCAATGCAAGCACGTTCCATGGTGGGATATCTGGCTGGGTGGGAAGGAGGACTCACAGCACTGACCATAGTCACAAGCACCTCCCCTCACACCCCCTCAACACAAACTCCACATAACCCACCTGGGAGAATGCAATGCCTCACATCCTAACTCAAGATCCCACAAAGAACCACCACCCTGGGTTATGTTGTGTGAAGCACAGGGACACTCTTGGGACTTTTAGCCAAACAACTGCCAGGACAACACTCCCAGCCATCCTGTCAGCACAGGCAGCCCACCCCACAGGGAAGCAGAGTCAAAAGGAAGGAAGGAAGGATGGGCATGCTGGGAAGGGGGTGGAGGCAATAGCATGATGGGAGTAATAGGCACAGATATTGCTCAGCCTCACAACTGGCCCATCAACACCACTCACAACCATGCTCACATCACAGGGAGTGGAAAAGGACTCACAAGATGGCTGACACTGGCTACTGCTGTGGGGAGCACAAGGCCCTGCTGGCAACTGTGCAACAACCAACAGCAGGACACCACTGACTGACATCCTGAGAGACAACTTCCACTCCCTGCAATGCAAGCACGTTCCATGGTGGGATATCTGGCTGGGTGGGAAGGAGGACTTGCAGCACTGACCATAGTCACAAGCACCTCCCCTCACACACACCCTCAACACAAACTCCACATAACCCACCTGGGAGAATGCAATGCCTCACATCCTAACTCAAGATCCCACAAAGAACCACCACCCTGGGTTATGTTGTGTGAAGCACAGGGACACTCTTGGGACTTTTAGCCAAACAACTGCCAGGACAACACTCCCAGCCATCCTGTCAGCACAGGCAGCCCACCCCACAGGGAAGCAGAGTCAAAAGGAAGGAAGGATGGGCATGCTGGGAAGGGGGTGGAGGCAATAGCATGATGGGAGTAGTAGGCACAGATATTGCTCAGCCTCACAACTGGCCCATCAACACCACTCACAACCATGCTCACATCACAGGGAGTGGAAAAGGACTCACAAGATGGCTGACACTGGCTACTGCTGTGGGGAGCACAAGGCCCTGCTGGCAACTGTGCAACAACCAACAGCAGGACACCACTGACTGACATCCTGAGAGACAACTTCCACTCCCTGCAATGCAAGCACGTTCCATGGTGGGATATCTGGCTGGGTGGGAAGGAGGACTTGCAGCACTGACCATAGTCACAAGCACCTCCCCTCACACACACCCTCAACACAAACTCCACATAACCCACCTGGGAGAATGCAATGCCTCACATCCTAACTCAAGATCCCACAAAGAACCACCACCCTGGGTTATGTTGTGTGAAGCACAGGGACACTCTTGGGACTTTTAGCCAAACAACTGCCAGGACAACACTCCCAGCCATCCTGTCAGCACAGGCAGCCCACCCCACAGGGAAGCAGAGTCAGAAGGAAGGATGGGCATGCTGGGAAGGGGGGTGGAGGCAATAGCATGATGGGAGTAGTAGGCACAGATATTGCTCAGCCTCACAACTGGCCCATCAACACCACTCACAACCATGCTCACATCACAGGGAGTGGAAAAGGACTCACAAGATGGCTGACACTGGCTACTGCTGTGGGGAGCACAAGGCCCTGCTGGCAACTGTGCAACAACCAACAGAAGGACGCCACTGACTGACATCCTGAGAGACTACTTCCACTCCCTGCAATGCAAGCACGTTCCATGGTGGGATATCTGGCTGGGTGGGAAGGAGGACTTGCAGCACTGACCATAGTCACAAGCACCTCCCCTCACACACACCCTCAACACAAACTCCACATAACCCACCTGGGAGAATGCAATGCCTCACATCCTAACTCAAGATCCCACAAAGAACCACCACCCTGGGTTATGTTGTGTGAAGCACAGGGACACTCTTGGGACTTTTAGCCAAACAACTGCCAGGACAACACTCCCAGCCATCCTGTCAGCACAGGCAGCCCACCCCACAGGGAAGCAGAGTCAAAAGGAAGGAAGGATGGGCATGCTGGGAAGGTGGGTGGAGGCAATAGCATGATGGGAGTAGTAGGCACAGATATTGCTCAGCCTCACAACTGGCCCATCAACACCACTCACAACCATGCTCACATCACAGGGAGTGAAAAAGGACTCACAAGATGGCTGACACTGGCCACTGCTGTGGGGAGCACAAGGCCCCGCTGGCAACTGTGCAACAACCAACAGCAGGACACCACTGACTGACATCTTGAAAGACAACTTTCACTCCCTGCAATGCAAGCACAGTCCATGGTGGGATATCTGGCTGGGTGGGAAGGAGGTCTCACAGCACCGACCACAGTCACCAGCAGCTTTTCACACCTCCCCCCTTAACACAAACTCCACACAACTCACCTGGGAGAATGCATTGCCTCACACACCAATAATCTATCCCACAAAGAACCACAACACTGGGTCATGCAGAGTGAAGCACAAGGACACACATGGGACCTGTAGCAGAACTAACCCCAGGATTACACTGTCAGCCATCTTGCCAGCACAGGCACACAACCCCACAGGGAAGCAGAGTCAAAGGGAAGGAAGCATGGGCATGCTGGGAAGGGGGTGGAGGCAATAGCATGATGGGAGTCGTAGTCACAGCTCAACATCCCCCACCCACATGGCCCAGCAAGCTCACACTCACGCATGCACATCCCACAGAGAGTGGAAAGGCCCATCAAAGATGTCTGACACTGGTGCTGTGTTGTGGGGAGCACAAGGGCATGCTGGGAACTGCACACCAACCAACAGCAGGACACCACTGTCAGCCATCTTGCCATTGCTCTCACACCCACACACACTGAACTCCCCACAAAAGCAAGTAAGTATGGGAATGCTGGGAAGTGGGGTGGAGGCAATAGCATGATGGGAGTCATAGTCACAGACATAGCTCACCCCCACAACTGTCCCATCAACACCACCCTGAACCATGCTCACATCACAGGTAGTGGAAAACAACTGACAAGATGGATGACACTGGCAACTGCTGTTGGGAGCACAAGGCCCTGCTGGCAACTGTGCAACAACCAACAGCAGGACACCACTGACTGACATCTTGAAAGACAACTTTCACTCCCTGCAATGCAAGCACAGTCCATGGTGGGATAACTGACTGGCTGGGTGGGAAGGAGGGCCGGCTGTCAACCAAATACAACCAATGCAGACCATGTTCACACCCCAACAAATACATAGCAATGCCCAAATAATGCAGGACAATGTGCTACACCAATATCAACCCCTGACTGTGACAACTTAGGACAATGCAATGTACAGGCCCACACCCAGAGGCACAGTCACAACTGTCAGGTGTGTCAACCATTGATGCCTGCAGAAACATAACATACATTGTGTGTGTCTCCCAAAAACAGGTGATGATGGGGACACAGCAGCAGACGCTGAGGAGTCCCAGTCCCAGGCTCAAGAGGATACGGAGCTCACTGGTGTCGAACAGCCTCTGCCCTCCTCGGATGAAGAAGACCAACCTGGCACCTCCGGTGCAAGTCATCATGCAGCACCATCAGGACCACCAGCTGCAGCACCAGCAGGACCACCAGCTGCACCCCCTGCACCCACCCCTCCAACGACTGTCACCACAAATACCATCCCTGCCGACATGGACAGAACAAGGAGCACCACCAGCACAGGGACCCTGGACCAACGTGGGGCCATGGACACCACCACCACCACCAACCCCCAAGGGGGACCAGGGTCATCTGTGCGTGCCACTGCACGCACTGCACATGTCGGCAGGGGTGGTGGGAGGGGTGGGAGACAGAGGTCGCTGCTTGCAGAGGTGTCTGGTGTGCATGATGACCCACAACTGGCACGCATAGCCGATGCGTACCAGTCCAGCACCGGAGATCTCAGCCAGGTAGTGGGGCTCCTCAGGGACATCAAAGAGCAGCAGGCTGCCCATCATGCCCGCTTGGACTCACACATGTCCCGCGTGGAGTCCAAGTGGGACACACTGCAAGAGATGACGGCGGTGCATAGGGACATATTACAATGCCTCCGCCAGATGACCAGCAACCAGTCTACACCTCCCTGTGTGCCAACAACATCTGGTGCTGAAACAACTGCAACTGCCACAGGGAGGGAGGATGACTCTGGCGGAGAGTCCCCTGCACCGCAGCAGCCTGTACTTGAGGGCCCCCCCCAAAGAAGAGGGGTCGTCCGAGAAGGGGCAAGTGAGAGGCTGATGGCCATGTGCAACCCCCAGGAAGCCTGAACCTGTTCTGGATGAACACCTTTGTGTGCAAACTGTTCACCCTGTTGACGGCAACACAACTCCCACACATGACATTGGGAGTACAAGTTGGACCAATGTCTCAGACAACTGTGGCCCCGATACTGGGGATTTTGTCTACCATGACTTTCAATTCATCTAGGAACTTCTGATTGCAATATAAATGTACAGCACTAACCATCCTGTGCACTATTCACACAAATGTATCACAATAAACACACTAATACACCATACTTGCCTCTGTAGTGATTCCAACGTGGGTGCTGTCATGGGGATGATGAACTGCAAAATTACACTGTGTATGCGAACTGCAACAGCAAGTACAACACAGGCATGTGAGTAATGGCAACGTGACACATATGAGGGAGACACACCACCAGGGCTACACAACACATACACACCTAGGCCATCTGACTCATTGCCTACACTGATGTTGCCAGGAAAGACGGTGCAATGCACAGACACCACACCTATTCACAGTTGTAGTCAAGTAGCCCACAGGTGCAGTAAGCAAATGGCAGTCAAATGTGTGACCACAGACAACGCACATCACAAAGTGAAGCACAGGTTTATTACACAGTTGCAACATGTCGTAACCACTACAGATGCAAGGTAATCCCACCTGGCAGCGGGCACACAGTCAACAACTGTAGAAGGAAGGAAGTCCATGGGTGTGGCGCACATCACCTGTAGGGACACAACAGCTACCACCCTGGAAGTACAATCACGTCGTCGGTGGACACAGTTGACCAAACGAATCTGAAAGTACCCTGTGAAGGACAGAAATGACACACAGTCAAAAGCAATGGAGAACAGGACAGAACAGCAAAACTCATGCACAATACATGTTACAAGATACCCACCCAGAACCAAGTTAGCATGTCAACACTGTTGGGGAGTACAGACTACCTGTAAGCACACATCGCTACACACATCCAGTCAAGTAGCCCATGGACACACTCTAACAGCACCAGAGCACCACCTACACATATCATGCCAACTCACATCATTGACATGACACCTCAGGATACTCACATTCAGCTAAAGAAGTTGGTGATGAGCTGTGTGCGGACATCACCATCATCATCATCATCACTGGCATCGTGGTCCAGGCCAGGATCCTCCACAGGTGGCGGATGTTGGTCATTGTCATCCTGGATGAGAGGCAACTCCTTCCGCACTGCCAGGTTGTGGAGCATGCAGCAGACGATGATAATCTTGCACACCTTCGCTGGGGCATATGGGAGGGACCCTCCTGTCTTGTCGAGGCAGCGGAAGCGGCTCTTCAGGAGACCAAATGTCCGCTCAATCACTCTCCTGGTCCGACCATGTGCCTCATTGTAGCGCATCTGGGCTGGTGTCACAGGGTTCCTGAGGGGTGTCAGCAACCACGGCATGTTGGGGTATCCCGAGTCACCTACGGACAGACAAGTGCACATTAGCTGACTTGGAAAAGTGGGCGGAATACTACAAATCAGATCACACACAATGGCACAAAGTCAGTACACACCGACAAGCCAGGCACGCTGGTTCTGCATCTGTGCCATCATCCTGGGGATGCGACTACTCCTCATCACAAAGGCATCGTGTGCTGAACCAGGGAAACGGGCACACACGTGTGAGATGGTCATATCTGCAAGACACACCACCAGTGCATTGACCGAGTGGTAGTGTTTGCGGTTACGGTAGGCCTGTTCATGTGCCTGTGGTGGTACCAAAGCCACATGTGTCCCATCAATGGAGCCAATGACATGCGGCATCCTCCCCAGGGCATAGAAGTCACTCTTCACGTCAGTGAGTCGTTGCAGTCTAGGGAAATAGATGTACCGGTTCAGGTATAGCAACATTGCCTCCAAAACATCGCGGAGCACACGGCTGAACATGGTCTGTGACATCCCACCAGCAGTCGCCACAGTATGTTGAAAGGTACCGGTGGCAAAGAAGTGTAGGGCTGCCATCACCTTCACCTTGGGGGTCAGCGCTGTAGAATACGGCCGGCCAGGCTGCAAATGTGGGGCCAACTGCACTGCCAAATCCTCAATCAGCTGCCTGGTGAAGCGGTACCGTCGGATGCTGTCCCGTTCCACCATCGTTGCCAGGTCTGGGAATGGTCTATGGACAGCAGGAGCCCTGCAGTGCAGAGGAGAAGAAAGCAAGATTGTCAGTCACCCCACATATGCGGCATTGAACACACTCAATATCACATCATACATCATTATGAGGCACAACTACATGAAGTGTGCAGTTCCGTAAGGACATGTATGGTACATACATGGCCAACATCTGTCATCACGGTTCAACAAGTGGCATCAATTAGTCCCAGGTTGGCCCATTGGATATCATGAGGCCGTGTCACAGTTCCCATCTCCTGCTGCCATGTTACAATCACCCCCCACAGTGACATGTGAGGACAGATGTGCCCCAGGCATCACAGCTCAACGACAGGTACATTCCCAGGGACCCTGTATTGCCACATGGACACTGGCATTACATGGAGTATCATGTATACACCACAGCAAAACAACCATGACCCCCACAGGTAGTGGTTCCACTTGCCTCTGCAGGACAGACATGGACGTCTGTGACACACACACGCACAACATCAAAGTCCATGCACAAACAACGTGGATGTGGAGACTGTCTCCCATTGTGCACATGAAATCAGAGACATTGTAAACACTACATGCACTCAGACTGTGGAGGACCATCACTATTGTGCCACTGGGTCACCCTGGCTCAAACATACCGTCCCACATGGGACTCACGGGGTATGTGACATGACATACACATACACCACCGTGAAATGTGACCATGGCACATGCTCAGATATGAACAGTTGCACATCACAGTGGTCATGTACACGTAACACCCAGGATCCTGTCCCCATGAACACGTGCACAGCCTGGGGGTGGCTGCCCCCAGGTGACACCCACAGGACAACATGTACACCAACATACACACAATAGGAAATGCAGCCTTACATGCCTTATGATACAGTTTGGACAGGCTGTGGTGTTGTAGGTGTGCCCCTCACTCCCTGGGAGCTATTTGTGGCTGGCATATGTTCATCTGAGACAGGCATGGTGACATATGCCAGTCACTTGTACAGGGATGCGTTGAACAGCAATGGACCGATCGGTGCACCCGGCCGGCCCATTGCATTCAATGTGTGCGGGTACGCGTTGTACCCCTGTACGCGTTGAACCGCAATGGACCGATCGGTGCACCCGGCCGGCCCATTGCATTCAATGTGTGCGGGTACGCGTTGTACCCCTGTACGCGTTGAACCGCAATGGACCGATCGGTGCACCCGGCCGGCCCATTGCATTCAATGTGTCGGGTACGCGTTGTACCTCTGTACGCGTTGAACCGCAATGGACCAATCGGTGCACCCGGCCGGCCCATTGCATTCGATGTGCGCGGGTACGCGTTGTACCCCTGTACGCGTGGAACCGCAATGGACCGATCGGTGCACCCGGCCGGCCCATTGCATTCAATGTGTGCGGGTACGCGTTGTACCCCTGTACGCGTTGAACCGCAATGGACCGATCGGTGCACCCGGCCGGCCCATTGCATTCAATGTGTGCGGGTACACGTTGTACCCCTGTACGCGTTGAACCGCAATGGACCGATCGGTGCACCCGGCCGGCCCATTGCATTCAATGTGTGCGGGTACGCGTTGTACCCTGTACGCGTTGAACCGCAATGGACCGATCGGTGCGCACCCATTGTCAATGGCCTAGCCTGGCAACGGACGCGTTTCGAAATTCGAACGAGTCGGTTGCTGGAAATTCAGTTGGTCACCCACAACAATGTTGCAAAATCATGTATGTCATGAAGTTGAAGATTTGAAGGATGCTGTGGGCGTGTATTGGTGCTGCTATTCCATGGATTGGCCAGATTCAGAAGATGCAAACGACTTGGACCTATCACTTTGGACACATGGGACAGTATCTGCCTCTGCAGCACATATATATTGCTGGCTGTTCCCCTGAGAGCTCACTTGCCTGCACTACATGCTCCAGGACGACATCTGCCACTGCACTGCTGCTGTCTCTGCCCCCTCTGGACCCTGCAATGGCACGTACTGTGGAGAGAGCCCCAGCCTTCAGCCTTGAGGAGAACCAGGCCCTGCTGGACAGCCTACTTCCACAGTACAGCAAGCTGTATGGGACACCAGGGGAGCAGGTGAGTGTTCTGTGCACTGCCTTTCTGAATGTGCATTTTGTCTGACTAGCAAGGCTGAAAGTCTGCACGCCACTGGCTAGCAGGCTCACTGAGTAGTTGTCACCCCCCATAGTGTGTAGTGACATGCACTGGACAGGTATGGTGCAGTGACAGTGCATTTGAACAAGGTTTTACTTCCCATGCAATGATACCATGTAGTGACTTCTGGCAAACTGTCCATGGGCAGCGTTGCACTGCCGGTGTACATCATGTGCCCCTGTGATTGAGACATGTATATACAACTGTGTCATGCACGGATATGTTGCATGTGTAGTAATGGCCTTTTCACTTTGTCATCCTCACAGGTTAATGCCCATCGGAAGCAGGAGATCTGGAAGGACATCGTCCGGGCTGTCCGGTCCGTGGGGGTCTACAAGCGCCGGATCTGCAACTGCCAGAAGAGGTGGCAGGACCTTCGGGGCTGGACCCGGAGGATTGCACGGGTCCAGCTGAAGCTGTCGCCTCCTCGCAGGAGGGGCGGAACACGGACCCTGACCCCCACATGCTCCAGATCCTGGCGGTGGTGTTTCCGGACCTGGATGGGCAGCTGAAGGCCAGACAGCAGCAAGGAGGGGGTGAGTCAAAGACTGCACTGTGAACTCTGTATTACATGCTATGTGCCCTCCTCTGGCCTGGTTAAACTGCCACAGTACAGCAGTCATGTTGTCCAGGAGCCATGTCCCTCTATTGTGCACTGCCCACTCCTCATCTGATACCCAGGTGTGGCCCTTACATTCAGGGAATTGTGTCACTTGGGACTGTGTCCTTGCAGTTTGCTTCACTCAAGGTGGGGGACAGCATCTGTTTCCCTAACTCTGTTGTGGGCATCATGGGTGGGTCCATTGTTCACACAATGCCTGTGTTCGGACATGTAATCTGCGTGTTGCTTTGATATGCGGTCCACTTGCTGAGCTGAGCCACCACATGTGCCTGGGGTATCTGGCACACACCCATGCAGCGGGTGGGAACAATGTTTGGGCCCCAGGAGTGTGCAGATTACGTGTGTCACACATACATAGCCAGCTATCCACTGTCCAGGGCTCATCCCTCATTCATGTGGGGCAGGACAGTCATGCCTACTCCAGCCCATCCAATACACCTGTACTCCCACTCCCGTGTATCAGCTGACACGTTGTGCGCAGTGATTTGACCCCTCAGGTGTCTGCCTCTGTGTCAGTGTGCTGTGGAATTGTTGCCAGGACTGCTGGGGTGTTTCTCGGTAGGGGCTCAGCATGCCACTGGAGATGTGACCATAGGAGACGATACTTGTGTGTCACATAGGTGTTTGATCAGCTGCCCGTGCAGACTGGGGTATGCGAATGTGAAGTTCAGGCAGCTGTTTCCCATTCACAGCAGATTGTGAGGGGCTCAGGTTCAGAGGGTAGTGTCACAGGTCTCCCATATGTCCAATCGGTATGACCTGGACAGATGAGGGTTAAGATGATGTGTTGTGTGGGGGATGTACATGTGCACTTGTGCAGCTCCAGGACTTGCATTCCCCATGACCTACTATTGTGACACAGTACAGAGTGTTGTTGTCTGGCTGCCAAGTCATACATCACTGAGACAGTGATGTATGACTTAGCAGTCATGCCTCCGCCATGGCATGTGTCTACTTATTGGTGATCCTGCAGGGGAGTGACATGTGCTACATGCACACCATTGTGGCGATGGCTATCAGGACATGGGTGCATCATGGTGTCTGTCGCTGGTATGCATCACATGCATTTCCTATTTGACTCTGGGCATCCCTTTCATCCGGAAACCTGTACTGACTCAGTGGCAAGAGTTGTGATGTGTGCATGTCCACATGCTACACCGTGTCCTCTGCACTGTCCAACTACTGTGTAGGTGGTGCATGTGTCCACACTGGGGTGTTGCTATCCAACAGACACCAGACAGATGGGTGCAAGGCCATGTGGGATGTGAGTGCCATGGTTGGCATCAGACTGACAATTGGCTTCTCCTGTTCAGTTAGGGCACTTTTAGCAATGTTCAACTAATGATGCCAGGGCTTGCTCTGTAATGTGCTGTGCTCACAGTGGTGTGTGCGTTTGGTGCAGGTGACTGATTCCTGTCTGTTTCCCCATTGATTGCAGATACATCCACGGCCACGGAAGGGGACAGCTCCACGGACCAGGAGGAGCCGGAGAGCCAGACTGGGTCAGCAGCCAAGGAGTGGTCGGAGGGACCCAGTGGCACGGAGGGCGAGGGGAGCCACACCGAGGAGTCCTCAGCAGCATCCACCTCAGCTGAGGACCACAGCGGCTCGGAGGATGACTCCCTTATGGAGGCGGGTGTCAGCAGCCACCACACCCCAGCTAGTGTTGCTGTCCCCGCCACCACCAGCACCACCACCGCCCTCCCATCGGCTCCCATTCCCCAGGTCCATGGAGGCTCCCATGTTCGGGAGCGTGTCTCCTTCGGGCCAGGCACCGCACCCCCTGCCCCTGTGTCCCCTGCTGCCCTGAGTGAGGAGTCTGTGTACCTCCTTCACCAGCTCCATGTAGGGCAGACAGCCATGCTGAGTGTCCTCCATGTGCACACCGCTCTGTTGACTCAGCTGGTGTCGTTCATGGAGGGCATCTCATCGGGCATGTCTGACCTACAGAGGGGCAATAGGTCCATGGACTCCTCCCTGACGGCAGCAGTGTCCCTCCTCAGACAGTCCCTCACCCCTCCTGCCTCTGCTCCATCCACACTCCCCAGCACCTTACCCGTCCCAAGCACACACACACCGGCACAGGCACACAACAGCACACACACGTCCAGCACACAGACACACACGCCACAAACAAAACGCACATGCACGCACAGTCAGGGGACTGAAACCAGACTCACAAGGGATGGGGCCCTGGAACACACACACGCATCCACAAGCACTGCGCAGTCCTCAGTTGCCTCTCCCTCCAAAGCACCCTCCCTTGCCTCACCTGCAACCCCAAAGTCACAGCGGCTCTTCCTCTGTGACCTCAGCCTCATCCCCTACGATCCAGCTGCTCCAGCATCCAGGGGGAAGAGGAAGCCCACCCACACGGAGCAGAGTGCCCCTCGCCCCCGGACACCCTCCCCCAGGCGCAGACAGACTGAGGCCCCCACCCGCAAGTCCCCCGGAGTCATAAGAGCAAGACCCCGCCGCCGCCCTGCAGCTCAGGCACCAGGTCTCCTTCCTCTATCCCTCAGGCCCCCACTCCACAGGTGCCCCCACCACACCCAGCCCCAGGTTCCCCCACCCACAGATATACCATCCCCAAGAGGATCCGGCCTTCTCCCCCTGCACTTGCTCTCCCGGCACCACCCCCCCGCTGCGCTTGTCTGTGCCACTGATGTGGTGAGGGTGTCCTCCCCCTCTGTCCAGCCCACCTTGCCTGTTCCCCATTCTCCTCCCCTGGAGGTAGGCACTGCAGTGGAGTCCACTACCACCCTGTCTGACTTGGGCACTGCAGTGGCGGACCTGTCCACTCCATCTGCACGGTCCACTGCAGTCGTGCTGGCACCCACAACATCTGAGTCATGCCCCCCAGTTGTGCCGGCACACACCATGTCAGACACCTCCACTGCAGTTGTCAGTGGCTCTCCAGCACCCACCACCCCTTCCCTGCCTCCTCCTGGTGAGCCCTGATCCTGTCCCTGCTGTGCCTTGCCTGCCCCCCGGTTGCCCCTCCTAGTGGATTGTCCCTGGTTTTGTGCAGTGCAGGCATGCGTAGGGTGACATCTGCCACTGTCACCCTGTATTGACTTACTTGATGGACTGGCCATTGGCCTTTGTTGGAGCATTACTGTTCTCTGAGTTTTTGGACACACATATGCTGAATAAAGCAACTTTCTGTTCTCTAGTTCTTTTGCTTCTGATGTACATGTTGTTGATGATGCTAACCATGCCCTTGCTGCAGTGATGGTGATATTTGGTCTCATGATAATGAAGTGTTACTGTGCAGGAACACATGTGGTCCAGGGGGAATGTGTCCTATCCTGTGGTGTATCCATGTCATCCTTAGCAGCATCTGAGGGTGTCATGTGTTCAATATTTGGCAATGGGATTTCCTACTTACATTAGCAATTTCACATCTGTGGCTTCCACCCCTGCACATCTGTTGTGCCTGCCATTGTTCAATTCGTCTACTTCCCTGACCGTGTGGCCATCTCCACTGGACATGCAGGTTTGGGCCTCAATGGGGAAGGACTCATCTGTGTTGTCAGTGCAACATTGCTATACAAGTGTGTTGGATCTGTGCTGATGATTTCGTTGGCACTCCCATGACCAGGCTGATGTGACGGGAGCCTTCATTTGGTGCTAATTGTTGATTGTGTGACCAAGTGCTCAGCTGACATGATGGGGCCCTACTGAGGCAACATATGGCACAGCTTTCCTCACACAGGAGTGGAGTCCCCTCATGGCAGTGTGTACTCCTGTGACATTGCCTGCGCCCAATGTGTGTGTTGTATGAGCATGTCTGTGTGTTCACTTCCGTTTTGCTGTGCATGCTGGGATCCCTAGTGTTGTACCTGTTTGTGATGCTTGCTGAGTTGACCTATGTTCCCCCAAAGTCTTCTCCCTGGGTTCTCTGTGATGTGGGTGCATGGCACATTACTGGTCATCAGGGTGTCACCCATAGGTGTGTTTGCTGTCAGGGCTGAGTTTGTGTGCAGACGCAGATGGGTCACAGTCAGGATTCCCCTTGGCACTTGTTGTTTACACCTGTCATGTGATTTCCAGTTTGTGTTATCTTTCAGTGATTGTGACACGTTGTGTGTGTGACTGCTGGCACTCCTCAGGGTCCGGGCTGCAATGTTGGTAGTTGTCTATGTGTGTTCTTTGTGGGTGACCTTGGCTTCTTCATTGGTGTGTGACTGTGGCTGGGATCCCATTGGTTGGTGTGGTATTGCCGTCATGTCCATGTACAGCGTAGTGTGCAGTGTGTCAGACATTCAGGAGTCTTGTTGAGTGGCCATGTGTGATGTGTTTCTGCACCTTGGTTCCCACCCACCACCCTGGGATTGTCATGGGTGCATGTGCAATGTCACCAGTGCATGTGAGCTTCACTGCTGCACATTGTTGGAGGTCGAGGTGTGTGGTGTTGAGTGTGTGCAGATGAGAGTTGTTGCCCGGCTAGACCCCTGCCTCCATGTTGGCCTTGGCTTACTGGCCGTGCTGATTGATTTGTGCTTGTGTAGGTGTGATGGTAGTTTGTTGCTCAGGACACATGACTGTGGTTCACAGTGTGAACGACATTTAGCTTTGTCATCACAGTGGGATTGTAATGCAGCCCAGGGTCACCACATTGTGGGGCCCTCGGGGTAGTGCTGTGGTGTGTCTGTGTCTTGCTGTGTCAGTTGCTGTTCCTACATGCTTGTGTGACATGTGTGATTTGTGCTCCCTCTCATCTGACAATGCCTGATTGCCCACATAGGGGATTTGGATCCATGAGTTACCTTTGTGTGGCACTGTATGCACATCTGTGTAATTGGTATTCAGGCCTCCTCATGTGTTGTGTGGTTGCCTGGGGACACTGGCACCCCCCCTCACCTGTTGTGTTTGATGTGCAGTGTGGGTCTGCCTGTTTGTGTTTGTGCATCTGCACCACTGCATTGGCATATCTTAGGTGTGCCATTGGCTGTATGTTGTTTGGTGGGTTTCCCCTGCTGTCCCTGGGACTCCTAGGTCATCGGTCAGCACAATGATCATGGTTTGTGTGTCCCATTGCTGCCATGGTATGGTATCTGTTCACCTCACATCTACAGTCTCCACAGGGTATCTGCATTTGTGTGCCCATTGGTGCAAATATGTGGGTCTGCATTCTGATGGTCACTTCTGTCATTGTGTCATTGATGAATGTTGACAGTGTCAGCCCCCATGGGTGTTGTTTGTCTGCACATGGCCAAAGGTATGTCTTATTTGCACTGCAGTATTTGCCTCCCCCAATCTATGTTGCAATGGGACACATGCAGTACTTTGCCACTGATGTGTTTTATGTTCTGTGACCAGGTATCATCCATGCAGTTTGGCAGTTGCAGCTTTTTCTTTGTCAACACTTGCATTTTGGTCACAGTGATGATGGGGGTTTGGACCCCATTGCCACAATGTTCAAAATGTGCTTCAGCTATGGACCCCACACTTACCTTTTGGTCACTGTGATGATGGGGGTTTCGACCCCATTGCCACAATGTTCTGAATGTGCTTCAGCTATGGGCCCCCACACTTACCTTTTGGTCACTGTGATGATGGGGGTTTGGACCCCATTGCCACAATGTTCAAAATGTGCTTCAGCTATGGACCCCACACTTACATTTTGGTCACTGTGATGATGGGGGTTTGGACCCCATTGCCACAATGTTCAAAATGTGCTTCAGCTATGGACCCCACACTTACATTTTGGTCACTGTGATGATGGGGGTTTGGACCCCATTGCCACAATGTTCAAAATGTGCTTCAGCTATGGACCCCACACTTACATTTTGGTCACTGTGATGATGGGGGTTTGGACCCCATTGCCACAATGTTCAAAATGTGCTTCAGCTATGGACCCCACACTTACATTTTGGTCACTGTGATGATGGGGGTTTGGACCCCATTGCCACAATGTTCAAAATGTGCTTCAGCTATGGACCCCACACTTACATTTTGGTCACTGTGATGATGGGGGTTTGGACCGCATTGCCACAATGTTCTGAATGTGCTTCAGCTATGGACCCCACACTTACATTTTGGTCACTGTGATGATGGGGTTTTGGACCCCATTGCCACAATGGTCATGGCCTGCTTGCATTGTGGGGGCCACACACATATATGTGTGGCACATGTGATAGGGGGTCACATTGTATGTTCAAAGTCATGTTCAGTGTTGTAGGCATTTGACACAGTCTACACACGCTTGTCATGGTGTTGGGGGGATGTCTTTTTCTTGCATTCCCTAGGTTGTAGTGTGCTGGTTGTGTCATGCATTGTCCATCCTATGAGTGGGGGTGGTGTTGGTGGTAGGCATCCAGCCCCCCATGGGTAGAGGTGGTAGTAGTGACAGGCATCCAGCCCCCCATGGGTAGAGGTGATAGTAGTGGTAGGCATCTGGCACCCCCTGGGTAAGGGTGGTAGTATTGGTAGGCATCTGGTACCCCCTGGGTAAGGGTGGTAGTAGTGGTGGGCATCTGGCACCCCCCTGGCTAAGGGTGGTAGTAGTGGTAGGCATCTGGCACCCCCATGGCTAAGGGTGGTAGTAGTGGTAGGCATCCAGCCCCCTGGCTAAGGGTGGTAGTAGTGGTAGGCATCCAGCCCCCTGGGTAAGGGTGGTAGTAGTGGTGGGCATCTGGCATCCCCTGGCTAAGGGTGGTAGTAGTGGTAGGCATCCAGCCCCCTGGGTAATGGTGGTAGTAGTGGTGGGCATCTGGCACCCCCATGGCTAAGGGTGGTAGTAGTGGTAGGCATCCAGCCCCCCTGGCTAAGGGTGGTAGTAGTGGTAGGCATCTGGCACCCCCATATAGGGGTAGGCATCCAGCCCCCCTGGCTAAGGGTGGTAGTAGTGGTAGGCATCCAGCCCCACAGGCTAAGGGTGGTAGTAGTGGTAGGCATCCAGCCCCCCTGGCTAAGGGTGGTAGTAGTGGTAGGCATCCAGCCCCCCCTGGGTAAGGGTGGTAGTTATCCAGCCCCCCTGGCTAAGGGTGGTAGTAGTGGTAGGCATCTGGCACCCCCATGGCTAAGGGTGGTAGTAGTGGTAGGCATCCAGCCCCCCCTGGGTAAGGGTGGTAGTGGTGGTGGGCATGTGGCACCCCTGGGTAAGGGTGGTAGTAGTGGTGGGCATCTGGCACCCCCTGGCTAAGGGTGGTAGTAGTGGTAGGCATCCAGCCCCCTGGCTAAGGGTGGTAGTAGTGGTAGGCATCCAGCCCCTCTGGGTAAGGGTGGTAGTGGTGGTGGGCATCTGGCACCCCTGGGTAAGGGTGGTAGTAGTGGTAGGCATCTGGCACCCCCATGGCTAAGGGTGGTAGTAGTGGTAGGCATCCAGCCCCACAGGCTAAGGGTGGTAGTAGTGGTAGGCATCCAGCCCCCTGGCTAAGGGTGGTAGTAGTGGTAGGCATACAGCCCCCCTGGGTAAGGGTGGTAGTTGTGGTAGGCATCCAGCCCCCTGGCTAAGGGTGGTAGTAGTGGTAGGCATCTGGCACCCCCATGGCTAAGGGTGGTAGTAGTGGTAGGCATCCAGCCCCCTGGGTAAGGGTGGTAGTGGTGGTGGGCATGTGGCACCTCCTGGGTAAGGGTGGTAGTAGTGGTGGGCATCTGGCACCCCCCTGGCTAAGGGTGGTAGTAGTGGTAGGCATCCAGCCCCCCTGGCTAAGGGTGGTAGTAGTGGTAGGCATCCAGCCCCCCTGGGTAAGGGTGGTAGTAGTGGTGGGCATCTGGCACCCCCTGGCTAAGGGTGGTAGTAGTGGTAGGCATCCAGCCCCCTGGCTAAGGGTGGTAGTAGTGGTAGGCATCCAGCCCCCTGGGTAAGGGTGGTAGTAGTGGTGGGCATCTGGCACCCCCTGGCTAAGGGTGGTAGTAGTGGTAGGCATCCAGCCCCCTGGGTAGGGGTGGTAGTGGTGGTGCGCATCCAGGCCCCTGTGTGCATATGTGGCATTGGTGATGGGCATCCCGCCCCTATGGTGCTGCTGTTGCTGGTGTAAGTAAATTCTGCATCCCTCTGTGTGTGTGTGATGTGTCGTATACGTGTTGTATGTTTTTGTGGTTGGTGTCTGACTTACCTTCTGCGCCGTACGCGTCCGTGCCTGTTCCGGTAGTAAATGTAGAATATTGGTAGGATCGGAACGAAGGGATTCATGGTTGGTTCGTCTCGTTCGTCTTTCTCGTTGCTTCGCGTCGTCCTCGTCGCTGGCGTGTTCGCCTCGTAGCCGTGGATCATGTTGTGGCGCGAATCGGAGCTTATGTGCGCCTCTCCCGGAAGCTTTGACGTGCCGGACGTAGCGACGGGTTCGGCGCGTATGGAAAGCGCATCGTACTTGTCCGGCCGGACGGGGCTGCATTTTCCCTTCCGTGCGACTCGATTCGGCGTTTCCGGATTCGCCTCGGTCGGAGAACAGGACCTGGATTGGGTGAGTACGACTCGGCCGGATTCTATGCTGTTGTGCGCATCGTACTTACTCGTTCGGAATGATGTACGGATCGGTCGGGAAACAGGCATTCGCATGGCTTTTTTCCCGACCGAATGGTATTGGGTGCGCCTCCGACCGAGATCGGAATCGGCCCCTATGTCTTGAAATGCGACATCTGTCAGCAGATGAAAGGTTCCACCGTAACACGTCCAGCGCAGACTCCGCTGTTAATATCTGACAAACCATTAGCGTGTGTTTATTTGGACCACTGCGGCCCCTTACAAAGAGATGGGGCTTACAAATATATCATGGTTGCAGTGGATTCCTGCTCGAGATTCCTATGGGTGTGGCCCCAGCGCTTGGCTGACGCTCGAACTGTTATAAAAGATTTGCGAGTCTTTATAGGGACATACGCAATTGGCACATTACATTCTGACCAGGGCCCTGCGTTTAGCTCTCGGGCTTACAAGGAGGCCATGCGAGGATTGGGTGTAGCATTGCGGTACTCATCTCCGTACCATCCCGAGGGAAATTCGGTAGTGGAGAAAAAAACTAAGACTTAAAGCAATCTTTAACAGCTAGAGTATTAGGCATGGGTGAAAGTTGGGTAAAACATCTGTATGGA
Organism: Calotriton arnoldi; assembly: GCA_963921515.1. NCBI lineage: Eukaryota > Metazoa > Chordata > Amphibia > Caudata > Salamandridae > Calotriton > Calotriton arnoldi. The sequence goes on from CAWUFW010015319.1 coordinate 153,381, forward strand.
GTCCAGCGTGCTCTTAACAATATGCCAAGAAGTTCTCAAGGGGGGGTCACTCCATATGAGGTCCTAATTGGGACAAGAATGTGGGTACCTGATCTTGATTGTGAAGGCGCAGTGGCGGATGAAAAACCTTTTGACATCCATGATCGTTTGGCTGTTTTACAGGATCTAAATGAATCCAGGACACAACAAAGTAATGTCCATCTGAAGCAGACCGCCACTGGGGAAGTCAAATCTGTCACGGGAAGACCTGTCTGGATCCCAAAAGTCAGGGATCTGGTCAGAGAGAAAATAGCTGACAAGAAAGAATTTGGGCCATCATTCAGAAAACCTGTACCGGTCCTAGCAGTTGAAGGAACAAGAACTGTACTTCTACCGCCTCTTGCCGGAAAAAAGGAGAAAAGATTTGTCTCAATTGACCTAATCAAACCACACTATGTGGCCGATACTAAGCAGTAGGCCACGTGGACTCCAAAGTAGCAGACGCCCTCCTCTCGCTACAATTCAAGAAGTTCAAACAGAAAGACTCATCACGTTCGAACACGGAATGATGGACTATGCAACAATGCTATGGAACTCGTCCCTCTTGAACCTGAAATTCAACTACAAAATCAAACTCAAAATGACAGACAAATAGCTGTTAGACCAAATACAGATGTCTACGTCAACATGCCTCGACAAGAGCAAACCACGATTTCTACAAATCCTGATGCAATTCCAACAATTGATCGAACTGCTTCTGGCTACTTCATAAACTTTGATACGTTTTCTTTGGATCCAAGCAAACCGGAAACGACGCCAGCCAAAAAATCACGCAAACAGCAAGTTACAGACTTTATGCACTTTCTTAAAAAGACTTACCTGGTGTCACCCTGGGTAGAACTATGGATAATCACCGGGATACTTTTCTTTCTTTTCTGGCTAGGCTTGGTAATAGTTTTTAGTATGCTTATTAATGGGAAATACATTCGACAAAGCTCTGCAGCCCAAAAGGTGAACTTACTTTTAAAACCACACCAATCATCTCATTGAGAACAAAGAGACTTGTCATCAGTGAACATTACAGCAGTTCCTATACCTGATGGTATAGTGTGGGACAAGGTTGATTTCATTATATTTGGTCCGACTGAAATTTGAAGAATTCCACATTTATTTAAAATATCTTTGAGTGATATCATTACCTCAAGTACATTTTTCGATGATTGGGACTTTGAAACTGTTAATAACATGTTATCTGATTTGGAAAAATCTGCTGCGTTTTCTAGTAGTGAAACATTGGAAGACACATCAGATTTCGAGAGTATGTATTGTTATCAACACTATGGTCATCACTTTTTGCATCAATCTGCTAATCCTAGAAATGTGTTCACATTCCACCAGTGGGAACATTGTCCAACACCGTCAAAAGGTAGTTCAAAAACATTTACACAGAAATTTCCATATTTTTCGGGGTTTAATATGTTTCACCCAGCCTCATATTATTATAGGGTTGCACCAACATCAGCACAGAAAAATATGTTGACAAACACCAAACAGATTTACTCTGCTTCCTTTATTGCCCAGTTGTCTGAACAAGGTTTCGACTTGTGGAAAGACACCATAGATCTAAAATCAGTCTGGGGTACTAGGGAATGGCAGGTACAGGGAACAGAAGTTTTGTTTAGAGCATGCCTCATCCCTCAACAGATCATGTTTTTGAATGAGACAGTGCAACAGACGTCTTGCCTTGGACTAGCCAAGAACAAAGACTTGAACACACCTCGGTTGCCGACTCCTTCACACACCGAGGGTAACATCTGATCACAGGAAGAGATTACAGTAGATGACATCATACAATACAACAGATCAGACCCCAATTGGAAAAAATGGTTGATTTGGCCCACAGACAGTAATAGTTGTCAGGCAAGATTCATGGGTAAAACCGAAGGGTTTAGTATCCATAGGCCAGATCCACGTTACGTACAGAGACAACATCCAGGGGTAGTGACATCCTACAGTGTTGGGAAGTTGTACCTCGATTGGCTAAAGACCTCAACACTCACACAGGTGAAACAACACTTATCCTTACTGTCACAGGATGTGGATCTTAGGGATTTTTTAATGGATCCCAGGAAGCCACGTCAGAAACGTTTCTATTACACTGTCTACAATGAAATATGGTAAATATCACAACAAGAGACCGCAGAGAGGTTACGTGAAATAGATCGTATAAATCTTGAAAAATCTCTAACAGTGGTAGACAATGGGTTAACCACATTGACCTCCTCGATATATTCCTTAGGCAACATTGTATCTTCTGCGATAGACATACTAGAACAAGATTTAGCCATTTTACAACACGGGCAATCTCAATTACGTTCTATTATGTTGTTAAGCTGGACGTTACAATCTTTGCGTGCAGGCTACGTGCCTTGGCATTTTATCAACAGTACGTCTCTGTTTTCTGAATACAATGTAACAGATAAGCAGATAGAAATGGCAGAAAGGGGAGCAAAATATACACTGCTGCGTATCAAAAAACTGGATAGATTACCATTCACAGTGGCAGAATCACCGTCTACAGAATGGCTAATCCATGGCCGCATAACTCTACCGGTCACTACTCTTCAGTTTCGATATTGCCTTGAACAAAAGCAGGCAGGCAGATATGAAGAAATGGGTAAGGAATACATTAAGGAATCTTGGGAATTACCATACAGATTTTGATACCAGAGTGGGGATCAAGACGTTTTTCTGAGCAGTACAAACTGCGAGAATGTTTAAGTGGATCACTCATATTCCAGGATATAATGTTGCAAGGAGCTTGTAATGGTTCTGTAGCAAACCTGTCCTGTCATTTGAAGGGTGCCCCAGCTGCAGTGATTACTCCAGCATTCAGGCTACTTTCGAATGGGAGTTACTTGATGCTGAACAGTCAAGGCTGCTGTGGCATGCTCCTGGGCATCGCATATCTGGTAACCGTGAGTTCCAGGATTACTTGCTGTATGCAAGTATTGTTTCCACCGACACATACAGTCAGGGAGGCGCCGTTATAGCCTTCACTGAATGTTTCCTTAATACGGTTTGATACTCTAAACGGAATGAAAGCCATGCTTCTACAGAAGTCTGTGCCCTTAACCTCCGCTCGAGAGACTTTTGATCTCCAGATCGCAAGGTCCTCGGCAGAGATACGGGCGCTCATTCATACAAACTGCCCTTTCCATTTTGCAGAAATGGTAAATCGTATCTTTAACATGTCTGATACGACAGGCATTGCCAACCTATTTAAGACCATAGGTTCTGGACTTCCGAGCACCTTTCAGATGGTACTTGGAGTTATACCAAACTTCATACACTCCATATTCGGAAGCATCTTTGGAGGACTTCCGTTGATCATGTTTCTAATAGCAGGTATCCTGATTGTTTTCTATTTGCTACGCAATGGACTTCCCAGTCACCAAGGCGATGGAAAGAACACTCCTGGAGCGTAAATACTGTGACCGCATGGTACAACTTCTAGGCACACCTCGCCTAAGAGAACGAAGTGAATCTTGGTTCTTGTCATTTCGACCGGTCTGGATAGACTGCATCTTACCTGTCCTGCGATGCCTGTTTTGCGAAGAATGCGTGTTAGACCTTTATTTGACACTACCATCATGTGCGCCACTGGACATGAATGCGTTACTGGACCCGATAACGGCCCATGTTCTGCAGTGTCCTCAGCGTATTCCAATGTTGATGGCGGCATTCCTTGAGCCACCACGGGTAGTAACTTCACCTGTTGGTCTGAACACCGGCTCCTCCTCTGACACCCAGGCTTTGGACGTTGTACAGGCTGCCTCAGCACCGGCTGTGGACAGCGTGGAACATCTGTGCTCAATTGCTGTGCTCTGCGAGGTGCTACAGGGGCCGTCTACTGCAGAAGCAAGCAACAAAAATGTTGCGTCTACCAGCCAGGACACATAAACATTTGGACTCATTTTGGCTCGTCATGTGCTGGGAAAAATGTGCCCTTTTTCTAAACAAGCTCAAAATTTGGAACTTTGAGACTAAATTGACATTCCTTTCATTTTTTGGGCATTCATGGCTTTATAATGCTTATAGTGATCCGGACTATATCAACAGACATTTTAGAGCTAGGGCTTGCAGATTTTAAAAAAACATTTTAAAGTTTTTTAGCAAATTTTTAGAAAGATTTTAAACATTTTTAAATTCAAAAGATGTTCTTAGGAACTTTGTGCGTACCTCTATCTAGTAATATTGGTAGTACAGTAATAGGTTACATATGTCGTCCATTCGGAAGAGGAGTGGGTGTTATATTCCATATAGGTACCCTATATAGGCGCAGGTAACATCGCAACCTTTCACCTACATCCTTCCCTACATTACATACATAACGGTTCTTAGGCACTGACCTTTTACCTAGATATGACACTGCATTCAGAACGCAGGATTTTCCCTGGTTCGATTCTCATACATTATGCATGAGGCTTCTTGGAAGCACAGCAGGACTAACAGTAGGATTACCATCTCCTGTATAATATTTCTGTATAAAGTTCAGGCCCAACGTCATCCTTTAGGCCGACACAGTAAAACAGCAAGGTAGGACCCCTGGGGAGACCTATGGGTATATATACATCATGTCTTGCTTAGAAAGGGAGAGGATACTGTGACTTCCCGGCTGACACACTGACCAGAGACGCTGAGGTTCCTGAATGCAGACGCTCCAGCTAGCAGTGGTATAGCATCCCTCACAGGGTGTCCAACTCGAGACCAGGATGGGGTCCCATATTCTCTAACTCTCAGGTAGTGGGGTGGACTAGATCCTAGAGGGATTCTTGGCATAACACCTACACAGATGCTAGGTACATTTAGGTACATCTAGTTAGGGAGACATCGTAGGAGTACGCATTTTTATCATGTGTTTTATGTACTTATATATATTCATGATTTCTGCAAAATGATAGAGCTATACCATCCTTCTACTTTCGTAGTATTGCTAATCATATATCTCTGCTACTGTCTAATGGTTGTTGCAGCACATCTATGCTACACTAGAATAACAACTGTTCAATAAATACTTATTGAAACGCCCAGCCTGTTTATTCTGTGTATCTCTCTGAGACAAACTAAGTGAGCACGAGTGACTGAGCGAAAGGTAGTATATTGTTTCCACGATCCTGAGGGATCAGGGTTGTCATGTTCTGAGGTTGCCGAGAACTATTCTCTCCCTGTTAAGAGGAGACTCTAGTGGCACTGTGAGTTAGCTAATACAGACAGGCTAACGTATCCAGTGGGGGTGCTCAGAATCCGTACGCCGCCAATCCCACAGTTTATGTTATCCAAACGCGCAGATCCTGTATAGGTAATATAGGAACTACACGACACCTGTATGGCCAATTCAATCCTAAATGAATTTGAATATATCAATTTCGTGTGTGTCAGAATAAATTTAGATTGAGACGGCAATTTCAATTAAAAAAAATACGATTCTGGATTGGACGTGTTGTAATCAGTGAAATAGGTGAACTTATTTCAAAGCATTTTAGAGCTCCCTGTAACGGAGTTGGACAATGTTCCCACTGCGTGTAATTAAAAACAGGGCTTAACATATTTGTTTTGTGCAAGAAATGATGGCCATAATGTTGATAACAGAATAAATCTGCATAATTGGCAGAATTCAAATACAAATCTTCAGCATCAAATGCAGCATAATACTTTAAATCAGAAAACAATGAATGTACAGCTTGTATATCCCAATCATCAGAATGTATGTCCTGTGTTACCACATCTCCTAATGAAACGTGAAACACGTATGGTATCTTGAGGATGTCTGTCAGACCATGGATTTTGAATGCAACTTTATCCCAAATGATGCCATCTGCAACAGGGAACACCGAAATGTTCACAAGGGCTTGATCACGTTTCATGATATGGGATGATGTATGGGGAGCCAGAATTCCATCGACCAACTTTACAGCAGAGTGTTCTACCAAGTAATGACCATTGATGAGCAAGAAGAATACGGTTACAAACCCAATCAACATGAAGAGGAAAATCAGGATAAGCACCAACCAGATGTAGGTCCACGGTGGGACCAGGTAAGTCTTTTTGAACCAAGAGATGAACATGCTTGTTTTTGTCAGTGGAGGTGCCACAGAGGAGGACATGAAGGAAGAGTCATAAGAGAAGCTCGTACAGTCCCCAAAATAACCACTTACTCCCACGTTCAATAATGTGGCAGCGCAGCATCAGCTTGATGATGTAAAGGACTGTCCCGTACTTCAATGTGGGACTCATCCGCAGGATAAGCATACTCAACATCTCCGTTGGAAGAGGATGAAGGCACAGCAGGCAAAAGGTCAACAGAAGTCTCCATATCACCCTCAACAACAGGGCATTAGTGAAAGAGGCAGCAGCCATCAGATTCAAAGAAATAGCGTTGCATGAAACACTCGGAGTCACACTATTCAGAATCGGCCAGATGGTGTAGTTTGACATTGTCAACTGAAATGTATCTGTTTTCTTTGCGACCAGGCATAGGTGGTAGTATCACTGTACGAGTACCCTTCAGTCCAAAAACTGGGACTGGTGGACGATAAGAGGGACCAAATTCTTTTTTGTTCTCCAGATTTTCTCGTACCAGATCTCCAATCTTAGGAAGCCAGCCGGCGGCCGGAACCAGCATTGCCGTGTCATTGGAAGAGGGTATATATTCTGTAGCGTAGCTGTCACGGGTCTGTTGTAGGTCCTGTAACATAGTAGAATGGTTATCTACGTCAAATGTTGCAGTCGCTGCCACAACGTCTAGACCATCAAGGTCGGGCACAAACATTTTAATGCCAAAGAGCATTTTATATGGGGTCCACCCACCCAGAGATCTTCTTGGGAGATTATTAAGTGCACGTTGAACTCCATACAAATGGGCCAGCCAGTTCCTGCCAGAACCTAAGACTCTAGCTGTCAAAGATTGCTTTAAGTCACGGTTCATTCGCTCTACTATTGAATTGCCCTCAGGCCTGTAATGAGACGAAAACTGCACCAGCACCCCTATAGACTTCATCGCATCCTTGTACGCCTTAGAGGCGTACGCTGGACCTTGGTCAGAGTGGAAGGTGCCACAGGCAAACGTCCTGACAAAGACACGCAAATCTCTAATGACATTTTGAGCATCAGCGCTGCGTTGTGGCCAAACCCATAGGAATCTAGTGCACGAATCAACTGCAACAAAAATATATTTATATGCAGTATCAGAAGTCAATGGACCGCAGTGATCAAGATATACACAGCCAAACAGCTGATTTGATATATATAGCTGTGTCTGTGGTGGTCGTGAAACCGTAGAAGGTTTGATTTGTTGGCAAATGTCACAAGAAAGCACATATTTACGGGTTTGTTTATATAAACCACACCACCAATAGCGTTGCTGTAAAATAGAGACAGTAGCAGACACTCCTGCATGTGCAGAAGCCATGCCTTCATGTGCGGCTATGATCAAAGGAAGTCTGCGGTCCATGTTGTGAATAAGCCGATCCCCAACTGATGGAATAGTAGCATAAGGAAATTGTTCACAAGATAAATGATAAGAATACTTTGAAGGAAAGCCCTGCGGGTAAGCAGTTTCATCCTTCGTAGCAGCTATAGCTGCCAGAATTTCATTATCTATCTTAGTCATGGATCTTGTAACTGCTGCAACGGAACACGTGGCTACTGCAGATTTGGCTGCCTCGTCAGCCAAAGAATTACCAACAGCATGTGCTCCCACACGCTGATGGCCAAGAGTATGAATAACCTATGTGAGTGGCGGACGTTTTCTAAGCTCTGTCACTCAAACCCAAAGCATTTTATGCTTTATTGTGCAGCCCTTAGAGTCTCTCCAATCATTCTGAGACCAAAAGAATAAGTTGTCATTAAAAGACTGGACACAGTAGTAAGAATCGCACACAATAAGAGTATTCACATTAGGATCTGCAAACTCGAGACCTAGAACAAGAGCACGCAGCTCCGCCAATTGCGTCGTACAGTCCCCAAGCGCCTGCATATGCACAATGGAAGACTTAAATTCACCACTTACAATTGAACCAGCAACAATAGCGCAAGCTGCTGAATAAGCATGTTTGGACCCGATGGCCGGTTGAGCCGAGCCGTCGGTATAAATGATACATTTGTACTCATCCAAAGGAAGTAACGACAACGGAGGAGGATGAACATGTTCATACTGTAAAAACTCCTGAGTCTGAAGAGCAGGATCAAAGATAAACGTGACATCAGCCGATGTCAAAGAAATAGTCCATTGTATACAACGGGGATGTAAAGCTTTAGAGTTTGGTACACTCGCCTTAGTCACTGCTTCTAAAGCAGGGATAGGCGAAACCATAAGAATGTGTTTCCCCTGCGCCAGCGAGCGTTCTTTCAGAATCGTCATTTGGACTGCAGTCAAAATCTTTTCAACATTCGAAAATCGCATTTCCGCTGCTGTGTACAAATGTGATTTGTATGCAATAGGTACTGTGTCTCCTTCATTGAACGTCAAGTAAGTGAAAAACACCGTCCCCGGTACAATACGTATGACCAGGTTCGTAGAATTGTCACATGTCAACAAGTAGTTAGTCGCTAGCAGATCTGACTGCAAAGATTGTAGAATAGTTGTATGTTCCGGAAGCCAGCAGGCAGAAGTAAATGTAGGTTGTATCAACTCATAGAGTGGTTTGATACGCTGGGCGTAACTGGGGATGTATGTCCTCCCGAAATTCAAAAATCCCAGCAAAGACTGAAGCTTCTTCAGTGTAGATGGAGGTTGCAATTGTGCACATTTCTCCAGAAAGTGATGGCTAACCCCCTACCTTCATTATTGAGCTCGTAGCCCAAAAAGAGAACTGCAAAACAAGCGATGTGTGATTCGGCAAAATTAAATTTGTATCCATAGTGGGCAAAAACAGAATAATTTGGTCGACTCGGACAAGATGCAGTATCAGTTCGTCGTCCGTCAGATAAATATCATCTACATATGAGAACGCATCTGGGTCTATGCTGTGTAACAAAGACAAAACACGTGCAGCAAAAGCCCCCGGGCTGTTCTTATATCCCATAGGCAAATGCGTAAATCTTTTTTTGATTTCCGACGGCGGTAAATGCTGTCAAGTCACGGCTCTCAGGAGCCAAGTTGTGACTGTAGAAGCCATTGGATATATCCAGTGTTGTTTTGTATTTTTTACAAACAATGCTGTTCACTAGGCAGAGCTGTGTGTGTTCTGTACCGCAAAAGTACGACAATCAGTATTCAAATTTTGATAATGCAATACAATGCGATATGAACCGTCCGGCTACGACACCGGAAAAAGAGGATTATTCATCGGTGATGCACAGGATTCAATTACCCATTGATATTCCAATTGAGTCAGAATATCACAAACAGGACCTTTAGCCTCTCGTCTGCAGGTGGACCATCACCCACGCACTGATAACCAGCAGACTGGACTACGGCAACGCCCTCTACGCCGGAATCAACAGAACTCTTCTACACAAATTCCAAACCATCCAGAACTCCGTAGCCAGACTCGTCCTCGGGACACCGCTCCACGAACACATGACCCAACACCTACGAGACCTCCACTGGCTCCCCGTCGAGAAGAGGGTCACCTTCAAACTCCTCACCCACGCCTACAAATCCCTCAACAACATCGGACCCAAATACCTCAATGAGAGAGTGTCCTTCTACGTACCCAATAGGAACCTCCGCTCCGCCCACCTCGCCTTGGCAGAGGTCCCCCGCATCCGCAGAAACAGAGCAGGTGGGAGAGCCTTCTCCTAAATCGCAGCCAAGACCTGGAACGAGCTCCTGGTGAACATCCGACGCTCCCCTACCCTGCAAACATTCAGAAAAGGACTCAAACCTGGCTCTTCGACTGATCCGGAGCTGCACCCCCTCCCCCCAGTGCCTTGAGACCCTCACGGGTGAGTAGCACGCTTTATAAACCCCTGATTGATTGATTGATTGATTGGCTGTGGCATAGACTGCAATAGAATCTCATGTGCCAGTGAATTTCTATACCAGCCCACTTGATTACGGTACACTGCCGGGGCAAGGGCCAATGCCCACTCCGATGCGTAAGCCTGTTTAGCCTCCTCAGGGACGTAAGGTGAAAAACTCGGAAGTATCATGTCTTCCCCTCTAGAAGCGGCCAAAACAAATGGTGGAGGCCAATCTGCCTCCGCCGACAAAATGTCATATGAAGAAGTGAAATTTTCCCAGAACACCGCTGTAATTGTACGCTGTATATCACCATCAATTTGGAAGACTATTTCATAGAGCCTATCCGGGGGAGCAACTCGAGTATCTGCTGTTTCTACTGTAATAAATGTATCAGTTGTTCTCGCCTCCAGACAGGGACGCAGTGCCTCCCGCACTATGGTAACCTGTGCCGCGCACAGTCACTGCCTATGTCCAGTCTAGGAGTAGTGTTCTCACCGTCTGAGGCATATTTCGCTGTTAAAGCGGCAACTTTCTTCTTTTGATACGGGGGGTCGGAAACGAGGCAGTCCCTCTTGTTTGGCTTTTACGCCAAGCTGGCGAGGTTGATCCCGTCCCTGTTGAGTGGTCGCACCTTTGCTGCGATCCTGGCGCTCCCCACCACCGACTTGAGAGTCCGATGTGTCCTGTAAAGAATGAGGAGAGCGCTGATCAGGGACTTGAAATCTATCGGGAGACTTAATTTTTGCGCGGTCGCGTAAATCATAAGTACGCTCAGAAGAATCAGGTGTCGTAAACCAGCACACGAACCTTGCTTCTGTTGTTGTTGCCCCTGCTTTTTATTTTTCCAGTTCTTTTTAGGAAAGAACGGGAGCCCATCCTTATCAGTCTGGGCATTTTGTTGAGGTTGAGTTTGAGTAAAAGGCTTAATTCCCAGACTATTGCGCCCTAACGTTTTATAAGCTTTAGCAATAATCTTTGGCAATTCGCGCTGTTTGTCTGCGTCGACAGCCTCCAAGAGTTGTGACATTTGTAAGCTTACAGCTTCACCCTTTACATTAGCAAGGATCATATCGCAAACAATATCGAACACTCCCACCAGTCTCATTCCCAACTCCAGGGCCGCTTCGGCCCCATGCTCATCCTGCACACGTTTTATCACTGAAGGGAGAATGGTCATGGAGGAAGTGCCAAAACACATTCAATATACCGCTGCAAACACTACCCCAAGTGTTACAATCAGCTAACTCGGGAACAAGACCTTTAGGTAAACTCATGGTCAGAATCCTGTGTTTCTCCACAGGTGTGATGTTTGGAAAAACAGCTTCGAGTTGCCCAAATTTTTCAGCACGCCAATAAGGAAACTCTGCCTTATTTTGCTGACGCTTGCCCATCACTGAGTTAATCATGACAGGACTAATAACTAGACCACCGTGTCCCGGTGGTTGTGCAGCAACTCCAGGTGGTCCTACCTGAATGTTGCGCGACATGAACTGTATAACAGCTCTATGTACACGTATTAATGAAGTATGTAATACGTGTAGCTCTGCGACAGTAACAGTAAGATAATTTGGATGTGGGGTATACCCAGCCAAAACGGGCCACGTGGCCCCATCAATCGATAAGGGGCCTAACCGGACTGCTGTCAAAGGGTGTGGAAGAACAACCTATGAGCGGCAGCGCAATAATGGGTAAAAGAAAGAAAAAGACCTTTTAGAATTCAAGCTTGAAAAACCTATAATATCTCAATATAGGAGGCTACTCTGTCACAACCGTCTCCGGAAACAGAAGTAAGGGGATTGTGGGCAAGCACAAGCACTATTCAGGAGTCTCGCAGATAAGTACCAGACCAAACGTTGGCGGTGTCATGTTGCGGGGATTCTGCACATACACAGAACTATGCGCAGGAAAACAGGACCTCGATGTGTAGGGGCTGAGCCTTCCTACCGCCTCAGTACCCAAAATCCCAGAACCGACTAGCTATAGTGTCTCATTAGTTCTCCTATATAATCACGAAGCTACAAATGATTAGACACCCAGAACACAACACTCCCGACTCTCTCAGGAATCGCGGTAGCAAGACGTACCCTTTCTCTCACTCACTCGCACTTGTCCACAATAAGAATTGACAGAGTCACTGTTATAGTTCAAAATGTTTATTTTAACTATAGTGCTCTATAATGCAGTATACAAGCCACTACCAGCAGCAAAACGCATAAACCTAAAACAGTTAGCATTGTAGCAAGTCCATAGACCACAAAGGGGGATGTCACTGTATGCAGACAGTGGATAAAGGACTATAAGGCCCAACCACCCTCCCCTTAGAAAGAAGAAGTTTTATTATATAAAGGAAGATCTCTGGGCTTTGTCAGCAGATCCCATACCTCACTGCCTAGATGGTATTTCTACATCATAGGAACGGCATAGCTCCTCTCCCTGGAAAGGTCCCTCTCCAAGTGTGTGTTAGAAGAACATGCATCCGCACAATAACAAAGCACAAGCCTCCAGCAGTAGCAGCTGTGCTAGCATGTTTTGTCTAGGTTCTAGGGACTGACCAGAACAGAATAACAAGGGGCATTGTTTATCGACCTTGCACACCGTGTTCAGACTAAACTCCAGGAACAGGCAGAGAATGCAGAAAGCAGATGGTTCTCATGTGAAAGGCACAAACAGAGTCTTGCAAAATAAAGTCATGTAGTAACATGCGCAAAAGCAGCAACATGGCAGCAAAGCTCATGCTAATTTAGCAATGTCGACAATGACCCTAACGGCCATATGACAGCGGGAGCCCACCCGTTTAGCTTTCGGCTGGGGGAACAGTCCCAAGAGATATATCTCTACCATGGATGGAAGCTGCCGCCCCAGAGTGGCATTGACCTGCGCCAGCGATGCCTCCCAGTATCCCTGCAACTGTGCGCACCCCCATGTCATGTGTATGAACCCCACGTCTAGTTGACCACATCCAGGACACCCTTGGGTTTCCCCCCGTGCATGACATTTAGTCTATGGGGTGTCAAATAAACCCAATGCACGTAGTTAAACTGAATATGTTTTAATGCCACGTTCCTAGGTATTTGTTTCGGGCTTCTCAGCACCTGAGACCATTCCTTGTCCTGCAGGTCCCACCCCACTGCTGTGTTCCATCTTTCCCTTAACCGTTCAAGGAGGATTTTCACTGCACCAATCAGCGCTCTATTATTTTACCAGATGCCTGGCAGATCCTAGTGTTACCATGTTTCATGGGTTTGTGGTTCCAGTCGAGACCTGCCCTATAAGTCCTTAAATGTTTTAGTTACAGCATGAGAGGTGAGTAATTTGCCACCTGCCAGGTCATACCTTGTCAGGAAGTCCTCCAGTGGGATCAACATCCCATTTTGATAGCAATCTCCTACCGTTGTCACCCCAGCCTCCGCCCAGCTAGCCACTTGGGCACCCATTAGCAGGGTGGGTGGCTTCCCTCCTGGGAGCCCTATCAAGGGCAGACTTGGTGTGTATGGCGGAATTCCCCTGTACGTCTACAACATCTTTTCCAGCTATATAATGACGCTCGCAAGAGCATCCCAGGTTCCCGGATAGTCATCGAGGGATGTAGCAGCCCAGCCAATAAGTACTCCCGGGTAATGACCATGTTCTCTGCATGTAGAAGTTCCAGACTCCTACCATCTAACCACTGCGCCAGTCACTGCAATTGGGCCGACAGATAATATAACTCAAAATCTGAGGCCCCTGCTCCCCCTTCCTACGGGGTTTTCTGCAATGTGGCCAATGATACTCTATGTCGCCCCCCCATCCCATATAAGCTCTCTCACTAGTCTATTAAGTGCGCTGAACCACGAGTGTGGGATTATCACCGGCAAGTTCACAAAGTAATATAACAGTCTGGGGAGCATAATAATTTTTGTCAGCGCAATCCTAGACATCCTAGGTAATCTAAGCGAGCTCCAAAATGGGAAGCACGCCTTAAGGGACCGCAGGGCTGGGTTTAGGTTTCCCTCTCGCAGGTCGAATTTGTGTCTTTATTTGAATTACATTTTTAAAGTTTAGTAGTTTGTATTTTAGTTTTTGTATTTGTGTAATTTAATAATGCGTGTTTTAATGTTTGAATTATGTTTTTTGGTTTGTTTTTTTAAAGTGCTGAAAATATTTTCTATTAATGTTTAAATGTTATTTTTATGTTGAGTTAATATGTATTTTAGCATGTTTGTATTGTCGATATTATTTATATTAATATTTTTATTGCATTATATGTTATTTTAAAAAAAATTATATTTTTGTGTACTATTTTTTTGTAGTCTGTATTTTTGTAGTCGATAAATATTTTTACGATATTTTTTTCTCGATATTTGTGTTATTTCAATTGTGTGTATTGGTAGTCGATATTTTTGTGTGCGATATTGGTGACTCGATAATTGTGTAGGTCGATATTATAGGGGTGGATGTTGTGTCAGTGATCCGTGAAAATTTACTTAATAGGGTTTCCTGAGAAGTTAGTGTAGGGCCAGTGGACAAACTTAAACTCAACATACATGAAGTGCATGTGGGAAGAGTGTGGGGTGGCCTACAAATTCTCCATGCCCTACCCTCTCAGTCCAATGAGCATTCTGAAAGGTTAAACAAGACCCTCAGAGGCATGATTATGGGCCTATATGACCCTTAAGATGTAAGTGGGATGCCATACTCCCATGCCTGCTGGTTGCCTATAGGGAAGCCCCACAGAAGGGAGTTGGCTTTAGCCCCTTTGAACTTCTGTTTGGCCACCCTGTGAGAAGACCTCCTATACTTGTTAAGTAGGGGTGAGAAAAAGCCCCCAGGAAACCTTCATAGAATGTTACGGACTACATGATACCCATAAAATCTACGTTGGAAGAAAAAAAGAAAAGAGACCAATCAGAATATGGATTACGGCCAGTAAACTAATAAGCAGTGGTATGACTAGAAGGCACCCTGGTAGAGTAGCAATGTGGCCTAAAGGTGTGAGTGATGAAGCCAGTACAGCCACGGTCACTCCAGAACAGGTGGAACGGGACCTACAAAGTCAAGAAGAAAAGGAGTGAGGTCACCTATCTGACAGACCTGCAGGTTCCCAGGAACCCTTACAAGGTCCAAAATAAACTGGTTCAAGTCTCACTTTGAGAGGTCCGAGATAACTACGCTCATGGTAAGAGATGGTGAAGAAAAGGAAGATAGCAAGCTCCTCCCAGATCTCCTGTAATACAAAGAGAAAGATCACTCAGTGAAGAGAGTAGTCCTCTCTCCAACTCTGACAGAAGAGCAACAGAGGAAGTGTCACCTGTTACTGGAACATTTCACCTCCATGTTCTCAATGACCGTAGAGCTCACCAACTCTTGTACTCATGATATAGAAACAGAGGAAAGTATGTCGGTTAGGAATGAAATCTACAGGCTGTCAGCCAAGGTAAGAGCTAGCATCAAAGTACAGGTGTCTAAGATGCTGAGCCTGAGGTGATTGACCACTCCAATAGTCCCTGGTCCAGACTGTGGTCTTGGTACCAAAGGCTGCCTCACTGAGTGGCATCCCTGAACTGCATTTCTGTGTAGACTACAGGGGACGCAGATTAATCACCAAAACTGATGAAAAGCTAATACCCTTGGCTGATAAGCTAATTAACAGGTTAGGGCAACAGGTTCCTTAGTAAATTTGAATTGATATCAGGCTACTGGCAGATTGCTCTAACAGAGGGTGCAAAGGAGAAATCTGCACTTTGGTTCCAGTTCAAATTCCAGGTGATGCCCTTTGGATTAAAGAATGCCCCTTGCCAGTTTCCAGAGGTTAGTTAGCCAGTTCCTGGCTGTGTTGGAGGAGTTTAGTGCTGCCTACTTGGACAACATTGCAGTCTTCAGATCCAGCTGGGAAGACCACCTGATCCACCTTCAGGAAGTCCTTTAGGCCCTGCAAAAGGCAAGCCTGTTAATAAAGGCAAGTAAGTGCCAGATAAGGCAGGGCCCAATGGTGTACCTGGGCCACCAAGGTGACAGACATCACAAACAACCCATCCAACCCAAAATTCAGACCATCATATTCCTGGGAGCGCACTAGGTCCCAGATCAGACCCAGGTGAGATCTTTCTTGAGCTTCCTGGGTTAATACTATATGTTGGGGAAGTGTTATGGAAGCAGTATAACACCTTTGATGGAATTTACCTCCAAAAAACAACCCAGAAAGGTGATCTAGGTAGAGACTTGTCAAAAGGTGTTTCACACTCTGAAGGAGACACTGCGCTCTGTGCAAGTCCTCAAGAGGCATTTGCTGGGGTCTGGTCCCTAGAGCAACTGTTTGGAACGCATCTCCATACCTGTTTGGTTCACATTTCTGGGTTCATTCAGACCACAGGCCTCTCAGGTGGCTCACTCAAATACAGGGAGAGAATCAAAACCTGTTGAGGTTGTCATTCTCCTGCAGGGTATGGACCTTATGATGGAATACCGCCCTGGGACTGACTACACCAGTGTTGATGGTGTTTGCAGGTTTTCCCACCTTAGCAATGATAACTCCTAGGTTGGAGGGTAGATTTACCTGCCTACTACTGGGAGACACTCAGGTAAGAAATGACAATTGTTTGTGTATTGTCCCCTAGATTTTATTGCCCTATCTGCTTTGCTGGCTTTAGAATTCTGTGTACTTTTGCACTTTACCCCTGCTAACAAGGAGTGAAGTGCCTGTGCTCCCACTTTAAACAAAGTTAAATTAGCTTTTTCCTAGCTGGCACATTTAACTTGCCTGTAAGACACTAGTACATGGGATAGAAATGAACCAAAGGCAGGAAGTGTGATGCCATTTGGGGATTGCAGCACGTAATGTGCCATCCACTGCTTTGGTAGGGCAATCATGACTACAGGCCTAACCTGTGTAGCCTGACTGCTACATGGTAAAACCTGTAATGTGACCTGTGAAAATAACCCCTTTTGGCAGATAAAGATCTCCCTTTAAGTCACCCCTATATAGGCCTTTGAGCCCATAAGGCAGTATGCATGGTATTTAAAATTGGGACAGTTAGAAAATTAATACTACCATGACAAGGCCCTAAAATTTATTTTCAACGAGATAGCCCTAGCTGTCCTATGTTGAAAATCAGAGTACAGATTACTAATAAGGTAGCTTGGGAATGGGACCAGCTGAAAAAAGAATTAAGCTACTATTTATAATAGTTATAAGAAATCCAATTCACTGGTGAAGCTGGATTTAATATTCAGGAGCATCAGCTTTCAAAAAGTTACACTTTCCCTGTCTGAAACTCCTGGAGGCCAATTTTCATTAGCAGCTGCCAGCCTGTGCTTAGTCTGAGAAGAGGTGTAAAAAAAGGTGTGAAATTCATTCCCGGAGCACACAATAGGTTCAACTGAGCGGGCAGAGAAGACTGCTTGGATCTCAATACAATAATTATGGTAGGGAATGTGGGCATTGGGTTGACACCACAATGTCAAATCCTGCCTAAAATGTCGATTGAACAGCATGTATCACTTTGGCACACTTGACAGTGAAAGAACAAGATAACAGGACAATTCTTCTATATCCCCTGTCTGGTTTCTTTAGTACCCTGTTTTTTTGCCCAACCAGACTTCTGTCTCTGGGTTGGTTGTGGGTACTGTGCTGACTTCAAACTGGATTTTAGTGGTAGATGTGGCAGGACACAAGTGATGGGGAGAGAATATGCCCTGACGGCTAGGGCAGTCGACCTCGGAGCATGGGAACCAGGTTTGAATCTCGGCAGGGACGCTCAACATATGTGATTCTGGGCAAATCACTTAATCTCCCCGTGCCTAAAAAAAAACAAAAAAAAGAATGTGTCCATCTGTAACGTAACTGGTGCTCATGTAAAGCGCTCCAATACCTACGGGTCTAGTTCGCGCTATATAAAACTCCACAAAAAAAGTGGTTACCAAATTGCACTCTCCCACACACCCACAACACTCAGAGGCTTAGTTTAGTGGGGCTGAGGACTTTCACCATCTTCAAAATGCCCAGACACACGGAATTCTGGGTCTTTTTGCAGTAAGGCAAACAGAACATACTGTAAAAGAGGAGTTGATCGCCCCAAGAAACTTTTGCCCAATTGGTTAGGGAGTGCCCAGGAGTCATCCCCACTCGCTGGCAAGTGCCAAACATAAATAGAAAAAAGAAGAATGCAAAAAGAGCAATTGAAGGACGGAATGCTGAACAATGTCATGCATTCACCCCAGTACAGAGATCTGGGCCTAAATCCATTGTTTTATTTCTCCCATGCCATTCCAGTTTAGACCCAGCAATATGAAAATCAGTCTTGACCCTGTTCCCCATGGGAGCAGTTCAGCTAGAACTGCCAGGCCAGGTCCTCCCTGGACTGGAAACAAGCATCCTAGGACCGGTTTTGGGGTATCACCCCTCATCAGCC
This sequence comes from Calotriton arnoldi, assembly GCA_963921515.1. NCBI lineage: Eukaryota > Metazoa > Chordata > Amphibia > Caudata > Salamandridae > Calotriton > Calotriton arnoldi. The sequence goes on from CAWUFW010015319.1 coordinate 171,717, forward strand.
AGGCTAGCTAGACTCCAGTGGCATGGAGAGCACGGCGCCCACGTCTGGGCATACCCGTCCCACTAGGGGTGACAAATGCAAAAAGAATAATTGATGGACAGAATGCTGAACAATATCAAACATTCACCCCAGTACAGAGATCTGGGCCTAAATCCATCATTTCTTTGCTCCCCATGCCATTCCAGTTTAAACCCAGCCATATGCAAATAAGTCTTGACCCTGCTCCCCATGGGAATAGTCCAGCACGAACTGCCAGGCCAGGTCTTCCTTGGACTGGAAACAAGCATCATGGGACCGGTTTCAGGGTATCACCCCTCATCATCCATGCTAGCTTGACTACAGTGGCATGGAAAGCACGGGATCCACGTATGGGCATACCAGTCTCACTAGAGCAACCAATGGTGAACCTGGTTGGTATATTTGACCCACGCTCTCGGTTTAACATGACCATAGACTATGATTGGCGCCAAGGACATTTTGGTACTATTTCTACTCAAATTTATATCTCCCATGAAGTGTCCTCCCCAGCCTGGGTACCCGTCAGTGACTATGCCACACGGAGCTTTGTATTACACGTCTTTATTAGTCTGTGTGTAACTCCAAACTCCACATTCTAAACCAGCCTTCATTTCATTCCACTCTAACACTTACATCACAGTTCTACATAGTCAACCAGGAGCCAAAAGGGTTCCATCATTCCTAACTCGCAAGACACTACATCTCCCCCCATTAAATAAAAAATTACAGTTGTTTTACAAAACATATATAGATAGACATATACAATAAATCTATTCAATCAATCTTTTTGGCGCTTTCATTTCTCAACCTGATCTTGTTCTTGGAAACTGGGAATTTTCATCACCAATGTCCAGGATCTGTGTCAACGGTGTGGAAGCAATAGCAGTTTCTGATGTTTCAGACCCAGTCTCTCCTTCAACAGTTAGATTTGATGAACTATTAGTTAAATGCCTAAAATGAAAAAAGTCTCTGGTAATAGACTCCCCAGGGTGCTGGGCAGTCACCATGTGTTCCTTGGTAGACACCACTTAAAAAGATTCTGCATCAAATGGAGCCATCAGATTTTCTTCTCCACATCTGTCATGCAAGCACTCAATCTTCTTTCAGAAAGACGATGCTCTTCGCATATCGTCTTTGGTTAGCATATACTTTCATCTTTTGTTTGTTCACCAAGTCCTTTATCATCTTTCTCTGATCGGTCCATTCAGGTAATTTGGTGTTCTTTGCTCTCCCAAACATCAATGTTGCAGGATTTTAACCAGTGGTCCAATGGGGTGTTGAAAGATAAGCTCTTAAGGTAGAATTCAACACAGTTTTCAAATCAAGTTTCCCAAGAGTAGCATCCTGCACTGCTTTCTTTAGTGTACTCATAAAATGCTCAACAAGCCCGTTGGTCTGCGACCACAAAGGTGTGCTCTTCTGATTCTTTATATTGAAATGCTCCAAAATATTTTTAAACTCTCGATTGTTGAAAGGCAGGCCATTGTCAGACTTCACTATGGCTGGAACACCCCATGTAGCAAGATGTCATTTAGTCTTTCAATGATTCAATCTTGAGTAGTAGATGAAAGATCTTCAATAAATGGAAATCATGAGTATTCATCCATAATCACCAGCAGGTGATGCCCATTGTCGAGTCGAACAAAAAACTCAATGGTTATTTCCCCCCATGCGTGCTTTGGGAGTTATGACATGTTCAAGGCGAATACATACCTTTACATCGCATGCCTTACATCGCATGCCTTTACAACGCGGTCGTTACAACGACCACGTTGTTAGAACGCAAACTATTACATCGCAAGTCGTTTCAACGACTTGCTGTAGGGGGCGCGCTGGACTTAGGAATAGTATAATTTACTATTCCTACTCCAGTTTGTGCAACAGCAGTGAAGGTGTTGGATTTACAATCCCCTACAGCAAGTCATTGAAACGACTTGCGATGTAATGGTTCGCATTGTAACAACACAGTCGTTGTAACGACCACGTTGTAAAGGCATGTGATGTAAGTCATGCAATGTTATGGCTGTTTCCCGTTCAAGGCATGGTGAGTATTTTTTGCAGAAAGGCAGTTGCATAGATGATCGACCTTTAATTCTTTTTCAAACCTGTCTCCAAGATAAGGAAACCAGAATTGGTCTAAGAGATCTCGTTTTGTGGCAGCAATCCCACAATGTCCTTCAAGGACCACTTTAATTATTTTCTCTCGCAGACTCTACGTATTCCAAATTCTTGACCCTCATAGTATAACTCCTTCTGAGTTATGGACAGTTCGTCCTTGACATTTTTAGGTCGAACATTCGAGACCTCTTGTATGTACTTTAGTATATACTTTAGTATATATACTTTAGTATATACTTTAGTATATACTTATATGTGTATGTACTTTGTGGGCTCTGGAGATCAGCCCTAGGACTTGTCTGCTTCCACTTAGGGACTTTTGTTTCTGTTCAACTGCCTCTATTTAACTGTCTTGATAGAAAACGACTAGCAGAGGTCAGTAAAATACCAGAATCAATTTAGCATTCTCTAGATTCCAGTCCATAGAAATTGTCTTCCACGAGCACCTGTAGACAATAATATTTTTTTCAAATCTTGTATTTTCAGTGATATGACCACCGAAGGCCCTGCTTTTATATTAAAAACAGAGCTTTGGACTATACCATTTCCCGCTGAAAGGCAACATTTCTCTCCATGTGTTCTCATACCTGGTGTGTCACGCAGTTTGGTGCTTACTTTCCCTCCATGTTAAAGAACAGTAGATGTTTCAGCACCCAGGCTAATGTGCTGCATAGCTAAATACATATAAGGTCCCAAAGGCGAGACCGATTGCATTGCAAATGCTTGTTGTATTGTTGATATTCACCATTCCTGGTGAGCAGTTGCGTTTTGGTTCCATGACTGGTGCATAATTATATCCTTCAACTTTAACATGTCACTATCATGGCTCGTGGCAGTGATAATCTTGGCTAACAAAATGGCAGCTGGTGCATTTGTTATTAGAATTAAGTTGATATAGGCCTCTGCCGTATTGGATGGAGTACCGTGACCTTGTATAGGCACTCTGGAAAAGTAGTAAGCAGGATTCTGATCCTTCTCTGGATGATCCACAAGGGTATAGCTATACTTTTGTTACCGTAGTCCCCATTGTTCAGTGTGAGGAAGCATTTTGGCCTTTCCAAATATAGTCAGTAAACCTTGATGATCAGTTACCAGCATAAAAGGTTTTCCCTACAGGAATACATGGAAATGTTCACAAGCCCATACCACAGCTAAGCTTTATTTTTTAGGTTGTGAGTAAGCACGTTCTATTTGGGACAAACTTCTACTTTCATAGGGCACAAAATGCCTTCGAGCAGTCAGGTGTCCGCTGTGCTGTGCAAGGATAGCGCCTAGCCCAACTGGGCAAGTGCCAGCAATAACCTCTGTATGAAGCTATGGATTGAAGTATGCCATTTTAGTAGCATTCTCAATGACGTGTTTGAATTTCTTAAAACTTCTCACATTCATGTGAGCAATGAAATAAAACATTTTTCGTCTAGTCGCTCAACAGAGCACCTACACTGGCAAAGTCATGTGTATCTGGACCTGTAACAGGCCATGCCAGGAAATACCACGCCATAGAAACATCTTGTGGGGGATCAGCATTTGACAGCATTTGTGCTTTACCAGGATCTGGTGTCATACCCCCGGCAGAAAAGATATGGCCAAATAATTTTAGTTGTGTCTTATGGAACTCACATTTATCGGCATTTAAAGGTCAAATCTGCTTCAGCAAGTAAACGACACACTTGTATAAGAGCTTTATTGTGTTCTTTTTCCTGTAGCTCCAAAAACGAATATGTCATAGCTGTAATTGAACGCATTCCTGACAGGCTGTGTGATATGTCAAATGACTTCTTGAAATGGTTCTACAGTGGATGACACACCAAAAATCAGGGGCTTATTACGATGTCGGGCGGACTTGCGTCTGCCCGACACCATCGCGGATACAGGTCCAACCGACCTTCGGTCAGTGGTCCTAACTGCCCAATTACGATGCAACCGCACATGGTGTGGTCGCATACTCACATTTACCTATGGGAGCATGTGCTACGGCTGTAAGCCGGCCGTATCACAAGGTCCCATAGGGAAATGTGAGGCTGTGTTCATCCCTGCACCGTGTGGCAGGCACCTAAGGGTGCCTGCCACATGGCGCAGGGATCGACAAGGGGCAACCTCGGCCCCCAACCGGAGGCCACAAACAGACGGAGGCACTGCTAGGGGCCCCCACACTCACTTTCCGACAGGCTTTCCATTTCGGAAAGCCCAGCATGGAAAGCCTGCCGAAAACTGAGCATCGAAATCCAGATGGCGTGAAACGCCGTTTATATGGATTATGTGCCGGTTCCGACTGGCAGACAGGCTCCTTTAGCCCATCGGAAGCCAGACGGAATGTCTGTCTGGTTTCAAAACTGACAGCCTCCATTGTAATGAGGCTGTCGGTTTTGATACCTCCGACTTTCCGGCCGAGATCGTAATCGGCCCCTTAGTCTTTTGTATCGACACAGACCAACATGTGTAGAAAAGGTTGTAATGTACCTTCAATCTTCTTCATGTTCCAATTGATGTTAACCTGTATGTAAAACAAGGCGAGAGAAGACCTTTACACCATTTAATTTCGTTATCATGTCCGCAATGTGTGGACCTCAATGTCTGTTTAATTGCCTGACTTGCCAGACACATGTCAATGCATATGCATACATCTCCTTCACTGTTCTTTTGAGGCACTACTACTATGGGAGAAACCCATGGTATTGGACCAATAGAACACTCAATAATATGCTTAAGTAATGATTCAAGTTCTTTCTCAACATATTCTTGCAAATTAAAATCAATTGGTCTATGACTTTGAGCAACAGGACGGACGTCCTCATTGATATGTAACTTTACTATCATGTTCTTAAGCTTTCCCAAGCTATGAAATAATTCAGGAAACTGCCTTACTATTTCATGGTGAGCATTCATGTTGTAACTCACAGAATTCAGTCCCATATCAGGGGCTGTGCTGAAACCGAGTAAACAGGCACCAGACGATGTGCCTTGAAGCACCTGGATGGCTGCTTGCACCTTCGTTTTCTTGTGCTTCATTGTTGCTGCAAATAAACCTTGACTTTTTAAGGGTGTTGATGAAGCCCATGTATACACAGTGTAATCTTTGGATAATGTTTTAATAACTTTAGTGCTTTGGTATGTCTTATCTTTCTTTGACTGAAGTTTTTCCTCACAAGTGGCCACAGCAACCTTGAGCATGTTTTTCTGAGGTAAACATTGACATGGCACAATCATTTTCTTCACTTTCACTTGATACTGACACAGAAGAACTGTTTGAAAATGATTTAGATGATGATCGACTTCGTTCAGTGTCCAGATGTCTCGACTGATGTCACCACTTGGCCTCTTGGGTGTGCATCAAACATTGCTTCTGATACGCTCTTGCAGCAATTTTGTCTTTGTGCCGTGATACCGTTACTTTTTCCTTCGCTTTGCAAACCGTCACAAAAGGATTCTCCTTCCCACAACCTTTACATACCTGTCCAAGAGAGGGACATTTACCTTCATGTGGAAATGAAAATCCACATCTAAAACACAACTTCTTTTTACGTGTAGACAACGCTTTGTGCCCTTCAGTCTTTTGTTTTGGCTTACTTCTCACATGCATGAGGGATTCATTCTGGGCACGTTTGGCCTTCATGTCAGCAGCTGATCTATCAGCTCTAGCAGTCATTAACAGTCGCTCCAGACTAAGAGTTTCTCTCAGCATTCATCTTCTGAATGTATCAGACAAGCATTCATCAATAATTCTCAGATGCATGACTTCTTCATCATTAAATTTATTGAACTTACAATGTCTGATGAGTGTGTCAAGTCTCTCCACAAATTCATCAATGGTTTCATCAACTTTCTGGTGTTCTTGGTTGAAGATGTACTGTTTGTAATTAACATTTGGCATTGGATTAAACTTGAGATTCAACACTTCTTTAATCTGACTTTATGTAACTTCTTCGTCAGTTCGCTGCATTTTCTTTATGACTTCTTTTACACCATCACCCTCAAGATTTCTGAGATAATTGATAATCTTTTTGTTATCAGTCTCTTCAAGTGCATCAATGAAATCATCAAATGTCTCCATCGAAGCAGTCCATCTATCGCCAATATTTAACTTTTGGGTGGTATCAAATAGTGGTGGTTGTTTCAGGAAGGCGGCAACATTGTAGCCATTTATGGAAGTGGCTGACATTGATGGTGGAGCTCTCTCCGGCTCCCTCAGCTGTCCATCTTGAACCTGTTCATGTGAGCCATCTCTGAGGCCTTGGGACATGCAGGCCTCTGTCTTGGCCTCCATCGGAAAAGCAGCTTTTCACTATTCCAAACTATCTGCAACCGTTTTGATTGTTGCCCACTGCAATGTTCCTGTTCTGACTGTGTTCACGGGCCTTCAATCAGCTTGACAAGACTCACCAGTGTTATAAGCACAACCCCAGTGCTCTGCCTGGGTTGTGGTGACTGGCGCTGAGGTTGTACCGGCTCACTTTACTCAGGTTCTGCTGAGTAAATAACAATTTTATTCTTTGGCGTCTCTATGTACTCTCTGACACCTGGTTAATTTCTGCCTCACAGCGCTTCTGATCACAACATTATCTTGCAATTTGCTGTTGCTATTTGCTGCTCTTTCAAAACCTGGTTGTATCCACCTTTAGCGTTATCACTCCATATTATGTGTGACTGTATATCGCATAACAGCGCAGTACCTTTATGTATGCTCTGACCAGCTTGTTCTCGGTCACCAATATGCAGATTTCGTGGCAATGCTTTCATTGTTTTCAACTTCTTTACAGCGGCTGGAGTTGAGCTTTGACTCCACATGCATTAAGCGTTGATTCCATACTTCAACTGCAACACACGTGGCATGCACAAACAATTTGCTTGGACTATGGCAAACTCTCAGGGAGAGCAATGTCTATCTTCGGGTTACTGGTCCCCTAACTCGTCACCAGCTATAGCGTCCTTCTCAGCTTGGGTACCTGCCAATGACTATTCCACACACGTTGCTTAGTATTATACATCTTTATTCATCTGTGTGTAACTGCGAATTCAGCATTCTAAACCAGCCTTAATTGCATTCCGCTCTAACACTTACATCACAGTACTATGGAGTCCATCAGAGCCAAAAGGTTCCATCAATTTTAACTCGCAAGACACTACGGGGTATATTCACAAGAACGTGTGATAACTACCGCAAGAGTATCGTAACGCAACTTTCAATATCGCAGCCTAGCATGGGAAAATAACCCTGTGTCAACGTGGAATTCACAACAAGGCGGTAGCATGCGATAGTCACCAGATAACACATCAGATGTCATCGTGAAAATCAACGCCACGCCGAGAAAATGTGAAACGCGAACACAAAAAAACATGCGATGAGGCCAATCGTGGTACAGAAATCAGCGAACACCAGCCACAGGCCTGCAAAACCCACGCGTCCGGCGGTTAAAAGCACCATAAAAGAAAGAAAAAAAAAAGCCCAAAAACAATTCAAACTGCGTAGCAACATGGATGCACCCGGACCGAGTGCAGAGGACAAGCCGAACACCACAAGCCCCACGGAGGACCAGCCAGGAACCCCGCGTTCGGGGAAGGGCAAGGACAAGAGAAAGAGGAAGACGGGGTTCAGTCCGCAGGAAGACCGGATCATCGTCACGGAGGTGACCGAACACCATCAACAACTGTTCGGCACCTCCACTGCGGCACTGGCAACCCAAACCGAAAAATGGCAGGCCATCGTTACCAACGTCAATGCAGTCGGAGTATCGAGGAGGTCACTGGAGGAGGTCAAGAGGCGCTGGCATGAACTGAAAAGGCAGACCAAACATAAGCTCGCCGCCAACAGGGAGGCAGCAACGGCGACTGGAGGTGGGAGTCCTGCGACACAGGAGGAGCTGGATGAGCTGGAGCAAATGGTGGCCACAGTCAGCAGTGAGGAGACGGTGGCAGGATTGGGGGCCTGGACACAGCACGATATGACCTGACCCAACAGCAACAGGGTGAGTAACGACTAGGGACGGGGGACGGGGGAGATGGGCACAATGGCACACATGCACAATTACGTGTAGCACACAGCACACCCACAATGACCGTGGAACATGTCCCTGATTGCCTTGGCACACTGCAGCACACATAGAAACGCCAAGTAGGCCCCCATCCACAATGTGCACAGAGGGGCCCCCCCTATCACCAATATCACAACCGACCCATGCACATGTGCTGAATCCAGCAAAGCAGTGGCTCTGTGACCCACACTGACTATGCAAGTAACCCTGCATGTCCGATAGCATGGCAGCAGCCCAAAAAAATTGACAAGGCCCACAAATTGACATGGAGGTAGCCCAGTGTGGATCACATCCGTAAAGGAGCAGGTCACACTCTGACATGTCCACGTGCACCCACAACCCATGCCGTACAATACACGCAGCAGACGAACAATGCACCAGGTCACAAAATCTGTCCGAGAGCACATCTGACCCAAGTCTAAACAAATCAGGCCCCGAAAAGCACACAATTCAAAGGCACCCCGCCTCAAAGGGAGAAGGCTACACAAAATCATCTCTGCAGGGGCAACTCCCCCACAATGCAGCCCACACACATAGCAATCACAGGACATCCGCAATGACGGCAATGTGCAACACCAGCACCACAGGACAGAGCTCACAATAGGTTCCGCTCGTGCGTAGTAACTGTCCACTCACATCTGGCATTGCCTGACACTGTGTGATGATAATGAACGGGTACTACCACACATCCGTCATGTATCCGGAAAACACACTGACTGCCATCAAATAGCCAGCTCCCCCAAAACAGTCACAATGTACATTGGCATGCAGTCTGAATGTAAACATCTGCTAATCAACAACATACATGTGAAACTCTGTTAACCTGCATCTCCCCTTAACATTACAGAGGGACAATCAACACTTACTGCAGAGCAGACCACAAACCCCATCATTGATGATGTAGAGGACAACCTGCACATTAGTCAAGATACCCTCCAACGGATACTGGACAGCCTCTGCACCCCACCCCCAGGAGCAGGGCAGGCCAGCTGCCTCGAGGTGACCCCACCACCTGCACAGACCACACAGCAGGAAATACACACCACCACGGCTGTCTCCCAGGACCCCCCGACCAATACATGGAGTACATACAACGTGTGTGGTCTTCCCAGGTGGAGTTGGCTGAACAGCTGCGGGTGGGTTTCGAGCTCATGGCAGCCAAACTCAATGCCATACGTGGGTGTCTGAGTCCCATCAGGGACCACGTACAGTCCCTATCGGACACCCCCGGTATGCACCATGCTCCGCCACAGACCTTGGCTGACCTCGCTGGTGGCATGAATCATACACAAGATCTCTGTGGGCAGACAGGCACCAGCCATGACAGCACAGAGTTGGAACAGATGCGGAGATCAATGGAGACCATGGAGCAGATGCAGGCTGGAAGGATGTGTGCCACGGATGGACACCAGCGAGTAGTAGCTGGGAACTTCAATGCCCTGCAGTACTTCATCTTGCCATTGCTGCCACTAAGCCATCCCCAGATGACTGCAGCGGGAACATCGACACACACAGCTCCGACCCCTGATGTGTCCGTGGCACACAGTGATGCAGCCATCACCCCGCCACACACACCGGACACAGAACCCGTATCAGGGGAGTAAGAAGGGGATGGGAACTAAAGTGTGAGGAAGGAGGCAGTAGCATCCATCACCGCCGTATGGCCTGTCCCTGCCTGGTTATGACCTATGCATCATGGCCTGGGAAACACCTCCTACTGACCCCCGGAACACTCTGCGACATTCACCCAGACCCCGACACGGACTGCCATTTCTTCACCGCTGGCCAATTACACAGCTATCTTGCTGCGGACTGCACTCTCCCTCTTCCCAATCACTGTGCAATCCCCAAAGGACTCTGGTTGGCCCACCACTGGGCTTCCATGTGATGTGGGCTTGGATGGCCATGTACAGCTCCAGCTCTGTCAATCACCTGAATGTGAATAAAACATTCTAAATCACACAGATGTGTCATCACTATATTCACTCACGTATGGAAGTATGGCTGGATGTGGGGACGATGATTGCACATGAAGGTATACCCCGGTAACTGACATCTATGTGCATGTGTATCCCTGAGACACATGGCCAATTGGATGACTGTGAAGGTGAGTACTAGCTGTGTCCCCATTGCACATCAACAACAATCACACAACCCCCCAACGTAGGCACACATCCATGTGTTGAATAGGGCTGTGTGTAGGACTGACCCAAACGAAAGCAGGCCAGGAGTGGTGTCCTACACCACATGTGACAACAGAACTTCACGTCGAATACCTACTCACACACATCTGTGTGGACACATTCTGTAGTGAGATATGACATTGCTCCACATGATCAGTGGTTGGACACCATACTCACATTGCTGACGTCACGTAAGTGCACATGTCGTTCGGCACATATCCAAAAACAATGTCTGGCTCACAGAGGTGGAGCTTGCCAAAGGGACACACCCACATTGCACATGCGTCAGTCGGTTCCTCCCTGTGTAGGGACGATGCTCATTGTGACACACGAGTGGAAAATCTAAACAACACACCTCACAGTTAGACACCAGTGAAGTGGCATAGACTTTATTGGCATGTGCATGTCAGTACGGATGAGGCAACGGCCACAGCAGGCAGGGACATGCTTAAGACACTTACACGCAGCATGGGTACATGTTGAGGTTCAGAAAATGTCAGGGCTAAAATGGACAACATTCATCACGGATGGCAACGCTCACAGCCCACCTTGCCTTGCTGGATGAGTCATGTGTTGTTTGGCGTCTGCACATTGCCCCGTGTGAGGGGGCACGACTCACTGCACATGGGATCTGCATAGTGCTCTGCCTCCGGAATGCGCCGATTGTCTGCTCTGCTGACAGTGATCAGGTGTGAGGGTCCGACAGGTTCACATGTCGTGCTACATTGCCATGTGTGTGCTCTCCCCCAGCAGTGTGTCCGAATTGGCAAAGTTGCCAAACAACACTGTGTTGCTCCGACCATGGACCTGCATCACCTTGCACAGGTGTGTGTACACACGCGTTGTTCCACGCACATGCATCCAGAGCCCGAATGAAGGCAGATGTGTCCTCTGTTGTGGTGGGATATGTGAGCAATCCCCACGATGCAACAAGTTGTTGGGCCATGTGCTGTGGGTGGCAATCGGATGTGGCTGCAGGAACGTAGTTACTCATCAATGAATGCCCGTGCAGCTTCATGTGCAATGTGTTCCAATAGTACGTCGTTGTCATGTTCAAGGAACACCAGGGTGAGCCAATCCATTAGGTGGTCCGGGCAGGTGTGCTCAGCCCACGCCGTCTCACCGATCCGCAACACAGCCCAATTGGGGAGCGCCTCGATGTGGTCACTGCACACTAGAAATTGTGCAATCTCCCATGCACAACTACCAATACATACGCAGTATGTCAAGGCATCCCATGCACGTCTGTCTCGGTTACACTCCTGTTCGTGATCCAACAGGGGGCGCAGACACAAGTCATAGTCCAATTCATCAACAGTTGTGTTGGATAGGCAGACATCCATGGGACACTCGAATGTGCATGTTCGGCAGTGGAACCAGGGCTGGACGCAGGTGACATGGGCAATGCGGAAGCTGAGCCTGTAACTGATCCGCAGCACTGCCAGTGGCAGTGCGCCCAGTAAATGCAGCATACGTGCACAGTACTGTTCCACGTGACGGGGGTTGTGCATGTGCCCGGTATGGCCTGCCATTGCGTTGGTGCGTCTCGTGAACTGGCACTCTTCTGAACTGCGCCAGTTGTGTGGAGGATATGCCACAGCTCAGAGCAATGATTCAAATGTGTGTGCAACGTTGTGGGTAATGGGTTGCTGTTTCCATAAGTGTCAAGGGCATCCCATGCGGGGGTACCACAGGCAGGGGCTTCTGTGTGTGGGCTGTGGATAAGGCGGATGGTTCATTTGCGGAATGCGTGGTGTGGGAGTCATCCCCGTCTGCCATTGCATCTCTATCAGGGTGTTCCAGGTGCGTTCTGGACCAAGGTCAGAGGTGCAGGTGTCCTCCCGCCTTCTGCATTGGGACAATGGTGCTTTCATCCCTGATGTTTGTCTGACTACTACTTGCGTTTTTGGAATGTGATGTGGCTTTGGTGCTGAGATTGGGACACGGCCTTGGGCTCATGTTGTACGGATGGCGATGCACACACACATGTTGGCATGTGGAGCTAGGTGCCCGAGCGGCCTTGCGCTGCTTGTGCTATCTCACTCCATCTCTCTCCCTCGCTCTCTCCCTCTCTTTCCTTTGTTGGGCGCATGGCACACCTTCTTCGCTTGGATTTGGTCTTCCAGGCTGTGTGCTACGGATTGTCCAGTGAGGAGCCGCTAGGACTCATCCTAAGGGTTGTTTCTGCTTTTGTTTATATGGTGTTTTGTGTTGGTGATTGCATTGCTGTATGACTGATTCTCCATTTTCTGGCCACGCATGTATGTTTATTTTCCTGCTTGTGCGACATCAGGCAAAATGTTTGTTTTGGGATTTGTGGTGTTGGTGTGCAGTTTCTTAGTCTGGGGTTGAGGGTGGTCCCGGGGGGGGGGGGTTGCGGGCCTGGGTGTGGTGTCGGTGGGTGTTGTGGCCCTCTTGGGTGTCGGTGCTGCATGTTCAGTTGCTCGTGGGCATCTGTTGTCCTTCTTGTGTGGCTCTGGGCTGTGCTCCCTTTTGTGGTGCAGGCTGTGGTCAGACTTTACACCAGGTCAGGGCAGGTGTAGATTTCCTCGTCCTAACGCAGCTTAATGCCGGTTTTGTGTTTTTAGCGCCGATGTGGCTGGTCGTTGTGAATGTTGAGGTGTGATGTTGTCGTGCCTTTTGGCACGGGAACGCCCACTCTGCATCTCATTAGCGATAGTTGCGCGGGTCCTCTGTGGCGATGTTTTTTGCGGCTGCTATCGCGGGTAAACTGGTGCTGTGGGCTGTTTACACCAGCTTGTGAATGGGGAGGTATATTTATCACGACTTTGGCTGCGATAAAGTGCCGTTAATTCGGCGATAGCTCCTTGTGAATATGCCCCTACGTGCGGTACTCTTTTTGGATTTTTGTCATTTTGGTTATTAAATTCTACTCTATTTTTCTAACTTGGGTTGGAGTTTTTATTACTTGGCGTTTTAACTTTATTAATGTTTTGGTCCTGCATTAATACTTTACACATTGCCCTAACATGAGCCTGTCCTCTCTGTGGCATAGCTACCAAGGGGTTGAGCTCATCGTTACTTTAGTGACTTTGATGGTGCACCCTGACAATATTTGTGATTATTGTTTGCGGTGGGCAGTCACCTACCCCAAATAACTATTTAATTTCCTATGGTATGTATGTATTTGTTAAAATTGAACACTGCTCCTCACCTGTTTATTACTTCAGAGTTTTATGTGAGTTTGTCAGGGAAGACGTTGGACTCCATTTGATGAAGAGGTAGCCCCAAGCAGACATTCTTCAATGGCTACTTATTGGTAAAAGATAACTCATGGGTGAAATGGGTTGATTCTGATTTCAAGTCTTTTTCTGATATGCACACAGTAGGGCTTGGCTTTCAGGTTTGTGTTTAGAGCATTTTACACCCTCTCACCTTACATCATGAATTCCTAACTTTCTTGCAGAAATACCTTGTTGATTCAAATGTAAGAAGCTGAGTGTATCTAGATTTTGGGCAGCATCACAATACATTTTTGACTGGTGCTGTTTCATGCCCTTGGTTTGTGTAATGTCTAAGTTAAGACTATGCCTGCTCCAAACAACTTTTACCACTGTATTATGAAAAAGCATTCTGAAGCTGGTAATGTTTGACAAGACAATCTGTGCACATTTAGCATTTTATTTTGGTGGTGATGTGCTCTTCAGTTTTTTTGTGCAGCTGATCTATTATTGCAATGGGGTTTGCTGTGTTGTACTGTGATTGTTGTGATGCGGTCTGTTTTGACTGTTTTTTAAGTAATAGGCCCTGTTAAGTTTTAATTGTTCTGTTATGCTGCTTTGAGGATGTTGTTCCATTATGTTCAATTATTTACTATAGACATTTCATGACTGAACTCTTAAAATGCACAACTGAAATTTACCTCTGAGTACAGCAAAGAACGAATTCCATATCTAGACCTCCTGCTTAATCCTTACAAGGGACATCTGGCATCAGAACTATGTAGAAAATCTACAAATTGGATTTTACTATTACTTTATGACAGCCTCCACCCTAAAGCATTGAAAGGCAACCTTTCCACATGCCAGTTTCTACACTTAGGAGGAACTACATAGACATTAAGGGGACAGATTTACCGCTATTTCACACAATGCAGCGAGGCAACCTGCTGCGCTACATTGAGAGAAAGGGAGAGCCCAGAAATGCTCCATATTTACATGGTACGCCCACTTGATGCTAAGTAATGCAAATTGATGCTAATTTCAAGTGATTTTCCAGTGCTAAACAAGTAAATTATTATATAGATTTTCCGTCAATTTGCATTACTTTTGTGATGCAAACACAGTGCCAAGATTTTGTAAACATACCTCTCAGACTTTCAAGTATTGCTGTACATAAAGCTAAATTATGTGTGTATTTTTATTATATTGTTTGGGAAATTTTGTATAAATATTTCAATACTGAAGCCCTTATGGAAACAACTGTTATAATCACATTTACACATTGTGATAGATAAAATAAAATAAAACAGACCCATAAGCATATAAGCAAATAACTTATGTGAAAACTCTGCAATGACCTATATACATGTTAAGAATAAAATAAAATGTATATCATACAAATCCTGCCTTGTATATCCCAAAACAGATGCCAACGCTCTGAGGCTGCACAACAATTTAATTGTATTAGTCAAAAAAAGGCTGTCACAACATGTTTCAGCTACATAAACGGCCTTGTTCACACACACTATGCATATAGGTATATATACGTATATATTTATATATAAACCATACGTAATATATATATTTCAACCATAAGAAATATACACATTTGTTAAGCAGGCTTGAAGAACATTTATATATTTTAAACCAAAAGTAGTATATATATTTCGAAAAAGAAATGCTCATATTTAAATACATACATATAATCAAATTGTACATGTTTACATACAAAGACATATGCTGTACATTTGTATTTTGAGTATGGTGGTCATGTAGGAAAGAGCCAACTTCAAGTAATCTTCTGAAGTTAAGATAGTTATCCGTGAATCTTATGTTTGGGGGTAATGAATTCCATAGTTCAGCTGCTTGAACAGAGAAAGATAGAAAGATGTACTACCCATGTTTTTTTTCTTGTATACTGGGGTTTTGAGGTGCGGTGCAAATCCAATCTGGAACTGAGGTTCCTTTGTTGTATGTATTTGGTGATGTTATTCCTGATAAAAAGTGATCCTGCTCCATGTATTGCTTTGTGGGTGATACAAAGCATCTTGAAGGTGGATCTTCTGGCATCCAATGTAGGGCCCTCAAGGCAAGGGAGATGTTCAATTGTGGCCTTACATGTAGGAGTAATCTGGCAGCAGAGTTCTGAATTTGTTGTAGTCTTTTCATAGTTGATAAAGATGACCCATGGTAGAGGCCACTGGCGTAATCAAGTTTAGACAGTGCATGATAGATAATAGCTTGGACCTTGTGTGGAAATCCCAGGTGGGGAAAGATGGGCAGCTGAATTTTCATAGTAATGAACATTGATCTAGCTAAGTTATCTACTTGGGCATTCAGTGATAGATTGGAGTCTATGGTAATTCCAAGGTTTCTTACTTCCTTGGATACTTTAGGAGGTGGTCCTTGGTTGTCAGCCAGGTGCAGTGTGGGTCATAGTTTTTCCAGTCGCCACATGTGAGTATTTCAGTTTTGGGTGTGTTCAGTCGGAGATGGCTCCATTTAATTTACTGATCAATAGCTCTGAGGCAACTGAAGATTTTTGGGTTTCTAATGTCTTTGTGGCTTTCCAGTTTAAGAAGTGTGTATGTGTCATCTGAGTAGACATACCATGTGAGCTGAAATTCATTGATCATTGCCGTTAATGACATCATGTAGATGCTGAAAAGAATGGGGGAGATGATAGAGCCTTGAGGGACCCCTGCTTTTGTGAAGTATGGATTGATTGAGAAAGGGGGAGTATGGATGACGTGTTCTGTTTAGGAGGGGGGATGTGATCCATTCAAGAGCAGTCTCCTCTATGCCGGCTTCATAGAGTCTTTGGATTAGAGTGTCATGATCAACTGGGTAGAAGGCAGTTGAGAGGTCTACGACAGGCATTGCAGTGCCCCCTTTCAGTTTACTGTGTTTTTAAGGTAATCCCAGACATCAATAAGGTTAAATTCTGTGCCTCTTTCTGGATGGAATCCTGTTTGAAAGCCGGAAAGTATGGAGTTGTCTTCAATGAATTATGACATCTGGGTAAATGCTACTCTTTCTATAAGTTTGCACAGTAAATGCTAATTTTAGTCAGTCTATAGTAGTTTGGGTCTTGTGTGTCCAGGTTCATTTTCTTTAATAATGGGCATATGTATGTATTTTTTAGGTGTACTGGAAAGACTCCTGTAGTTAAAGAATTATTGATGATTGTTCTGACTGGTGTGGCAGCAGAGGTAGTTAAAAGAATGTTCTAGACGATTTGTGGTGGACACTGGTCAGAAGAGTAACATATTGACCTGCTTGCTTTGACAAGGTCCATAAATTCAGTTTATGATAGTTGTTTGTAGGAATACAGATGCTGGTTTAGCCTACCCTTGGAGGGGATTGTTGGAAATGGGTTGGTGCTAGTGGCTTTCCTTTCTCTTAAATAGGAGTCCAACATGTCTGCTTTGGCTGTGTAATACTAGTTTGTCAGGAAATTCTTGAGAAATGGTATGAGTTCATTCTGTGCATTTAGATTACGAAATTCAGTGAGAATTTTATAAAGTTCTTTATTTGCACATTTAGCATGTTGAATTCTGCTTGAATGGTACCTTTTCTTAAGCTTTGTGTAGGTGAAGGTTTTCTTGGGTGTAGGGACTGGTGGCTTAGTGGACTAATGCACTTACTGTAGGTGCCTGTGTTCAACCTCAGGGTCAAAGGTTCAAATCCAGGTAGGTCCACTCAGCCTTTCATCCTTCTTGTAATAATAAACATCTGTTATTCAGTGTACGGATACCCTTGGATGAACGTGTGCTCTATGAAAACACATGTCATTTGTTCTGAGTCAGGTGCTCTGCAACTTTGCAATTTGTTATTTTATCTTTTTTAGTTTTGCATTCATCCAAGGGGCTTGTTTTCTTTTGTCTTGTTTTGTTGTTATAAGTGGTATTAGGGTATCAAAAGCTTCCTGGAGCCACTCAAAGTTTTTAAAATGGATTGGTGAGAGTAAGACTTGACTTTGTACCCCAGACCTTATGCCTGCTTACCTCCTGTTTTTGCTGATTCTTTTTGTTGACTTTAGGACTCTACGCACTTTGCCACTGCTGACCAGTGCTAAAGTACATGTGCTTCTCCCCTAAACATAGTAACATCAGTATATACACAATTCGCATATTTAGTTTACTTGTAAGTACTTTGTAAAATGGTATACCATATACCCAGGTCCTGTAACCTAAATGCTACTAGTGAGCCTGCTGCACTGATTGTGCCACCCACACAAATAGCCTTTCAAACCTGTTTCAGTCATTTGCAGGACCTACGTGTGCAGTTTACTGCCACTTCAACATGGCATTTAAAACTACTTGCCGAGCCTATACTCTCCTTTTTTTACACATAAGTCACCCCTAAAGTAGGCCCTATGGAGCCCATAGGACAGGGTGTTGTGTAAGTGAAAGGTAGGGAATGTTCTTTTAAGTTTTGCATGTCCTGGTAGTGACAAACACCCACACTTGTTTTTTACTTCTATGAGGCCTATTCCTCTCATAGGTTAACATTGGGAATTCCTTGGGGCAAGGCCTGGTAAGATGGCCGACTTGGTGTGTTAACGCAGAGATACCGTCCCGCCTGAAACATCTTGAGGCATCCTCCTGCTTCCTGAAGCCCAGCAGTCATGAAATGCCCTGCAATCATCCCTCAGTCATCCAAACAGATAACGTGGCCATGAAAGATTCCCCTTGAGGCCTGGCAGAAGCTGCAGAGGCCTCTAATGCACAGCGCAGCAGCTGTGGCCTGGTGATCCCGGGCCGGGTAATGGTGGAAGTCCCTGCCCTCTGGGTGCTTCTGGGGAAGTGGCAGGGACTGGGGCTGCGAAGACGGCCTAATGCCGCCGGTGGATCTGCCTGTTGAGTGATCCAATCATGGTTCGGGGGGGCAGTACAGTCGGCCTGCGCCCTGGAGTGGGGCCTGTTCCTGACATCCTCTCCGGCCCTGCTCCGATGCACCGGATTTTGTGGAGACGAGGAGTTGCCTGGTGTGCTGGCGGGGAGTGGACGGCTGCGGGCATTGAGGCCCCCCGAGACTCTGGATGTCAATGGCTCAGGGTTGAGCACCTGCTCCCGGGGGAGTGACGGGAAGCCAGCGATTACGCTGAGGTGCATGACGGTGCAGCAGTGACAGCTGAGTGAAACACACTGCCCCGCCCAGGATTACTGGATTCTCCCCAGAGTCCGGTTGGGCACTGATTTCCTGCCTGACTCCCTGTGAGGACTGTAGGGAAAGGAGCCCTGAACGTGTTGTTTGGCTTGCTGGACACTCCTTTGTGGGGTCGCGGTGGAGGCCACCCCACCATGTGGTTTCGACTGCCCCTGTGGGACGGTGGGGGAGGGCCTTGCTCCTGGGCCTAATTGTCAGCCCGCCTGCCTTTCGGACAGGGACAGCAGCCATTGGCACGTGCCGGTTGCCTATGACCTCCCCCCGCTTTGGAGACTGCTGTCCACTTCTTACCTCCCTGGTCTTCCTCATTGACTATTATGGACAGCAGTGGTGTGTTGGAGACCCTGGCCTCCCATAGCCTGTGAGTGCTGTGCAGCCGTTCCAGAGACCCCTCCTTCCCGGGCACGCCCGAGTCCCCGCCTGGCATTGCTTGCCTGACTGTGACCTGACCCAGCCAGGATGAGATGGGAAGTTGAGGACTGGGAGACAAGATGAGTTCTGGTCCCGGCAGCTCAGCGGACGAACTGGAGGAAGTGGTAGTTGGGACCTTTCAGCCTGCCGGGGGACAGTCCCCCCTCTACAGGGTGTCTCATGGGACGAGAAGGGTAGAGGTGAGGGAGGTGAACGGCCTTAGTCACCCAGTGTCCACAGGTAAACTGAAGCTTTTACAGGCCTCTTGCAGCACACCGACATGGGTGAGGACAGGCCATCTCGTGGGCCCCAACTGACAAAAATGGATCAATACATGGCCAGCGGCCCACCCGGGAGGCAGCCTGATAAGCTGAGGGATGATATCCAGATGCCCCAGGGCTCTACTGGAGCTCATATACTGGCAGCCATCGAAACATCCAATGCCAATGTCCAGGCTAAGATTGAATCCGTTGAGCTGGATGTGACCCTCCTGAGGGCAGATCTCTGCAAGGTGGCAGATTATTATTATTATTATTATTATTGGGGATTTGTAGAGCGCATGGCAGCCCTGAGGCTTCCCAGCGCTGTAAGATCAGAAACTGAGTAGGGTGCAGATGACTTAGAGATATTGCTTAAACAGCCAGGTCTTGATCTCCTTTCGAAATTGTAATTCTCTGTCTATCCGTCTGTATTCCAACGGCAGGGAGTTCCAGAGTCTGGGAGCCAGATGGGAGAAGGATCTTCCGCCCCATCTTTCCCTCCTGGCCTTTGTTTGTATTAGGCGTTCCTCCGTGCTGGAACGTAGCCGCCTATTTGGAATGTAAGGAGATATTAACTTCCTGATTTTTTCCGGACCTTTATTATGGCGTGCTCTGTGAGTGATGATCAAGACTTTGAATTTTATTCTTGCTTCTATCGGCTGCCAGTGGAGGTCCACTAGGTGCTTTTTTACTGATTCCCTTGTGGGAACATTACAGAGCAACTTAGCGGCTACATTCTGTGTTACCTGCAGTCTGCGGGTAACGTATTTAGGGGCCCCCAAGAACAGTGAATTTCCAGATCAATCCAAGGCCACGGAGCAACAGGTAGCACAGATACAGTAAGAGCTCACCTCCCTCAGGGCCACAGTGAAGACCCTGTCTGCACAGACACAGAGACTGGAGGCTCATGCGGAGGACGCCGAGGGTCGGTCAAGGAGGTGCAATCTATGCTTCGTGGGATTCCCTGAAGGAACGGAAGGCTCTGCACCCGAGCTCTTGCTAGAGAAGTGGATTAGGGATAAGATCCTGGACACTACCCTGTCCTCTGTGTTTGTTGTGGAGAGGGCTCTTCACGCTTTAGCGCCGCCCCGCTTCAGACATTAATAACAAAACTCCTTGATTACTGGGACAGAGACGCCATCCTTTGTGAGGTCCAGCTGCATGTGGAATCGGAACACCAAAATCATGTAATCCGTACATTTCCGGACTATTACCAGTTGGTCCAGAAACCGAGACAGTCATTTGCGGAGGCCAAATAGAAACTGAAAGCTATGGGCCTAACATACATGCTGCTCTACCCCATGAAGCTGAAGGCTCTTCACGAGGGTCGGTCCCACTTTTTTGTGACGCCTGCCGATCTGTGGGCCTGGCTGGAAGTCCATGGTGGGAGTCGCCCTTCTGGACGTGGTACTGGAACAGAGAGCGCTGAGGCATGGGGTGGTCACCAGCAAGGACTGTCGAGCCGGGCGTGGTCCAGGTGGTGAAGAAGATCAGCCTGGACCGCCTGGGTGGTGGTGCAGTAGGACAGAACTCTAGATGCAGAGGCCCAGAGACAGGAGAGGGAAAATGCCAGGACCCTGGTGGAAGCAATTACCTCAGCGACATCTGATGACAGCAGCTCGGAGGTGGTGGAGGACAGACCTCACCCCAAAATGTAGCCAATTTTACTACTCTGTTCAATCTGGAGTTGCTTGCTGGCATGGCACTGGCTGTGCTCTGCTCATCCTCTGACACTGCCCAGGATGGTCGAGCCTTGTGGTCATCATGTGGGCAAGGAAGACTGGCTCCGGAGATCACCACTAGAACTGTTGTCGATTTGACTATGGTAACTGTAACCACACTATTTATTGGGGTATCAAGATGTGGTCCACACTGTATGTAGGGCTATCAGGCCCAGGACTAAGTGTGAGTGGGCCAGACTATGGGTTCGGTGGCTCCCTCTCTTTTTTCTTCCCCCCTTTTTCTTTCTTCTTCCTCCACTTATTTCATTATAACACAGAGTTCTCACTTGTCCCGCTCTTTCTCATTTTATCCTCCATCTCACTTTAATCCAGGGATAGGTTGTGTTTTTCTTGTATGGTTCTGAATATTTCTTATTTCATTCTGTGGTAGCTTCAAGCACTACTAGGGTATCAGGGGCTTGAGGGTGGGCAACAGACCTCTTTTGTCTTATACACAAATGGTTGTCTAGTTGACATGGTTTCATATACTTGTAATGGGTAGTGGGGAGTGGGGTGAGGTGTGAGGGGAGACACAAAGCTGGTGTCTCATTTGGGGAAAGTTAATTTGTTCTAGTTTAGCTAAAGGGAGGACCATGCATCCCTTCATCCAACCCGCCAGAATGCTAGAGGGAATAGTTCCAGCCTTTTGGTCAACACTGTACAATGCAGGATAGGACACATGACACCCAACACCTTCATATTAAATCTTGGAATGTCAATAAATTGGGTATTAAAGTAAAGCAAGGTCTGGTCATGCGGTATATACAATGCCAGTGACCTGATGTTGTATGACTTCAGGAGATGCATCTGAGGGGGACCCAGTGCCACTTACCGGGAAGGGGTGACTACACTGTGATAGCACACACAGGATATACCTCCGGTTTGGGGAAAGTGGCAATGCTTGTTAGGAAATACCCTCCGTTTGTGCCTTCCTGGATGTGGGTAGATGAGCAAGGTAGGTATACGTGGGAGTCCAGGGGGTCTGGAGCAGATCGTCCATTACATTGGCCAGTGTCTATGCCCCACCCCGTCTTCAACAATCAGTAGATGATCAGGTGATGGTGATCCTATTAGAAACCACCTTGGCTACCCACGTCATTGGGGGGGACTTCAATGATGTCATGTCCCCGGCTTTGAATTGCTCCAGGTTGGCTGCGGCCCCCAACAGGACCCACACCTTTGGAAAGATTTGCCTGGCTCCTTGAACCTATTTGGCTTGTGGAGGCATCATTATCCATCACTCAGGGATTACTTCTGTTTTCTGAAGTACACAGGGTGTTCTCCCGGCTTGACTATCTCTTTTTCCCTGTCAGTGAGGCAGCCAAGGCGCTCCAAGGGGTGTACCTAGCTAGAGGCCTGTTGGACCACTCCCCACTATGGGTTACTGTGGAAAATGCAGGCTGCCGGTGGGGAAAGGGTTGGAGACTGAACACGTGGGACCTGTGGGACGCGGAAGTATCCCATGATATTAGAATAGACACAGAACTCTACTTCCAGGAGAATCAGGGATCGGTTGACTCTGTGGTCATCCTATGGGAGGCCTACAAAGCAGTGCTGAGGGACAGGGCACAGAACACCCTGGCGCGGAAGAAGAAAAGGGAGGTAGCAGAGATTGAGAGCCGCTGTAACAACAGATTGTGGCCCTTGAGAACTCCCTTAGGGCCCACACCGACCCGAACGCCATGCGCTCCCTTTAGGTGCTTTGGCATACATACAGAGACCTGGCCACGGGAGAGGCCCATAGTCAGCTGTTGGCAACACAACATCACCTCTGCGATGCAGATGATAAGGTGGACAGGTTGCTGGCCTGGATCGCTAGTGGGAGGCTGCTTCCAGCTGAATCCACAGTATTGTGGATGAGATGGGGCCTTCCATTCATCTGGCACGGCCATGGCAGATGCCTTTGATGCATATTACGGCTAGGCCTGGGCGGTGAACTCCGCTCCGTTTGCGGAGTTTGCAGAGTTTTTCACACTCCATTCTCCCCAGAGCTCTCGGAGTTCCGACAAACTCCTCCACGGAGCGAAGTTTTTTCCTCTCTTGCTTGCCAACAGTAATTTGGCAAGCATGAGAGAGAAAAATCCAACACTAGACCCCTTCCCAGTGAGATTTCTCAACGTGGTTGGTTGCGGATGGTCGCAACCGCTCACGTTGAGAAACCTTCCGCTTGCGTTGAGGAAGCTGCAGCCCGACTAGAACTTCTACTCGAGGGGCGGAGAGAAGCAGCGCCCTCTTGCGCTGTGTGTGATGCAGTTCGCGCTGATTTTACAGTGCAGGACAAACATCCAGCGTTAAAAATCAGTGCAAACGGCGCGAGGTAACGCACTTGCGGAACTCCGCGTAGCTTAGCGGAGATTTTTTGTCACTTCAAGAAGTTTCGCGTAGCGGAACTTCACAAACTCCACCCAGGCCTAATTACCCCTTCTTCTATCAAGCCGGACCGTTGGCAGATGCCCTTCAGATCGCAGATTATCTGGCTGGAGTAGATCTGCGAGTGTAGACCCCCGAAGATCGGGCAGAGCTGGACGCAAATATTACCCTGGAGGAAGTTGTGGCAACTATCACCAAATTAAAGTTGGGTAAAACACTGGGACCCAACGGCCTCCCGGGGGAGTTCTTCAAATGCTACTCTGACCTATTGGTCCCCCATATGCTCAATATCTTCAGGGAATCGCGAGACTGAGGCACGCCGCCATCGGACTTCAATGCGCATCGATTGTTGTGATTCGCAAACCAGGTTAACCTAACACTGACTGTAGTTCTTATTGTCCTATATCTTTACTGAACATCGAGGTGAAGATGCTAGCAACTGTTCTTGCCAACAGACTTCTGACAGTTATTGTTCTGCTTATACATCAAGACCAAACAATGTCATTGTCGGTGGTTGCCTTGAGAACGGACCCCCACGTTTTCTTTGCACTGGACACAGAAACAGCGTTTGATGCCATACATTGGCCCTTTCTTCATCAGATGCTCAACAGGTTCGGCTTTGGCTCCCGTTTCCAGCAGTGGATCTCCCTGCTGTACCAGGTCCTCCCAGCGACAGTCTGGGAGAATGGAGTTCTCTTCTCCGTCTTCCCCATACAGCGTGGCACTTGACAGGGATTCCCCTTGTCGTCCCTGTTGTTTGCCCTTACGATTGGTGGCAATGGTTCGCTCTCATCAAAACATCAGAGTGTTTAAATTCTCAGAGATGGACAGTACGGAGGAGAAAATCTCATTCTACACTGACGACAACCTCCTGTATGTCACAGAGACTGTGACCACCATACAATTGATCATCTTTGCCTTTGAATATTACCGGGACCACTCAGGCTAAATTGGAATAAATCCATACCGTGCCATCCTTTTACTCCTTTGAGTCTTACCGCTCTCCCTCAGGAGTTGCAGGTAGTGTCTGATGGCTTTCAATATTTGGGGATCTATGAGACACCACACCAGTAAACTTGCTTTAATAAGAACCTTGGCAGAGTGATTACCGCCTTTCGAGAAGAGGTGGAACGGTGGTGTGTGTTCCCCCTTACATTGATGGGTAGAGCCACCTTTTTTAAAATGATCACGCTCCCAAAACTCCTGTACACCATGCAGAATACCTACTACCTGCTCCCCGAGACAGTTTTCATCCAGCTGGACAGTGACGTCTGCTCCCTGTTGTGGTGTGGCAAACACTGGAGGATAGCCCTCTCTACAATTTAACTTAATCCCTACATTGGAGGCATTGCTCTCCCGGACATTTAGTCCTACTACCGGGTGCCTCATTTAGTGGCAGTGAACGACTGGCTGTTCACACCCCAGGATCATTCCACCTATAGGCTGGACCGCAACCAATTCACTGAGCGTTGGTGTCTCCACTACCTTTACGGGGTGGGGGAATGCGGCAGACACTGCTGGCGACTTAGGTGGCTATTGATGCCTGGCAGAAGGCCATTGGACATATAGGCTTGGCGGTCAAGCTGCCGAGAAAGACGCCACTCTGGGAGGGAAGGTGGTTGAGGGAGATTGGTAAACTTAGAGGGTTTGGAGCCTGGGACCTGTTTGGCATTGCCAGGGTGGGAGACCTCCTTGAGGGTGGTGAATTGATATAATTCGTTTCACTCCAACAGACCTACTCCATGCACCCTAACCAATTCCTGAAGTACGCCCCGTTGCAACATGTTTGCAATGTGGAGAACATAGCACTCCAAGATCTGCCTGAGTACTCTTCACTTGAGGGGCGACTTCTGCAGGAGTAGTTGTCCTACAAAGCTATATCTGCTACGTAT
Organism: Calotriton arnoldi; assembly: GCA_963921515.1. NCBI lineage: Eukaryota > Metazoa > Chordata > Amphibia > Caudata > Salamandridae > Calotriton > Calotriton arnoldi. The sequence continues at coordinate 197,073 of CAWUFW010015319.1, forward strand.
AAAACTCTCAATAATAATATGCCGGATAGGTTTCTTAAACTGATGGAGAGGTGGGGTTCGGAAGTGGGGGACCTAGAAGATGTTGATTGGGAGATAGCTCTGATGCACCCGAGGGAGGTGGCAATAAAATCTCACCTATGCCTAATACAGCTGAAAATACTCCACCGGGTGTGCTACGATAGGGTACGGCTATGTCGCATGGGACGGGCCTCCTCCCCTAACTGTCTTCGCTGTGGTGGAGAGGGGGGTTACTACTTCCATACACTCTGGAGCTTCCCTGCCGTCCAGGTATACTAAGGACACATGTTGGATGAGACCATCCCCTTAAACCTAAATATGTCCTATTGGGAATTCCAGGGGATGTTGATGTTCCGAAGGCCCAACTCTTGTTCTGCAATTTGAGACTGGTGGTGGCTAAGCAGGATGTGGCAATATACTGGGGGGCGCCTGAGGCTACGACACTGTCGGAGTGGAAAAGGGAGATTGATTTGTATATGTCAGCAGAGAAGGTTGTGCATACACTTAGGGTTTGCCCACCTTAATTCTACAAGATATGGTGCGGATGGTTGAAATACTACAATAGTCCTCTTTCACAAGGGGCCATGGCTTCCTCGATTTGATTGTGAAATCTTGAGGAATGTGGGAACGTCATTAAAACCATAAATTGGATTTTTCATTTGGTTCTATGCAGATGTCATATGCCTGTACTACTGAGATTGCTGGGGTGGGTGTGGGTGTGCATGAGGGCCTCCTTATTGTTCTCTTGTTAATGTTCAGTGCCCGTTGGGCACCTTCAGATAAAGTATATTGCAATGCCTCAGTAACGCTGCAAAACTCAAAATCAAACAAGATATAAAAAAAACTGGGAATGCCTTAATACACATTTAAGCTGTTATTCCTGATCAGAAAGGAGTTGCTGCATCATGTTTTACATCTTTGGAATAGTAATGATAAATCCTATTTACTGGTAAAGCTGGATTTAACTTACTGTTTTAGAAATGCCACTTTTAGAAATTGCACATTTCTCTGTCTTACTGCTCTGTGTGCCTGTAGACTGTCTTCAATACACGTCTGGGGTGGGAGACATCTACACTTTATGCACTCCCTCTAGACAGCCACAAACAGAGGAAGGTTAGGTGTGTCTGAGTACTCATATGCATTCTGCTGGCTCTTCCTGAGCAGGAAGGGAGGGGGAGCTGGCACTTACGCCTAAAAAAGCAGTGTCCTGTTTCCCACACAAAGGGTTGATTATCCCCTACTGACAGCCTGGAGCCTGGGCTGGGAAGAAATGATCTGTGCTCACTTCAAAAACTCTTCTTTGAAGTCACCCCCACTTCAAAGGCACAACTGGGTATAAGTACTGGGTTTCTGACCCTACCAAGGCAGTACAATACTAGACCTGTGAAAAACTCTGTCTGGAAGAAAGACAGATGTGCTTTTACAAGGACTGCTACTCTGCTGGTCTGATGCTCTGGTGTTATGTCCCGTATAGAGGCCCTAATGTAGACCCGTTCGTACATGCCCTAAAATGGACCTATTCATATTTGCCCATATATGGTCATATTCGTACTTGCCCTATTATGGTCATAGCCGCATATGCCCAATTATGGTCATAACTGTACATGTCCTATTATAGTCATGATTCCTTATATAGGCATGATCTTTCACCTACATTGGTCCTTGCTAGTACACAACGTGCTCTGAGGGCTGAACGTTATCTATCCTGTGGTTTTGAATACAGCAGGGTTTTTCCCAAACACAGGCCCACACTGTACTCATCAATTATGCATGGCCCTCTAGGAATACACCACCTGCATAATATGTATGTACAAAGTTCACCCCTGACGTCTTCCTCATGTCTAACGACAGACCAATACAAACCATACTGAGGACCGAGACTCTTTAGGGTATAAATACACCACATCTTGCCCTGGTAAGACAGAGGGAACCGAGACTTCCATGATGATACACTGACCAGAGACGCTGAGGCTCCTGCATGCAGTCACTCCAGCTGACAGCGGTCTAACACAGCCCTTGCGGGGTGTCCAACTCGAGACCAGGAAGCTGTCCCACACTCTCTCTATTCAGGTATGGGGGTTCGACTAAATCCTAGAAGGATTCTTGGCTCTTAGGCTTTTAGACCTACACATATGCTAGGTTCACTCAGGTACATCTAGTTAGGCATCGTAGGAGTACGCGCACTTGCATAATGCTTTTCATATTCATGTATGTATTCATGATTATTGCAATATGGTAGAACTGTTCTATCCCTTTGCTTTTATCATACTGCCGATAATATATCTCTGCTATTGTCTGCTGGTTGCCGCAGCACATATATTTTACACTAGAATAACAACTGTCCAATAAATACTTATTGAAACGCCCGACTGTTTATTCTGTGTAACTCTCTGAGACAAACCAAATAAGTAAGCACGAGTGACTGAGCGAAAGGTAGTACATTGTTTCCACGATTCTGAGGAATTTGGGTTGTCATAATCTAAGGTTGCCAGAAACGAATCTCTCCCCGAGAAGAGGAGATTCTAGTGGCACTGTGAGCTAGCTAATGCAAACCAGGCTAACATATATGGTGGGGGTGTTCAGAGTTCGTCTGCCACCAAGCCCACAGTATATGTTATCCAAACCTGCAGGTCCTGCAGGGGTACTATAGGAACTACACGAATTGGCGCCACCAACGTTGGTATTGGTACTTATTTAACAGTAGAATCTGAGTAGTTCAGTCGTGCTATTCTCAGAGAACCTACTCACAAAACCCCAGAGACGTCTGGAGTGGGTGGGCACAAACTCCGCCACAGCTGAGTAGTACGAGAATACTATTATTGGCTGTTGGTTATTCAAGCTTGAAGGACATTTAGTTCCTAAATTGTGCATAACACCTCATCTTAGTTCCCTGTGAACACTTCTTCCTCTAAACATGCCTGATAACGAGGTGGGGGATCAAAGAGTTGACCTGAATTTCTTAACAGGAGAAGACGATCCTGAAGATGCAATACAAATTGCACCAAAATTCAGAAGGACAGTCACCATAAGACTATTAGAAAATGGCTTACCAGCCACGGGTCACATGGTAGTTTTCGTGATTGAGGCACACGAATCGAACAAAACAGAGGTGTTCTATTCATGGGTTACATTCCCAGCAGCAAATGCTATAACAAATACATTTCACTACTACATAGCAGGAGATGCACCAGCGGAATATGCTCCGTTTGGGGACATAGAGATTCCACTCACATACCAGGAACATTTTTACTGGTTTAAAGGCGCCCTACCCCACGTACAACAAAGAGTAAGATTAGGACCGCTCGGAGGAGATGGGGCCACATGGCCAATACTAGCGGCTTACACACCGCATCCTGACATTGGAACAATGCCACAGCCAGACTTACTCGTACAACACAGAGATTTAATTAAAATCTACAGAAACCTGACACAATTTGTCATGAGGACTTTAACAATCCAACCTGCACCAGCAGGTGCAGCAAACAGTACTCCAGTTCAGGGTACAGGAAATAAAATTACTCCACAAACATTACACGTGGTAATGGGCAAAATGCCAGCAAAACGCGAACAAATCCCATTCTGGATAGCTCAGAAAATAACTCAGCTTGAGGCGGTATTCCCGAATACTACCACCTATGAAAAACACAGAATTCTAACAATCTGCTTGCCCATGGGGATCACACCACAAGTAGAGGACTGCACCTCTTGGGGTTCAGTCTTCGCTGCCATATATACCAGAACACATGGTATCCCGTCCTTAGCAGTAATACCTGACGTATTGAGACAGATACAAAATGAGTACGAAGCAGAGCCTGCCCTTAACTTAGGGATGAAGTTACTAAATAACTTTGACCAGGTATCAGCCATAATACTAGCTAACATTAAAGGGGAAGCAGCTTCAGTGGTGATGTGCCAACGCCTAAGGGAGTTCAGTCCAGAGGATCATCAACATGAACTACCCAAAATAATTGAAACTGCATATGCAGAATTAGGCAGAGACAGTCTAGGTGGGAAAGCATTAAAACCACAACTAGTGGGCAGTCCTGAAAAGGACACTACAAAGCAGACACCTACTTCTTCTAAAAAGAAGTGGGAAAATAAAAAACAACAAAAGTCTAAAGACAGCAGATCTCAATCCAGAGGTAGGTCTCCTCAACAGGAGCCCTCTGAAAGGAGGTATAACCTCAGGAATAGGGATAATATTAAAAAACCTGACAGGTATCAGGATACTGATACTCGTTCCTCTCGTTCCTTTCAGGGCTCATCAAAAAACTCCGAGAGGGAAGGATGGTCAGAGGAGCGTACAAAGTCCAGAGACACGCAACGCGCTGCGTTCTACGCACCTAAAAAAGAAGATAAACAAAAATCAAAACCTCAGTTCAAAAAGAAGAAGGTAGCAGGTCTCAAGATCAGACATGCCCAGAATTCTGAGGACACAGCTTCTGAACGGGGAATGGGCTCTGACGATGCTAGACAGCGCGGCAGAAGTAACGATAGCTCGCCAGAACCTGAAGGAATCTCTGGTGACAGCGGAGTTGAGTGAGTATATCACTGTGGAAACACCTGCTACTCTGGTAAGTGTCCCACATAAGTTACATGAGATAACACTCCGGCTGGAGGGGGACAAGCCCAGGAAAATTAAAGGTCTCTTTTGGAAAAATCTGTCATCTGGTTATGACATTCTATTAGCAGAGCAAGACTGGCCACCAGCATTCGTCATGGAGTGCCCTAGGGGAGAAACTGTAATTTTTCCAGCCTTTTCCGACCTCATTCCCATACATCTTAAACATGCATATGCGCAGGAGGGGGCGGTTGCCCTGTGTTGGACTTGGCCCTTTTGGCAGGTTCACCCCTAAACTTTTTGCTCGTCTCCTAGCCTTTTCCCTGTGTAGTGTTGGTGGTTTTAGGCCTCTGCGCACTTTAGCCCTGTGTCCCAGTGTAAAGTGCGTGCGCACTCTGAGTGCGTGTGGTGAGATTGGCCTGCCCTCCCATAGGAATGCATGGGGGATATGTGTGTCCATGGTAATTCCTGGTGTGAGAGTAGGGCAGGGGCGAGTTTAGTATGTGCGAACTCGTGAGAATAAATGCTGCGCAGTGGTGTGCGCAGATTTATTGTGACTAGTGGAGAAGTGCCACTTTTAGAAGTTGGCATTTATGTGTGCTCTGTGTCTGCCTGCCTGATGTGAATTGCATGTCTGGCTTTGTGAGTGACAGGGGCTGGGAGGTGTGTGTGGCTCCAGGAGGGGCAGGGTGAGTCAGCGCAGGGCTGAATAGGGAGATCTGCATCTAGATGGGAGGGAGGAGTTGCACCTGGGACCTGAATAGGGCTGTGCCTTCCCTCCACAATGCTGGCTCCACCCCCTGTGGTGCGTCTGATGTCCCTAGCCTGTCCTGAGAAAGGAGAGAGGAGCTGAGCAAAACAAAGTGCTCCAAAGCTCCCCCAAAACCAGTTGCACCTGGTTTTCCCCAGCCCTGTGCTATGTGACAAAGGAAAAGGGTGTATAAAAGAGGGGCTGTGACCCCCTGATAGTTCATGTTTGGTTCTGTTCTGTTGTGCTTGTTCCTGTGCTGGGGGCTGCTGCTCCTGGGCTCCAGGAGGAACCGCCACAAGGGACTGCCTCCCTGCTGGAGGGCCCTGTGAGCTGGCCTGCCTGGGCCCAGCCTGGTGCCCCTAAGAACTTTGCTGCTGGAGCTGGGGCTCCTAGCGCCTCGTGAGCGCTTTACTTTGTTGTTTCCCAGAAGAAGAGGAGTGTGCGTGCTCCGCAGCACTGTGCTGCACATCGTGGGGATTCCCCCGTGCTCAGAAGAGAGGCGGGAGCCCACCCCGCTTATGGTATTCTGGAGGCGGGTGCCCACCCCGCACTGCAGCACTGAACTGCGATCAATTTCGAGGGAATCCCGACGTAGGGATTCCCCCGCATTGCTACCTTCCTCCGGGAGCCTACCCCGCGTTTGCCTTTTTTTATAATGGCGGGTGCCCACCCCGCATTTCGCGCTGACTAGCAGGAGCCTACCCCGCTTGAGTGCTGATTTGGCGGGTGCCCACCCCGCATTGTGCCGCCACGAGAGGAGGGTGCCGCCGGGCCGCTGCAAGTGCGACCCGGAAGACAGGCACCATTGCCTGGTGGTGGGCGGGCCAAGGACAGGAAGTTGCCAAGGCCGCCCAATCGTAGCGCGGCCCGAGAACGGAAGTCCGGAGCCTCGCAGGCTCCGCTGAGAAGTCCCGGGTCCCAGGAGGGGCCCGGGTGAAGTGCGGCGAGGTCCAGTGCGGCGAAGGAAACCAGGCGGGAGCCCACCCCGCACTGGCAAGAAGAAGAAGCACCTCGCTGGCTCCGCGTTGAAGTCCTGGGAAGGTGGACTGGGCGGAGACAGACGACGCCTCCCCAGCGAGGGAGGAGAGCCCGGAGGAGCCAAGAGAGAGGCGAGCTTCCCCAGAGAGTCCGGTGAGTGGGGGGACTCGGTGTTGCACCTGGCCGGTGCCTGTTTTCCCGAGCGGACCCGCAGGAGAGCGGGCCGCTCCAACGTTGGGGGACAATTGTTGTTAGGAGCCCCAGAGGCACCGCAGGTGCCAGTGCCTACCAGTGATCTTCTCAGTTGCTTAGCAGGCAACTGCAACGACTTGGGCAAGTTGTAACTGAGTCCCAGAAGAGGGGCTCAGGCGGCACAGTGGTGCCAGTTCTGGGTTATTTACCTCAGTTGCGCCGCCGTAGCGGGCAACTACAACGTTGGCCATAATTTATTCTTAGGGCCCCAGTGGGGTCCAGAGGCACCGTGGTGCCCGTGTTTTCACTGCTAATCCCAGCTGCCCTGCGAGAGCGCAGGCAGCTGCAACGTTTGGGGGCACATTGTTTGCAGGGCCCCAGTGGGGGTCCAGAGGGCACAGAGGTGCCAGTGCCCCTTTTCAATTTGTGCCCACAGCGATCTTCACAGCTGCACGGCAATTAGCGGCAGCTGCCACGTTTAGGCTTGTGCAATTGCGCACTTTGCTTTTGCTGCCTGTGCAGCCAGCCCGGACAATCTGGACAGTGGGCATTTGAGCCCCGGTGAGAGGCCAGTTGGCCTGGGGCCAGTTTAGAGGTGTTGTGCCTCCGCCTGGGGCACGCTGTGTTTATGATGGTAATTACATGATGTTTTATACCTAACCTGATGCCTAATGTGATTTATGCGTAATGTATTTATGCCCCTGAGGTTTGGGCAGGAGATATTTGATTCCTAATGTGTAGTGTATTTATGCTTAGGATGGTAGGCATAATGGGATTTATGCTAAGTTGATGATGCCAAGTTCATTTCTTGTACCAGTAATTACTGGTTGTGCGCTACATTTATTATTTGCATTTACTTACCTGATCTGATGGTTCTGACCGTGGCCCGATTGGCCTGGTCCTGTATATAATTCCCCTGTGAATATTGCCTAGTGCCAGTTGGCACACTGTATATTATGTGATTATGTTTCTAAGGTATTTATGATAATACAAAGGCTATTTTTATATAACCTTGTGTGGAGTTCCTTTTGTGGTGTGCCTAGTGTGTTGCTGCTGTGTGAGTGTGTTGCGCAAACGCTTTACACATTGCCTCCGGGATAAGCCTGACTGCTCGTGCCAAGCTACCAAGGGGGTGAGCAGGGGTTATCGTCGGCGTGTAACTCCCTCGCCCTGACTAGAGTGGTGGTCTCTGCCTGGCTTTGGCGCAAGCCTGAGCCAACCAGAGATCCCATTTCTAACATTGGTTGTCAGCGGTGAGGATTTGGACTTGCGTTTGCGCAGTACCACAGCGACAACTGGTTGCACTACAAACTCTACATTTAGATAATCACGTGTGTGGGGATTATTGTTCTGAGTTTTGTTTTAATTCTTCTCCTAAAAGTGTCATTTGTAAATTGTATACTCTTGCTTCAGCTCAGAAACCTAGGTCTCCTGTGTTGCACGTGTCCCTGAGCGTCCTGCCAAAATGGAGTCTGCTTTTAATTTTTGTGGTCTGTTTAGATACAGCATGTGGGAGTTGGTGGACTTCTGTAAGGAGAGAGACATAGCAGTGAGTGGGTCAGACACCCAGTCAAAACTGAGGGACAACCTGATCCAATGGCAAAAGGATGAATGGGACTGTGAGCGCAATGAGGAGAAGAGGGCCCTGGCCGCACGCCAAGAGGGTGGTGGGTCTGAGGGGGCCCTGAGGAGTCTGAAGAGGAGGAAGAAAGTGACAGGACAGGGACGCCAGTAGATAGTGAGGACCCCATAGAGAGGGAGTCCCTTGCTGGGTCCAGTGTCGGGGGCAGTGCCCCATCCCTTTTCCTGTCCCCAGAGGAGTGGGTGGATAGGAGGGAAGAAAGGGAGAATCAGCTGGCTTTGGAGAAGCTCAGGTTAGAGCATACCAGGGAGATAGCGCAGCTGAGTATGGAGGAGAAAAAGCTAGAGACCGAGAGGGTCTTAGCGCAGGAGAGGATGGCGGAGGCTGAGAGGGCCTTCGCCAGGGAGAAATTAGCTCGGGAGGGTAGATTATCCCCTGAGTGCAGTTGTAGTTTTCTGGATTCCCCAGTGAGGGTGGAGTCCAGTGGTGGCAGCAATATACAGTCCAGTGCAGGAAGTCCCAGTTCCCAAAATATGGTACCTTGTTCCAGAGAAGAGGAGTACAGGTTGAAGTTCAGGGGCAGTAGGAAACTGTCTCACCAGTCTTGGGTGGATTTTTCGGATGAATGTAATGATGCACTGGCTGATTGGGTAACGGTTAACACGGAACAGGATTTTGAAGGACTGTTCGATCTGGTTATCAGAGAGCACCTGCTCAGTTGTTGTTTGCCGGGGTTGCGCCAACACCTGTTGGAGGGTGGGTTTTCTGATCTATGGGAGTTTGCATGTGAGGCAGACCTCTGGGTGGAGGCCCAAGGTTCTGAAGAGGCATTGGGGAGTGATCCCGAAAGTAGTGGCTCAGGTATCTTCCCGTCCTGTATGGGGGAAGAGGTTCAGTGTAGCCCAGCTGGGTCCCAGTGTAGTGGGAGGGGTGTAGGGGCTCACGTCCTGTCTCAGTGGAGTAGGAGTGAGAGTGGGACTGAGTGTCCCCAGGTGCCCGAAACCCAGTCTCAGAACCTGGATGGTTTCTTCAGGGAACACCAGGTTGGGAGCCTAGGCTGTCCTGTTAGTCCATTTGAGGAGGATCTCCTAGTGTCTGGAGAACCTGGAGCGTCTGTAAATAGAGCTCCAGTGGTTCTGGTGTCTGGCAGTGCCGCTCCAGTTGGGAGGGTACAGAAGTCCGGATTGAGGGGTGAGAGGGGGATGTGTTCCCCAGTGGAAGAACCAGTGGGTCAGGGGCCAGCCAGAAGGGCTGAGTCTCCTAGAAGTGACCATGGTGACACCACTTCTGTCGTGGGGGATCTCTGCGCACTGTCAGATGGACAGGGGTCGGGAGGTCTGCGCCACGCAGACTGTCACGCAACACATGAGTCATGTGTTACCCTCGGGGGCTGCTGTGTGCGCCCCCGGAAGTCCTGGTGTGCCAGGCAAATGCTCAGCCGTGGGGTTCAGCCCCAAGGTTGGGAGGCCAGGTTCAGGATCCGCCTGATCTGGAGGAAGGGACATCTGTAACCAGTGTCCTGACCGGTTCATCTTCCAGGGGTACCGCTCCAGTTGGGAGGGTGCAGAACTCTGGAAGGGGGTGCAGAGGAGGGAGTCCTCGCCTCTGACCCCGGTGCAACCTGAGGGTTTAGACCCTAGGTTGGGAGACCAGTTTTTGGAGAGAGGTCCTGAACTGGTGGGAGAGTTGTGTTCTGAGGGTGCCTCTCCAAGGAGGAGAGTGCGGAGCCCTAGAAGAAGAGGTAGGGGGAGGAGAGCCTCACCCGTGACTTCTGGTCCGCCTGAGGGTGCAGACCCTAGGTTGGAGGATCAGTGGCAGTCTAGACCTGCCCTGATGAGGGGAAGAGTGGAGAATGGCTACTATGTGCCAGGGGTTACTACCCCCACTCTGTGAATGGGCAAGGACCAGTGGCATCTGGATGGCCTAGGGCCTGGTCCTGGCCGCGGACAGCTAGGGAGTACCAGTGGGGTAGCCCAGTTGCTCCGGACAGCTTTTTCAGAAGGAACCACATGGGTTCACCGTGGCGTAGAACAGGAGGGTGTCCCTGCAGTTGCGGGCCCGCGTCCGTGTTCTATCGCCCCAAGCAGGGAAGCCCATCACGGTGGTAATTGGTCTGCCCTGCGTTTTGGCTGGAAGGGGTTGTGTTGGACTTGGCCCTTTTGGCAGGTTCACCCCTAAACTTTTGCTCGTCTCCTAGCCTTTTCCCTGTGTAGTGTTGGTGGTTTTAGGCCTCTGCGCACTTTAGCCCTGTGTCCCAGTGTAAAGTGCGTGCGCACTCTGAGTGCGTGTGGTGAGATTGGCCTGCCCTCCCATAGGAATGCATGGGGGATATGTGTGTCCATGGTAATTCCTGGTGTGAGAGTAGGGCAGGGGCGAGTTTAGTATGTGCGAACTCGTGAGAATAAATGCTGCGCAGTGGTGTGCGCAGATTTATTGTGACTAGTGGAGAAGTGCCACTTTTAGAAGTTGGCATTTATGTGTGCTCTGTGTCTGCCTGCCTGATGTGAATTGCATGTCTGGCTTTGTGAGTGACAGGGGCTGGGAGGTGTGTGTGGCTCCAGGAGGGGCAGGGTGAGTCAGCGCAGGGCTGAATAGGGAGATCTGCATCTAGATGGGAGGGAGGAGTTGCACCTGGGACCTGAATAGGGCTGTGCCTTCCCTCCACAATGCTGGCTCCACCCCCTGTGGTGCGTCTGATGTCCCTAGCCTGTCCTGAGAAAGGAGAGAGGAGCTGAGCAAAACAAAGTGCTCCAAAGCTCCCCCAAAACCAGTTGCACCTGGTTTTTCCCCAGCCCTGTGCTATGTGACAAAGGAAAAGGGTGTATAAAAGAGGGGCTGTGACCCCCTGATAGTTCATGTTCGGTTCTGTTCTGTTGTGCTTGTTCCTGTGCTGGGGGCTGCTGCTCCTGGGCTCCAGGAGGAACCGCCACAAGGGACTGCCTCCCTGCTGGAGGGCCCTGTGAGCTGGCCTGCCTGGGCCCAGCCTGGTGCCCCTAAGAACTTTGCTGCTGGAGCTGGGGCTCCTAGCGCCTCGTGAGCGCTTTACTTTGTTGTTTCCCAGAAGAAGAGGAGTGTGCGTGCTCCGCAGCACTGTGCTGCACATCGTGGGGATTCCCCGTGCTCAGAAGAGAGGCGGGAGCCCACCCCGCTTATGGTATTCTGGAGGCGGGTGCCCACCCCGCACTGCAGCACTGAACTGCGATCAATTTCGAGGGAATCCCGACGTAGGGATTCCCCCGCATTGCTACCTTCCTCCGGGAGCCTACCCCGCGTTTGCCTTTTTTTATAATGGCGGGTGCCCACCCCGCATTTCGCGCTGACTAGCAGGAGCCTACCCCGCTTGAGTGCTGATTTGGCGGGTGCCCACCCCGCATTGTGCCGCCACGAGAGGAGGGTGCCGCCGGGCCGCTGCAAGTGCGACCCGGAAGACAGGCACCATTGCCTGGTGGTGGGCGGGCCAAGGACAGGAAGTTGCCAAGGCCGCCCAATCGTAGCGCGGCCCGAGAACGGAAGTCCGGAGCCTCGCAGGCTCCGCTGAGAAGTCCCGGGTCCCAGGAGGGGGCCCGGGTGAAGTGCGGCGAGGTCCAGTGCGGCGAAGGAAACCAGGCGGGAGCCCACCCCGCACTGGCAAGAAGAAGAAGCACCTCGCTGGCTCCGCGTTGAAGTCCTGGGAAGGTGGACTGGGCGGAGACAGACGACGCCTCCCCAGCGAGGGAGGAGAGCCCGGAGGAGCCAAGAGAGAGGCGAGCTTCCCCAGAGAGTCCGGTGAGTGGGGGACTCGGTGTTGCACCTGGCCGGTGCCTGTTTTCCCGAGCGGACCCGCAGGAGAGCGGGCCGCTCCAACGTTGGGGGACAATTGTTGTTAGGAGCCCCAGAGGCACCGCAGGTGCCAGTGCCTACCAGTGATCTTCTCAGTTGCTTAGCAGGCAACTGCAACGACTTGGGCAAGTTGTAACTGAGTCCCAGAAGAGGGGCTCAGGCGGCACAGTGGTGCCAGTTCTGGGTTATTTACCTCAGTTGCGCCGCCATAGCGGGCAACTACAACGTTGGCCATAATTTATTCTTAGGGCCCCAGTGGGGTCCAGAGGCACCGTGGTGCCCGTGTTTTCACTGCTAATCCCAGCTGCCCTGCGAGAGCGCAGGCAGCTGCAACGTTTGGGGGCACATTGTTTGCAGGGCCCCAGTGGGGGTCCAGAGGGCACAGAGGTGCCAGTGCCCCTTTTCAATTTGTGCCCACAGCGATCTTCACAGCTGCACGGCAATTAGCGGCAGCTGCCACGTTTAGGCTTGTGCAATTGCGCACTTTGCTTTTGCTGCCTGTGCAGCCAGCCCGGACATTCTGGACAGTGGGCATTTGAGCCCCGGTGAGAGGCCAGTTGGCCTGGGGCCAGTTTAGAGGTGTTGTGCCTCCGCCTGGGGCACGCTGTGTTTATGATGGTAATTACATGATGTTTTATACCTAACCTGATGCCTAATGTGATTTATGCGTAATGTATTTATGCCCCTGAGGTTTGGGCAGGAGATATTTGATTCCTAATGTGTAGTGTATTTATGCTTAGGATGGTAGGCATAATGGGATTTATGCTAAGTTGATGATGCCAAGTTCATTTCTTGTACCAGTAATTACTGGTTGTGCGCTACATTTATTATTTGCATTTACTTACCTGATCTGATGGTTCTGACCGTGGCCCGATTGGCCTGGTCCTGTATATAATTCCCCTGTGAATATTGCCTAGTGCCAGTTGGCACACTGTATATTATGTGATTATGTTTCTAAGGTATTTATGATAATACAAAGGCTATTTTTATATAACCTTGTGTGGAGTTCCTTTTGTGGTGTGCCTAGTGTGTTGCTGCTGTGTGAGTGTGTTGCGCAAGCGCTTTACACATTGCCTCCGGGATAAGCCTGACTGCTCGTGCCAAGCTACCAAGGGGGTGAGCAGGGGTTATCGTCGGCGTGTAACTCCCTCGCCCTGACTAGAGTGGTGGTCTCTGCCTGGCTTTGGCGCAAGCCTGAGCCAACCAGAGATCCCATTTCTAACACCCTAGCTCCGGCATTGTATAAAAATCATGTTGGTTGGGATGAGGATTCAACCCACCACGTGATCCCGTTAAAAGTTTCCCCAAATGCTCAAAGGCAATACCCTATAAAGCAGGAAGCTAAAAAACAAGTCAGGGAGATCCTAGATCAACTTGAATACCAGGGGGGTGATAGAAAATTGCACCTCACCAATGAACAATCCTTTGTTTCCCGTATCAAAACCCAATAACACATATCGTTTAGTTTTAGATTACCGACATTTAAACACTTGCACAAAGACATTTGCAGTTCAAAATGCACACAGTGCCACATTAATGAATAACATTGTGCGCAAAAAATACAAAACAACGCTTGATATCTCAAATGGATTTTTCTGCCAAAATATAGCGCCTGAAAGCAGGTATCTGACTGCATTCAGTGCGTTAGGGTCCCAGCAACAATTTTGTCGACTAGCCCAAGGGTATAAAAATAGCCCCGGGGTATTTTCAGCAAGGGTAACAGAGTTACTCCAAAATTTGGATGAAGAAGCATTGTCCTATGTCGATGATATTTATCTGACGGACGATGACTTACCGAGGCACTTGACCAGGGTGAGCACCATTATTATGGGATTCGCTTCTGAGGGCTATAAATTTAACTTTAAAAAATCAAACATTGCCCACCTCAGTGTCCTGTTTTTAGGATACGAGCTGTCAAGTGAAGGAAAAAGCCTAGCAAGTAACTTTTTAGAAAAGTGTGCGCTGCTCCAACCTCCAAAATCATTAAAGAATTTACAATCAATTCTGGGATTCCTAAATTTTGGTTGAACATACATTTTGGATTACGCAGAAAGAGTAAAACCTTTCTACGACTTAATAAAACCTGATTTTTCAATCAGACAATGGACACAGGAACATACAAACATCCTACGTTCCCTACAGGAAGACATGATAGCTTCAAAACATTTACAGACACGCGTAAATGCACAGAACTTAGTGATCCGAGTAACAGCGGGTCAATGCGGGTACACTTATTTAACATTTAATGAAGGCGAAATGGTACCAATCACATACAAATCACACCTGTACACAAACGCAGAAATGCGTTTCACTTCAACAGAAAAAATTCTGACATCAGTGCAGACCGCTGTAGCAAGAGAAAGAGCTCTGGCTCAGGGTAAACGCATAATTGTCGTGACCCCAGTACCAGCTTTAGAAGCTGTTACAAAAGCTAGCATTCCAAATGCGAAAGCATTACATCTGAAATGGATACAATGGGCTAATTCTCTTACTGCAACGGATGTTGAATACAGATTTGATCCAAGTTTAAAAACACAGGCATTCCTGCAATACGAACAAGAATATCCTCTACCAAATGAGATTTTGCCTCTAGATCAGTATGAATACATTATTTACACTGACGGATCTGCTCAACCAGCCATAGGGAGCAAGCAAGCTTACAGCGCTGCGTGTGCGATTGTTAAAGGTCGCATGCACGATGGAAAGTTCCATCCGAGTTGCACTAAAACGCAATCTCTAGGAGACTGCACGGCTCAGTTGGCAGAATTCAAAGCACTTATACTGGCACTAGTAAATACGGAACACGAATTCCCCACACTAATTGTGTGTGATTCCTTTTACTGTGTACAGTCGTACAATGAATATCTATATCATTGGGAACAGAACGGGTTCAAAGATGCAAAAGGTGGCACAATTAAGCATAAAATGCTATGGGAAGAGGTAGTGGAGTTGAGAAACGAGCTACCAAGGGCTCACATGATACATACACTGAGTCATCAGTGTGATGGCGTTCACGTTGAAGGGAATTCATTGGCTGATGAAGCCGCAAAGGGGGCTGTACGCACAGCGTCCGTAGCTGCAATCACTCGTTCAAGAACGAGAATAGACGGCGAGATAATGGTAGCTGTCAATGCTTCACGCAAAGGCAGCACAGCAGTATCAAAGACATTTCCACTCAAGTACTCCTACAAGTTAGATGCACAAAACATTCCATATGCTCAGATTCCTGGAGTGGGGGATAGAGTAATACCAAATATGGATCGTAGGTTAGGCTTAATTCTAGCAGCACACGAGGGACTGGGTTCTGCGCATACAGGCGTTACAGCGACTATTTCTTTACTGAAACAGCGCTACTGGTGGCCAGGGTTAACAAAGCAGACTAAAGACTATGGGGTATATTCACAAGAACGTGTGATAACTACCGCAAGAGTAGCGTAACGCAACTTTCAACATCGCAGCCTATCTCGGGAAAATAACCCTGTGTCAACGTGGAATTCACAACAAGGCGGTAGCATGCGATAGTCACCAGATAACGCGTCAAATGTCAGCGTGAAAATCAACGTCACGCCGAAAAAATGCGAAACGCGAGAAATCATGCGATGAGGCCAATCGCGGTACAGAAATCAGCGAACACCAGCCACAGGCCTGCAAATCCCACGCGTCCGGCGGGAAAAAGCACCATAAAAGAAAGAAAAAAAAAGCCCAAAAACATTTCAAACTGCGTAGCAACATGGATGCACCCGGACTGAGTGCAGAGGACAAGCCGAACACCACAAGCCCCACGGAGGACCAGCCAGGAACCCCGCGTTCGGGAAGGGCAAGGACAAGAGGAAAAGGAAGACCGGGTTCAGTCCGCAGGAAGACCGGATCATCGTCACGGAGGTGACCGAACACCATCAACTACTGTTCGGCACCTCCACTGCGGCACTGGCAACCCAAACCGAAATATGGCAGGCCATCGTTACCAACGTCAATGCAGTCGGAGTGTCGAGGAGGTCACTGGAGGAGGTCAAGAGGTGCTGGCATGATCTGAAAAGGCAGACCAAACATAAGCTCGCTGCCAACAGGGAGGCAGCAACGGCGACTGGAGGTGGGAGTCCTGCGACACAGGAGGAGCTGGATGAGCTGGAGCAAATGGTGGCCACAGTCAGCAGTGAGGAGATTGTGGCAGGATTGGGGGGCCTGGACACCGCACGATATGACCTGACCCAACAGCAACAGGGTGAGTAACGACTAGGGACGGGGGGACGGGGGAGATGGGCACAATGGCACACATGCACAATTACGTGTAGCACACATCACACCCACAATGACCGTGGAACATGTCCCTGATTGCCTTGGCACACTGCAGCACACATAGAAATGCCAAGTAGGCCCCCATCCACAATGTGCACAGAGGGCCCCCCCTGTAGGAAGGTGGAATCTGACTATATGGTTGCCCCCACTTTTTTTATGGTGTTTTGCTGGTTTATGACTTAGTTGGACTGGGATCCTGCTATTCAGGGCCCCAGTCTATCTGCTTTCTCTGTAAAAGGTTTCCATGTGCCTTAGGCACATCTCTGATTGGAATCTGGAGTGCCCTTATAAGTCCCTAGTATATGGTATACTATGTACCAAGGGCATAGGTACCTCAGAGGCCTACCAGGGGCTGCAGCATGTATTATGCCACCCCTGGAAGGCCATCCAAACTGACACCACAGGTCCGCTACTGCAGCCTGGGTAAGGTGGTGCATGCACCCCTTACTGTGATATAGGTTACCTATATCACCAAATACATACACACATATAAACCTATAAGTCACTCCTAAGGCAGGCCTTATCAATCCTAAAGGCAAAGTGCATGGTTCCTATGTGAGAGGGTGCCCCTGCATGAGCAGGGCCCCTCTGCAGCGTTCGGAGACCATCTCTGATGCTGTTTGTAGTGCAGCCTGACCATTTACTCTTAAGCGCATTATATCCTCGCGGTAAAATGCTAACTTTGGAATGGCTGCACCTAAACATGTCGTGTTTGGTGTCAAACATCTTGGAATACTACCCCCGCGAATTCTGGCGGCGGGGGTAGCATTCCACCCTTCTAGAGGGAAAGACATGTTAACTCTGACTAACCCGGTAACTTCTCTCCAAAGCCCTGGCATCACAAAATGGATGCTGCTGCCACAGACACGAGTCTGGCCTCCTGCTGCTGGACGAAACTCCGGCAGGGGAGGCCTGGACAATAGGTTTCCTGTCCCAGGGAGGTGTGACCACCTCCCCAGACAGGATAATGTGTATTGGGGCTGGGCGGGAGCACCATCTGTGTGCTTTGAAGTCCTGCACTGGGGGCACATTTGGTGTCCCTGTGCATACCCCAGTTCAAACCGGATCAGGGGCTTGCAGCCCCTGCTTTGGCGCGAACTGGACAAAGGGAAAGGGTGTAGCCACCCCTCTGCCCTGACCCACCCATAGGTGGGGCCACAGAGTAGTCCAACCCCTATTTTTAGAATAAAGGTAGGAACCCAGTCCTTAGGACTTTAGACTATACCTGGACGAAACTCTGACACTGAATCCTGGACCTTCGACGCTCTACGACAAGATTAGAGGACTGAAGAATCTCCCTTGGGGTCAAGGAGTGACTCCCCTGCTTGGCAGGCACCAAAGAAGCATCTGTCCGGTTCGCATTACTGAAGCTCCCGTCGGACGCCGAAGTCATCGCATCACCAGAGGTGGATTCTCAGACTTCCCGAGGCTATCCTGAGTTCCCAGCAAAGCTGAGGCCCGTGGCTATCGTGGGTGACTTGAGACCGTGACCCCTGGACACCGAGCACATTTGCAAGTGCACCATCTTCTGGGCCTCCCAAGAAGTCGTGCTTTGGGCTCCGAGTAGCCCTAGCCTCCAGCACCATCTGCACCGAAGATCACTGGCCCCCACTCCACGAGTGTCCTGCAAGCCAGCTCCACGTGCGGCGTCACGAGGCTCCTTCGCGGTCGCTAGCCCGTTGGCTAGTAGCCCTTAACGAAGGCCAATCTTTTCCTTACTTGGCATCCTGGTTGCTCCAGGCCTGCCCTCACTTACTCTCGCTGGGTGAGTTCCACAGACCTTGCTGGTCTGCACCATCGACAATCTTCATCTTACTCGAGACTTGCCGTTGCCAAGGCTTGTTGGGTCCAATCCGGTCGCCGACACCTCAGCACTCGACAAACATCAAGCACCAGCCCGAATCCTGCTCCTGGTCGCCGACAACGCCTCCCGGACCTCGTGGCTGAAGAGTCAAGACGACCGTCAACGCACCTGAAGCACTCGACATCGGTGGGCATCTGTCCATCGCCTTCCTGGTCACTGGCTAGTGACCCAGACTCTGTCCCCTCTGCTTTCAGGTTCACCAGAACTCCGATCCACTCTTGGATCCACCCGGACACTTTTCTCTTGGCCGCCAGCAGCACTTTGCAGCAGATCGCCATTCGAATCGACGACGAAACCCGACCCCGAAAGGCACCTATGCACCCGGCTTCCCTGGGTGAGGTAACACGAGTGCTCCGGTGCTCCCGTGGGTAGAGACTCTTCAAAGTCCTAGATCTCAAAGGGTTTTGTCCCAGTCCTCTTCTAAGTGTCCCTTTCCTCTATTTTCCCGATCCCGACTTTCTCCATAGAAGTTAACGGCGTATCGCGGTTGTGTATTTACACTGCACGCGTCTCCCGTGGGTTCCCTGTGTCACTACCTTGGGTGGTTCCTTGTGGTCCAAGCACTTCTAGAGGCTCTAGGCCTAGTGTCTAGTTCAGTCGTGGTTCGCATACCACTTTATTGGTATATGGTTTGGTACGCCCCTAGGGCCCAAACGTGTATTTGTGCTATTATTGTGATTTAAGATCTTATAACCTATGTACTTCGAACTCTAGCCTCATAAAGAGACTAGAGGGGTGTGTTTAGTAATAAATACATATATTTTGAATATATACCTGGTGTGGTGCTCTTTCATTTGGTCACTCAAGAGATTATAGACTGGTAAAACAAGCTGCTTTACATTCCTTCAAGACTTAGCCTGAAGGCTGCTCTCCATAGCTACCACTAGGATAGCTTTCAATAAGGTTGTCTTTAACCTACCTACCATAAGAGTCGATTTGGACTGGTGCAAGGTGCCCACTATAAGTAGTGGACAGCATATGCCAGGCCAACTTCTCACATTGGTGTGCAGCGTGTGGGATTCCAGCTTGCTATTGTTTTACCAGATAATCTCAATTGAATTGATCAACTGAAAACCACTAAAGGTACCTAAGGTACATATAATTTAAGCTTAGAATAACAGTAAGTTCTACTGAACTTAGAGTTGTGTGTTAAGGGATAGCACAACCCTTTCTACAACTCAAGAGAGTTTAGTAGGCCACACTAGAGTAGGTAGTGCATACACCACACCACACTAGTAATGTCTTTAAGGGGAGGATCCAAAGAATCCTTGCAGGAAGCCATTGAGCTTCCACCCTCCAAGTATGATACACTCCCATTCTTGGAATTGAGAGCTTTATGCAACTTGAGAAAAATAAGGACAGGCCAAAGCCCCACCACCCAACACCTCAAGGAGTTGTTGGTGGCTTATGACCTTAGTAAGCCTGTAGGGACTGAAGGGGTAGGAGCTGAGGGTGGGGCAGAAGAAGAGGAGGAGGCCAGGGGTACCAATACCCCCAGCCCCCCTCTGAGACTGGCCAGGAGGGTGACAATGACCCTGACCTGGATAACCCAATCCCTCCTGTGGAAGATGATGAGGATGATCAGAATGATGCCCTCTTTGTCCCCCAGGAAGGATTAAGAGTGTGCCCAGAAGGTCTAGGTCTCCTTCTCAGGAGTCTAACCACTCTGGCACCTCTATAGGGAGCTCTGTCTCATCTCATAGGAGAGAATCCTCTCATGAGAGAAGAAAGAGGCTAGTCCAGTATGAGGAAACTCAGCTGGAACTCAGAAAAAAGCAATTAGCTTTAGATAGAGAATCCCTAGATCTCCTTAGAGAGAGAAGAAAGTTGGGACTAGAGTCCCATGGTGGCAGCAATATCCCTAGAGATAGGGACAGGTCTTATGACCATAGAAACCTAAACAAGATTGTCCCTCCCTACCAGAGTGGGGATGACATCCACAAATGGATAACTGCACTGGAGAGGGCCTGTAAAGTTCAGAAGGTCCCCCAGAGGCAGTGGGCAGCAATCTTGTGGCTCTCCTTTGCAGACAAAGGTAGAGACAAGCTCCTCACTGTAAGAGAAGAGGATGCTGACAATTACACAGTCTTGAAGAGTGCTCTGATAGATGGGTTTGGCCTAACCACTGAACAGTATAGGTTGAAGTTCAGAGACACCCAAAAAGCTCAGACTCAAGACTGGGTTGATTTTGTAGATTGTGCTACAAAGGCTCTGGAAGGTTGGATACATGGCAACAAAGTGCATGACTTTTTAGGATTGTACAATTTGATTATGAGGGAGCAGATCCTTAATAATTGTCAAAACCAGCTTTTGCACCAGTATCTGGTGGACTCTGATCTGACATCTCCCCAAGAATTGGGAAAGAAGGCAGACAAATGGGTCAGAACCAGAGTAAAGACTAGAAATCAGGGTGGTGACCAGAAGAAAGATTCTACTAAGTCCCAAGAGAAAGGTGGGGATAAATCTAAGGATAAGTCCACTACAGGGCCCCAAAATTCCTCTTCTGGGGGTGGGTCCCAAACTCCTTCCTCTCCTGAAAAGAAACCATATTGCCATGTCTGTAAGAAGCCTGGGCACTGGAAAACTGATCCCAGTTGCCCCAGGATTGGCAATAAAGAACATGTTCCTCCCACAACTACTACCACCCCTCCTGGTACTACCAGTAGTAATCCTCCAGTTGGGAGTAGTGCACCCAAAAAGTTAGGTGCTTTTGCAAGAGGAACAGAGGTGGGCCCTAGTTTAGACAGGGACCCCTCAACAGACTCCTCTGACTCTGATGGTGGTATAGGATTTGCCACCTTTACCATGGGTCCCATAGCATTGGGCAGGTACAGATTGGAGCCAATAATTAATGGTCAGAAAGCTGTGGCATTTAGGGACACAGGGGCTAGTGTCACCATGGTGGCAGGGAAACTAGTCCCCCTCACCAGCTTTTACCTGAGTTTAAATACCAGGTGACCAACATTGATGGTGTCAGAACAGATCACCCCATGGCCATAGTCAATCTCAGCTGGGAGGGGGTCACAGGCCCAAAAGAGTGGCAGTGTCCCCAACCCTACCTGTAGATTGCCTGATGGGCAATGATCTGGAAATTTCAGCCTGGGCTGAAGTTGAACACCAAACCCATCTCAGGATGCTGGGCGTCCCTGTAAAGGTTAGTGGGGCTGTAATGGCCACAGCCCCAGCCCAAGAATTTGGGAAGGTGGAGCCTGAAAGAATGGCCCACTCTCCCCCAAAAGAGAGCACAAGGGTTGAAGAAAAGTCTTCTTCCCTCCAGACAGTAGGTAAGGGTCAGCCTCCTCAGGGAACTGACCCTACCCCTAGTGAAGGAACTGCCCCAGAGGTAGTCAGGCCTGGCCTGGCCACACCCCTGATGGCAGAGGACCCTTCCAAGGTGGTACCCAGTCTGGAGCAGGTAACCTGCCCCTCTCTAACCTGCCTCAGCCAGCCCAGGGCTGCAGAGGTCAGGGAGGTCAGTGGACCCCCCAGGGCCCCCTGTCCAGAGGAACCCCCCATCAGCAGATTAGGGGCACCCAGTCTAGTAGCCCTAGCCAGGTGAAAACTCCTCTACACACTGAGGGATCCCCCATGCCTTTATGTAGGGACCTCCCCCAGAAGGACTCTGGTAGGCAAGGGCAAACCTGGGACCTGAAGGTTCCAAACCTGCCCTGTCCCTCCAGTAGTCCATCCAAAGGGACCCAACCCCCAGCTGTAGGCAGCCAAAGGTTGACCCTTAGAGCAAAGTGCAACTCAGTCATGGAAAGACAGGCATACATGGTGACCAGTGATCTGAGGAAACTGAGGCCAACATTCCTAGGGCCTCACTTCCCTACTCAGACACCTCACCAGCCTTGTACTTTACCTAAGCACACCACAGGTAGTGATTCCCCATGGTGGAGACCCTCTTATACCCTTAGGGTGAGGGATTGCTTAGTGGACCATAAGACAGGGGGCAACCATGCTAGTGCAGGTGCTTCCTTATATGACCAGTTAGTCAATGAAGGCTCAACTGGCCAAGGTTAGCCTTATCTCCTTTCGTTTGGGGGGGTTATGTAGGAAGGTGGAATCTGACTATATGGTTGCCCCCACTTTTTTATGGTGTTTTGCTGGTTTATGACTTAGTTGGACTGGGATCCTGCTATTCAGGGCCCCAGTCTATCTGCTTTCTCTGTAAAAGGTTTCCATGTGCCTTAGGCACATCTCTGATTGGAATCTGGAGTGCCCTTATAAGTCCCTAGTATATGGTATACTATGTACCAAGGGCATAGGTACCTCAGAGGCCTAACAGGGGCTGCAGCATGTATTATGCCACCCCTGGAAGGCCATCCAAACTGACACCACAGGTCCGCTACTGCAGCCTGGGTAAGGTGGTGCATGCACCCCTTACTGTGATATAGGTTACCTATATCACCAAATACATACACACATATAAACCTATAAGTCACTCCTAAGGCAGGCCTTATCAATCCTAAAGGCAGAGTGCATGGTTCCTATGTGAGAGGGTGCCCCTGCATGAGCAGGGCCCCTCTGCAGCGTTCGGAGACCATCTCTGATGCTGTTTGTAGTGCAGCCTGACCATATACTCTTAAGCGCATTATATCCTCGCGGTAAAATGCTAACTTTGGAATGGCTGCACCTAAACATGTCGTGTTTGGTGTCAAACATCTTGGAATACTACCCCCCGCCAATTCTGGCGGCGGGGGTAGCATTCCACCCTTCTAGAGGGAAAGACATGTTAACTCTGACTAACCCGGTAACTTCTCTCCAAAGCCCTGGCATCACAAAATGGATGCTGCTGCCACAGACACGAGTCTGGCCTCCTGCTGCTGGACGAAACTCCGGCAGGGGAGGCCTGGACAATAGGTTTCCTGTCCCAGGGAGGTGTGACCACCTCCCCAGACAGGATAATGTGTATTGGGGCTGGGCGGGAGCACCATCTGTGTGCTTTGAAGTCCTGCACTGGGGGCACAATTGGTGTCCCTGTGCATACCCCAGTTCAAACCGGATCAGGGGCTTGCAGCCCCTGCTTTGGCGCGAACTGGACAAAGGGAAAGGGGTGTAGCCACCCCTCTGCCCTGACCCACCCATAGGTGGGGCCACAGAGTAGTCCAACCCCTATTTTTAGAATAAAGGTAGGAACCCAGTCCTTAGGACTTTAGATTATACCTGGACGAAACTCTGACACTGAATCCTGGACCTTCGACGCTCTACGACAAGATTAGAGGACTGAAGAATCTCCCTTGGGGTCAAGGAGTGACTCCCCTGCTTGGCAGGCACCAAAGAAGCATCTGTCCGGTTCGCATTACTGAAGCTCCCGTCGGACGCCGAAGTCATCGCATCACCAGAGGTGGATTCTCAGACTTCCCCAAGGCTACCCTGAGTCTCCAGCAAAGCTGAGGCCCGTGGCTATCGTGGGTGACTTGAGACCGTGACCCCTGGACACCGAGCACATTTGCAAGTGCACCATCTTCTGGGTCTCCCAAGAAGTCGTGCTTTGGGCTCCGAGTAGCCCTAGCCTCCAGCACCACCTGCACCGAAGATCACTGGCCCCCACTCCACGAGTGTCCTGCAAGCCAGCTCCACGTGCGGCGTCATGAGGCTCCTTCGCGGTCGCTAGCCCATTGGCTAGTAGCCCTTAACGAAGGCCAATCTTTTCCTTACTTGGCATCCTGGTTGCTCCAGGCCTGCCCTCACTTACCCTCGCTGGGTGAGTTCCACAGACCTTGCTGGTCTGCACCATCGACGATCTTCATCTTACTCGAGACTTGCCGTTGCCAAGGCTTGTTGGGTCCAATCCGGTCGCCGACACCTCAGCACTCGACAAACATTGAGCACCAGCCCGAATCCTGCTCCTGGTTGCCGACAACGCCTCCCGAACCTCGTGGCTGAAGAGTCAAGATGACCGTCAACGCACCTGAAGCACTCGACATCGGTGGGCATCTGTCCATCGCCTTCCTGGTCACTGGCTAGTGACCCAGACTCTGTCCCCTCTGCTTTCAGGTTCACCAGAACTCCGATCCACTCTTGGATCCACCCGGACACTTTTCTCTTGGCCGCCAGCAGCACTTTGCAGCAGATCGCCATTCGAATCGACGACGAAACCCGACCCCGAAAGGCACCTATGCACCCGGCTTCCCTGGGTGAGGTAACACGAGTACTCCGGTGCTCCCGTGGGTAGAGACTCTTCAAAGTCCTAGATCTCAAAGGGTTTTGTCCTAGTCCTCTTTTAAGTGTCCCTTTCCTCTATTTTCCCGATCCCGACTTTCTCCATAGAAGTTAACGGCGTATCGCGGTTGTGTATTTACACTGCACGCGTCTCCCGTGGGTCCCCTGTGTCACTACCTTGGGTGGTTCCTTGTGGTCCAAGCACTTCTAGAGGCTCTAGGCCTAGTGTCTAGTTCAGTCGTGGTTCGCATACCACTTTATTGGTATATGGTTTGGTACGCCCCTAGGGCCCAAACGTGTATTTGTGCTATTATTGTGATTTAAGATCTTATAACCTATGTACTTCGAACTCTAGCCTCATAAAGAGACTAGAGGGGTGTGTTTAGTAATAAATACATATATTTTGAATATATACCTGGTGTGGTGCTCTTTCATTTGGTCACTCAAGAGATTATAGACTGGTAAAACAAGCTGCTTTACATTCCTTCAAGACTTAGCCTGAAGGCTGCTCTCCATAGCTACCACTAGGATAGCTTTCAATAAGGTTGTCTTTAACCTACCTACCATAAGAGTCGATTTGGACTGGTGCAAGGTGCCCACTATAAGTAGTGGACAGCATATGCCAGGCCAACTTCTCACACCCCCTATCACCAATATCACAACCGACCCATGCACATGTGCTGAATCCAGCAAAGCAGTGGCTCTGTGACCCACACTGACTATGCAAGTAACACTGCATGTCCGATAGCATGGCAGCAGCCAAAAAAAAATGACATGGTCCACGAATCGACATGGAGGTGGCCCAGTGCGGATCACATCCGTAAAGGAGCAGGTCACACTCTGACATGTCCACGTGCACCCACAACCCATGCCGTACAATACACGCAGCAGACGAACAATGCACCAGGCCACAAAAACAGTCCGAGAGCACATATGACCCAAGTCAAAAGCAAATCAGGCCCCGAAAAGCACACAATTCAAGGGCACCTTGCCTCAAAGGGAGAAGGCTACATGAAATCAGAGCTGCAGGGGCAACTCCCCCACAATGCAGCACACACACATAGCAATCACAGAACATCAGCAATGACGGCAATGTGGTACAAAGTGCAACACCAGCACCACAGGACAGAGCTCACAACAGGTTCCGCTCGTGCGTAGTAACTGTCCACTCACATCTGGCATTGCCTGACACTGTGTGATGATAATGTACGGGTACTACCACACATCCGTCATGTAGTCGAAAAACACACTGACTGCCATCAAATAGCCAGCTCCCCCAAAACAGTCACAATGTACATTGGCATGCAGTCTGAATGCAAACATCTGCAAATCATCACCATACATTTGAAACTCTGTAATCCTGCATCTCCCCTTTACATTGCAGAGGGACAAACAACACCTCCTGCAGAGCACACCACACTTCCCATCATTGATGATGAAGAGGACAACCTGCGCATATGTCAGCACACCCTCCAACGGATAATGGACATCCTCTGCACCCCACCCCCAGGAGCAGGGCAGGCTAGCTGCCTAGAGGTGACCCCACCACCTGCACAGACCACACAGCAGGAAACACACACCACCACGGCTGTCTCCCAGGACCCCCCAACCAATAAATGGAATTCCAACGGCGTGTGTTGGGTTGCCAGGTGGAGTTGGCTCATCCGCTGCGGGTGGGTTTCGAGCTCGTGGCAGCCACACTCGATGCCATACGTGGGTGTCTGAGTCCCATCAGGGACAACGTACAGTCCCTATCGGACACCCCCTGTATGCACCATGCTCAGCCACAGACCTTGGCTGACCTCGCTGGTGCCATGAGTCTAATACAAGAACTGTCTGGTCAGACAGGCACCAGCCATGACAGCACAGAGTTGGCACAGATGCGGAGGTCAATGGAGACCATGGAGCAGATACAGGCTGGAAGTATGTCTGCCACGGCTGGACACCAGTGAGTAGTGGCTGGGAACTTCAATGCCCTGCAGTACTTCATCTTGCCATTGCTGCCACTAAGCCATTCCCAGATGACTGCAGCGGGAACATCGACACACACAGCTCCGACCCCTGATGTGTCCGTGGCGCACTGTGATGCTGCCCCATCACCTGCGCAGTCTGATGTGTCAGGGGCACACAGCGATGCAGCCATCACCCCGCCACACACACCGGACACACCGGACACAGAACCCGTATCAGGGGAGTGAGAAGGGGATGGGAACTACTGTGTGAGGAAGGAGGCAGTAGCATTCATCACCGCCATATGGCCTGTCCCTGCCTGGTTATGACCTATGCATCATGCCCTGGGAAATACCTCCTACTGACCTCCGGAACACTCTGCGACATTCACCCGGACCCCGACACGGACTGCCATTTCTTCACCGCTGGCCAATTACACAGCAATCCTGCTGCGGACTGCACTCTCCCTCTTCCTAATCACTGTGCAATCCCCAAAGGACTCTGGTTGGCCCACCACTGGGCTTCCATGTGATGTGGACTTTATTGGCATGTGCGTGTCAGTACGGACGAGGCAACGGCCACAACAGGCAGGGACATGCTTAAGACACTTACACGCAGCATGGGTACATGTCGAGGTTCAGTAAATGTTGGGGCTGAAATGGACAACATTCATCACAGATGGCAACGCTCACAGCCCACCTTCCCTTGCTGGATGAGTCATGTGTTGTTTGGCGTCTGCCCATTGCCCCGTGTGAGGGGGCACGACTCACTGCACATGGGATCTGCGTGGTGCTCTGCCTCCGGAGTGCGCCGATTGTCTGCTCTACTGACAGTGATCAGGTGTGAGGGTCCGACAGGTTCACATGTCATGCTACATTGCAATGTGTGTGCTCTCCCCCAGCAGTGTGTCTGAATTGGCAACGTTGCCAAACAACGCTGTGTTGCTCCGACCATGGACCTGCGTCACCTTGCACAGGTGTGTGTACACATGCGATGGTCCACGCACATGCATCCAGAGCCCGAATGAAGGCAGACGTGTCCTCTGTTGTGGTGGGATATGTGAGCAATCCCTACGATGCAACAAGTTGTTGGGCCATGTGCTGTGGGCGGCAATCGGATGTGGCTGCAGGAACGTAGTTACTCGTCCATGAATGCCCGTGCAGCTTCATGTGCAATGTGTTCCAATAGTACGTCGTTGTCGTGTTCAAAGAACACCAGGGTGAGCCAATCCATTAGGTGGTCCGGGCAGGTGTGCTCAACCCACGCCGTCTCACCGATCCGCAACACAGCCCAATAGGGGAGCGCCTCGATGTGGTCACTGCACACGAGAAATTGTGCAATCTCCCATGCACAACTACCAATACATACACAGTATGTCAAGGCATCCCATGCATGGCTGTCTCGGTTACACTCCTGTTCGTGATCCAACAGGGGGCTCAGACACAAGTCATAGTCCAATTCATCAACAGTTGTGTTGGATAGGCAGACATCCATGAGACACTCGAATGTGCATGTTCGGCAGTGGAACCAGGGCTGGACGCAGGTGACGTGGGCAATGCAGAAGCTGAGCCTGTGACTGATCCGCAGCACTGCCAGTGGCAGTGCGCCCAGTAAATGCAGCATACGTGCACGGTACTGTTCCACGTGACGGGGGTTTTGCATGTGCCCGACATGGCCTGCCATTGCATTGGTGCGTCTCGTGAACCGGCACTCTTCTGAACTGCGGCAGTTGTGTGGAGGATATGCCACAGCTCTGAGCAATGATTCAAATGTGTGTGCAACGTTGTGGGTAATGGGTTGCTGTTTCCGTGAGTGTCAAGGGCATCCCATGCGGGGGTACCACAGGCAGGGGCTTCTGTGTGTGGGCTGTGGATAAGTCAGATGGTTCATTTGCAGAATGCGTGGTGTGGGAGTCGTCCCCATGTGCCATTGCATCTCTATCAGGGTGTTCCAGGCGCGTTCTGGACCAAGGTCAGAGGTGCAGGTGTCCTCCCGCCTTCTGCATTGGGACAATGGTGCTTTCATCCCTGTTATTTGTCTGACTACTACTTGCATTTTCGGAATGTGATGTGGCTTTGACGCTGAGATTGGGACACGGCCTTGGGCTCATGGTGTACGGATGGTGATGCACACACACATGTTGGCATGTGGAGCCAGGTGCCCGAGCGGCCTTGCGCTGCTTGTGCTATCTCACTCCGTCTCTCTCGCTCGCTCTCTCCCTCTCTTTCCTTTGTTGGGCGCATGGCACACCTTCTTCTCTTGGATTTGGTCTTCCAGGCTGTGTGCTACGGATTGTCCAGTGAGGAGCCGCTAGGACTCATCCTAAGGGTTGTTTCTGCTTTTGTTTGTTTGGTGTTTTGTGTTGGTGATTGCATTGCTGTATGACTGATTCTCCATTTTCTGGCCACGCATGTATGTTTATTTTCCTGCTTGTGTGACATCAGGCAAAATGTTTGTTTTGGGATTCGTGGTATTGGTGTGCAGTTTCTTAGTCCGGGGTTGGGGGTGGTCCCGGGGGGGGGGTGTTGCGGGCCTGGGTGTGGTGTCGGTGGGTGTTGTGGCCCTCTTGGGTGTCCGTGCTGCATGTTCAGTTGCTCGTGGGCATCTGTTGTCCTTCATGTGTGGCACTGGGCTGTGCTCCCTTTTGTGGTGCAGGCTGTGGTCGGACTTTACACCAGGTCAGGGCAGGTGTAGATTTCCTGGTGCTAACGCGGCTTATCGCCGGTTTTGTGTTTTTATCGCCGATGTGGCTGGTCGTTGTGAATGTTGAGGTGTGATGTTGTCGCACCTTTTGGCACGGGAACGCCTACTCTGCATCTCATTAGCGATATTTGCGGGGGGTCCTCTGCTGCAATGTTTTTTGCGGCTGCTATCGCGGGTAAACTGGTGCTCTGGGCTGTTAACACCGGCTTTTGAATGGGGAGGTAAATTTATCACGACTTTGGCTGCGATAAAGTGCCGTTAATTCGGCGATAGCTCCTTGTGAATATGCCCCTATGTCTTGAAATGCGACATCTGCCAGCAGATGAAAGGCTCCACCTTAACATTCCCAGCACAGACACCATTACTGAAATCAGACAAACCTCTCGCATGTGTGTATTTGGACCACTGCAGACCTCTACAATCTGATGGGTCCAAGAAATATATCATGGTTGCAGTGGATTCCTGCTCTAGATTCCTATGGGTTTGGCCTCAGCACTCGGCTGACGCTCGAACTGTTATTAAAGATTTGCGAGTCTTTATCGGCACATACGCAGTTGGCACATTACATTCTGACCGTGGTCCGGCGTTTAGCTCTTGGGCTTACAAAGAGGCCATGGAAGGAATGGGCGTAGCATTGCGGTACTCCTCTCCGTACCATCCCGAGGGAAATTCTGTTGTGGAGAGGAAAAACCGAGGCTTAAAGCAATCTTTAACAGCTAGGGTATTAGGCAAGGGCGGTAGATGGGTCGATCACCTTTATGGGGTACAGCGAGCGATCAATAATCAGCCAAGAAGCTCTCTAGGGGGTGTCACTCCTTACGAGGTCCTATTTGGGGCAAGAATGTGGGTACCTGATCTTGATTGTGAAGGCACAGTGGCGGATGAAAAACCATTTGATATCCATGATCGTTTGGCTGTTTTACAGGATCTAAATGAATCCAGGACACAACAAAGTAACGTGCTCCAGAAACAGGCCGCCACTGAGGAAGTCAAGGCAGTAACAGCAAGACCTGTCTGGATCCCAAAAGTCAGGGATCTGGTCAGAGAGAAGATTGCTGACAAGAAAGAATTTGGGCCATCCTACAGAAAGCCTGTACCGGTCCTAGCAATCCAAGGCACAAGAACTGTACTTCTGCCGCCTCTTGCCGGAAAAAAGGAGAAAAGATTTGTCTCAATTGACTTAATCAAAACACACTATGTGGCCGATACTAAATAGTAGGCCTCGTGGACTCCACAGTAGCAGACGCCCTGCTCTTGCTACAATCCAAGAAGTTCAAACAGAAAGACTCATCACGTTTGAAGAGCCACCTGTACGGAATGAAGGACTAAGCAACAATGCTATGGAACTCGTTCCACTTCAACAAGAAATTCATCTTCAAAATGAAAATCAACTTAACAACCAAGTTGCAATCAGACTGACTACAGACATCTACATCAACATGCCTCGTCAAGAGCAAAATCTGATTTCAACAAACCCCGAACTGCTTCTGGCTATTTCATGAACTTGATACGTTTTCACTGGACCCAAGCGAGCCAGAAACGACGCCAGCCCAAAAATCACACACACAGAAACTCAATGACTTTTTGAACTTTTTTAGAAAGACTTACCTGGTGTCACCTTGGATAGAACTATGGTATGTCACTGGGATTTTCTTTTTCTTTTCTGGCTAGGCTTAATAATAACTTTTAGTATGCTTATTAATGGACGATACCTCCAGCAAAGCTCTACAGCCCAAAAGTCAATTTCATTTTAAAACCACACAAGTCTTCACATCGTGAACCAAGAGACTTGTCTTCAGTGAACATCACAGCAGTTCCTATACCGGACGGTATAGTATGGGACAAGATTGATTATGATGTATTCGGTCCGACTGAACTTTTAAAGCTAAAACATGTATTTAAAATTTCTTTAAGTTATATCATTACCTCCAGTACATTTTCTGATGATTGGTACACTGATACTGTGAACAAGTTGATGTCTGATTTAGAAAAAACTGCAGCATTTCCGAACAATGAAATGTTAGAAGGTACTTCAAATTATGATAGATTGTACTGTTACCAGCAATATGGTCATCATTTCTTGCACAAATCTATAACACCTAGAAATGTATTTGAGTACCACCAGTGGGAACACTGCCCAACACCACTGAAAGGTAGTTCGCAAGCATTTGCACAGAAATTCAAATACTTCTCAGGGTTTAACACATCCGACCCGAAGTCATTTTATTATAAAGTGGCGAAAATTTAAGCTCAGAAAATTATGTTAACAAACACCAAACATATTTACTCTGCATCCTTTCTGAACCAGTTGTCTAAACAGGGTTTTGATCTATGGAAAGACACAATAGATTCAAAATCGATCTGGGGTTCTAGGGGCTGGCAAGTCCAGGGAATAGAAGCACTTTTTAGAGCATGCCTCATTCCGCAGCAGATGTTATTTCTGAATGAAACTGTGCAACAAACAACCTGTCTTGGTTTAGCCAAAGGCAAGGAAATGAACACACCGGGGTTTTCAACACCATCACAGATGGGTGGGGGGCAGAATTCAACTACACAAGGGGTAGGATTAGATGACATTCTCCAGTACAACAGATCAGATCCTGATTGGATGAAATGGCTGATTTGGCCCATTGACACAAACACCTGTCAACAGAGATTTATGAATACAACCGAAGGTATTAGTATCCATAGTCCAGATACACACTATGTACAGAGACAACACCCAGGGGTAGTGACATCCTATAGTGTTGGGAAGTTGTGCCTTGATTGACTAGAGACCTCAACACTCACAGAAGTAAAACATCACTTGACCTTACTCACACGTGATGTAGACCTTAGGAATTTCCTACTAGGTCCAAGGAAAACACGTCAGAAAGGTTTCATATATGCTGGCCTTTATGCCTATTATAATGAAAACTGGAAAATATCCCAACAAGAGGCCGCAGAAAGAATACGGGAAATAGACCGTATCAACTTAGAAAAGGCATTAGCTGTAGTGGATAATGGGTTAACTACTTTGACCTCCAGGATTTACTCCTTAGGCAACATTGTGTCTACGGCAATCGACATATTAGAACAAGATCTGGCCTTGATACAACACGGGCAATCTCAGCTACGTTCTATTGTGATGCTAAGCTGGACGCTGCAATCTTTGCGTGCAGGCTATGTGCCCTGGCGTTTTATAAACACCACGTCTCTGTTTTCAGAATACAATCTGACTGATAAACAGACAGAAATGGCACAAGGGGGAGCCAAATATACAATGCTGCGTATTGAGAAACTGGAAAGGTTACCATTCACTGTAGCCGAATCACCATCAACAGAATGGCTAATTCATGGCCAAATCACTCTGCCGGTCACTACGTTTCAGTTTCAATATTGCCTTGAGCAAAGGCAGGCAGGCAAATATGAAAAGATGGGTAAGGGATACATCAAGGAAACTTGGGAGTTACCATATAGATATCGATGCCGGAATGGGGATCGAGAAGTGTATCTGAGTGGTACAAACTGCAAGAACGCTTTAATCGGTTCTCTCATGTGTCAGGATATTTCTCTACACGGAGCCTGTAGCGGTTCAGTAGAAAACTTATCTTGTCACATGTCAGGGACCCCAGCGGCCAAGATCACTCCGGTTTTCCAGCTGCTCTTGAATGGGAGTTACTTAATGCTAAATGATCAAGGTTGCTGTGGGATGCTTCCGGGCATTGCCTATCTGGTCACTGTTAACTCCAGGGTTACTTGCTGTATGCAAGTATTGTTTCCACCACTGAACACACTCAGGGAGGCGCCGCTATGGCCTTCACTGAATGTTTCTTTCATACAATTTGATACTCTGAGCAGATTGAAAGCCATGCTTTTACAGCAACCCGTGCCCTTAACCTCCGCTCGAGAAACCTATGAACTTCAAGTTGCAAGGATCTCGACTGAGATACAAGCGCTTATACGTACAAACTGCCCCTTTCATTTCGTAGAAATGGTGGGACGTATCTTCAATATGTCTGATACGAGCGGTATTGTACACCTATTTAAGACCATGGGGTCAGGACTGTTAAGCACCTTTCAGACAGTCCTCGGAGTAATCCCAAATTTTATACACTCCGTATTGGGAAGCATATTTGGAGGATTCCCGCTTATCCTATTGCTGGTTGCAGGGCTCCTACTCATAATACTACTGCTAAGCAATGGACGTCCCAATTCCCGAGGGAATGGCAAACACGCTCCTGGAGTGGACATACCGTGAACGCATGGTACAAATTCTGGGCATTCCTTGCCTGCAAGAACTCAATGCCTCCTGGTTTCTATTGTTTAGACCAGTCTGGGTAGACTGCATCTTACCTGTTCTTCGATGCCTGTTCTGCGGAGAAGAATGCAGGTTGGATCTTTGTCTAACTTTTCCATCAGATGCGCCTCCGGACACGGATGCAATGCTGGACCCCATAAAGGCCCACGCTCTGCGTTGTCCTCAGCGGCTTCCGATTCTGATGAATGCATTCCTGGAGAATCCACAGGTGCCGTTTGCTCCTGCTGGGTTAGGTGACTCCTCCACAGGCACCCAGGTTACAACTGCCGCACAAGCTGCCGCAGCACCAACTGTTGGCAGTGCTACATTCCATCTATGTGCGATTGACGTTCTCTGTGAGGCGTTGGATTTGTCGTCTGCAGCAGCTAACACCAATAATATTGTGCTTCCCAGCCAGGACGCTTAATCTTAAATTGGCTCATTGTGTCCTGGGAAAGAATTCGGCTTCTTCACTCGTTTCAAAACAAACGAGCAACATTGGAACATTTCCTAAATTGACACTTTCGCTTGAGAAAAGCATGGCCTTCTTCCGCTTTGAGTGAGGCAACTTATATGGAGAAATAAAATGGACATTCTTTTAGTGCCAATTAGAAATAGCTGAATTATTTACATTTTAGGCAGAAGATTTTTTAACAATTTTAAAACCATGTTTTTACTTGCTTTTAAAAAGTTTTAAATTGTCCAGATTTTAAGTATGGTCATTGTTATCCAATTCGGAAGAGGAGTGGGTGTTATGTCCCGTATAGAGGCCCTAATGTAGACCTGTTCGTACATGCCTTAAAATTGATGTATTCATATTCGCCCATATATGGTCATATTCGTACTTGCCCTATTATGGTCATAGCCGCATATGCCCAATTATGGTCATAACTGTACATGTCCTATTATAGTCATGATTCCTTATATAGGCATGATCTTTCACCTACATTGGTCCTTGCTAGTACACAACGTGCTCTGAGGGCTGAACGTTATCTATCCTGTGGTTTTGAAAACAGCAGGGTTTTTCCCAAACACAGGCCCACACTGTACTCATCAATTATGCATGGCCCTCTAGGAATACACCACCTGCATAATATGTATGTACAAAGTTCACCCCTGACGTCTTCCTCATGTCTAACGACAGACCAATACAAACCATACTGAGGACTGAGACTCTTTAGGGTATAAATACACCACATCTTGCCCCGGTAAGACAGAGGGAACCGAGACTTCCATGCTGACACACTGACCAGAGACGCTGAGGCTCCTGCATGCAGTCGCTCCAGCTCACAGAGGTCTAACACAGCCCTTGTGGGGTGTCCGACTCAAGACCAGGACGGTGTCCCACACTCTCTCTATTCAGGTATGGGGGTTCGACTAAATCCTAGAAGGATTCTTGGCTCTAAGGCTTTTAGACCTACACATATGCTAGGTACACTCAGGTACATCTAGTTAGGCATCGTACGAGTACGCGCACTTGCATAATGCTTTTCATATTCATGTATGTATTCATGATTATTGCAATATGGTAGAACTGTTCTATCCCTTTGCTTTTATCGTACTGCTGATAATATATCTCTGCTATTGTCTGCTGGTTGCCGCAGCACATATATTTTACACTAGAATAACAACTGTTCAATAAATACTTATTGAAACGCCCGACAGTTTATTCTGTGTAACTCTCTGAGACAAACCGAATAAGTAAGCACGAGTGACTGAGCGAAAGGTAGTACATTGTTTCCACGATTCTGAGGAATTTGGGTTGTCATGATCTAAGGTTGCCAGAAACTAATCTCTCCCCGAGAAGAGGAGATTCTAGTGGCACTGCGAGCTAGCTAATGCAAACCAGGCTAACATATACGGTGGGGGTGTTCAGAGTTCGTCTGCCACCACGCCCACAGTATATGTTATCCAAACGCGCAGGTCCTGCAGGGGTACTATAGGAACTACACGACACTGGAAGAACTGATTTTTTGCTCTGATGTGCTGCCTGTTGCCAGCTGTTTGCTAGCCTCTCTCCTGCTGAGGAAATGACAAGACCCATCTCACTTGAACCCAGAGTGACTCCAAGGGCATGCTGGCTTGCCCCCTGTTCTGAAGTCTCAGAGACATCAAAGACTTCCTGCAACCCTTCAACAGCATGTGGACTCTGCCATCTGTGAGTTTCTGCCCTGCCAAGTGGTGCCAAACTAGTCCTGGGCCCTTGAAAGTGAGACTTTCTGTGCTACAACTCTCAATGCTGACGCACCACCAACATTATGCAGATCGGAACCGGCGCAGTGTACCTGACAATGACTCATCGCCAGCTTCTATGCTGCTCGATAAATAAGTCTCCCTGAGTGCACAGCTCGATGACAACACATCACCCATCTTCAGTACTGCTCTACGCCAAAGCTTACCCTGACTGCGCAGCTCAACAATGATGCATCACCTATCAAATCCTTGGGATCTTTGACGACACTTTGCATCCCTGCTCCTCGCCTCTCATCCTCAATGTCGACTCAGTATTTCAAAGGTACTGTTTTCAGCGGGCCAAGGCTGGTCCCTGATTTCACACCGCATTCCATCGTGGTCAGCCTGAATGTTTGGATTTACGCCGGTCTAGCGCAACCAGATTGGCGCTTTATGACTCTAAGCAGTATACTTTGATTTAATATTTAAAAATTCATAACACTGGTTCTACTTTTTGGATTTTTGTCGTTTTGATCTTGTTTTACTCATACAAATATTATCTATTGTTCTAACCCTGTGTGGAGTATTCTTGGGGTGTTTTCATTGTGTTACTGTCTGTGTGTTGCACAAATACTTTACATTTTGCCTCTTTTGATAAGCCTGACTGCGCTGTGCCAAGCTACCAGAAGGTGAGCACAGGTTATCTTTTAGTGTGTACCTAGCTTACCAGGACTAGAGTGGTGGTTCCTGCATGGTAAGGTGCATACCTCTGTCAATCAGAAACCCCATTTCTAAGAGTAAGATAGGCCTTTGCTGCCACATTGATTTTCCTTATGATTTTCGCCTTCTGTGGCAGTATCAAACATGCACAATACCTACGTTGTATACTTTATTATGGATCTTATATCTACAGATTGTTTTGCAATAGTCGACAATGAGCATTTCCTCTGATTTGCCTATTCTCTACCATTTGCCCCTAAATAAATTATTATAAACATTGTTTAAAATTGACAAGATGATATTGGGAGGGTTGATTTTTGTATGCTTTTTCTTTATGCTTTTTTCATGAAGTTTACGTTATCATGCCATACTACTTTTGGCCATTGCTCTGTCCACACCTCGAATTGGAGATGTTGAGTTGAGGCACATGACCCATCATCTGAAGGTAAGCATGATTTTAGCCTGAATCAGTCTTCCATTTGTCACAACTGTTTGTGGTGATCACATAAGTCACAATTTCACGCTGACTGTGATGGAGCACAGGTCAGATCAGATTCATCCCGTTGTAGAGTTTTTACCTTCTGTGAGTCCAAGTCCATGCAGAGCGCTGCAGCGGAGCTTTGAACTGGATGTCGATGTGATCGACTTTTGTCGGCATGAGGATCAGGCCTGAATACTGGCAAAAAAGCACATTTGGCTCAGGCAGAAAAATGCCAACTTTCTTAAAGTGCCATTTTCAGAACAGTAACTTGAAATCTGTCTTTGCCATGAAAGAGGATTTTAAATTACATTTCAATTGAATGTGAAAAGCATTTCTCTATCTGTCCCCAAACTGACATTGTCACATATTAAGTGTAATCCAGTATTAGTCTATGGGAGAGATAACTTTACAATATTTAAAATTGACTCTCTGGGGTTTTCACTACCACGACATGTAAAACCTAAGTACTCATGTTCTACTTCTTAGATACCATGCACCCTGCCCTATGAGTCTTTAGGGCCTACCTTACAGGTGACTAATAACTATTAAAATGGAAGGTTAAGCCTGGCAAAAGATGTATTTTGCCAGGTCGAAATGACAGTTTAAAACTTCACTATAGGATGCTGTGGCAGGCCTCAGATATGGTTTACAGTGCTACTTTCATTGGTGGCAAAATGAGTATTTTTAATTTACAGGCCATGAGTATATGTAGTACCATTCACTAGAGACTTATAAGTAAGTTTAGTATGTCAATCAGAGGTATACCAATTTTAACATGTTAAAGGGAGAGAGCACAAGATCTCAGCATCTATGTATAAGCTTCTTGTGTCCTGCAGTAGGGGT
Source organism: Calotriton arnoldi (assembly GCA_963921515.1). Classification (NCBI taxonomy): domain Eukaryota; kingdom Metazoa; phylum Chordata; class Amphibia; order Caudata; family Salamandridae; genus Calotriton; species Calotriton arnoldi. The sequence goes on from CAWUFW010015319.1 coordinate 234,447, forward strand.
CAAAACACTACAGCTTGCTATGGAGGATGTTCAAGGCAGAGGTTCATGACCACCAAAACAATGCATACAGCATACAGATTTACCCTTTTCTAGGTACTTTCTTTTTTTTCCTGTTCAGAGAGAGGAAAAGGTAGTCATGGACATTTATAATCTTGCAGAACTGACCCTCCAAGTACTACTCAGTGGAAACCAACTTGGCCGCCACAAAGGTTTAATTTTCTAATTGCCCCATGCAACCCTTAGTGGAATCATAGGGAGTTTTTAGAATCCACAGTTGCCATCAGCCTACCTTTAGCTTATACCTGCAAACCAAGGAACTCCCAAGCATACTTGACACTCTCTGTTCAAAACTATCATTTCCCAACTATACATTGGCTATTCCTGAAGACTCACCACCATGTGGAGACTTCTTGCTACAGGTGAAGGGCCCTCTTTTTCACCCTTGCCTCAGGATCTCTCTTCCCTTATACTAAGTCTGTGGCTTTATGGTAGCCTGTTTTAAATTTTTACTTCCACTTCAGAAGCCTGTGTTTGATCTCATGGCCACAGGTTCAAATCCGGCAGTTTCACTCATCCTTTAGAGGTTAATAAAATAAGCAGTGTTTAAGTGGGACAACAATAAACTGTTTTTTCTCTCAGTGCCAAGATGCCCCTAAAGGCAAGTAAGTGCTTTACAACTACAAATGTTATCTGTGCCAGACAATTTTCGGAAACACCTTTTCAGTGATGCCCCTTGTGTCTTCTTAAACATTGTTGTGCTGGTTCACATATCAGCTCTCCCCTCAAGCTCGCTGGAATTTGTAACTTTAGTCCACTAATGAGAGTATAGATCTTGAAATCCTGTACTAGAAATGTGCTCTTGCATAATTAAATTATAAATTCCATTGCAGTATGTTAATTGACTGCCCTTAAGTCTACCCTCCAATTACTTTAAAGAGGCATCCACAAACTCATACTAGTTCTGTTGAAAATCTTTAAATGCATCCCTTTATTTGTGGAGTTACTTTTCAAATATCTCAAAGCTCCTCAATAGATTCTCCACCATAGGGGGATAGTTTGTCCATTGGGTGACAGTAATAGAAAGAATTCCCTTTAATGAACAGGCAATCTCCCCTACAGCACTACCACCAGTATTCTTCCTTTGCTTGTTGCCCAGTACAACCTAACCCAGGTGAGAGAATGTGGCCTAACGGCTATAGCGTCAACTTTGAAGCTGGGGAACCAGGTTCGACTCGCGGCAGGGATGCTAAACATCCTGTGATTCTTGGCAAATCACTTAATCTCCTGTGCCTATAAAACAAATGAACGTAACTGGTGCTCATGTAAAGCGCTCTGATACCTTCGGCCGAGTTTGGGCTATATAAAACTCTTACAAATAAAAAAGCTCAAAATATAATAGCGACTCTCCAAAGTCATCTCCGTAATATAACTGGACAAGGTATTGCTACCACCACAGACACTAGGTGCTTCAAGCTCCATTTTATGCATACTTTTTTCATGAATCAGTGCTTCTTAGCATCCCTTTAAAGCGAGTCTCCTTTACGCTAGAGCAAAAGTCACCTTTCTGAACCTTTCAGCTTTATTGTCTTGCAGGTCAGGCTTTCTTGCTTTTGACTGCAGTACATGTTGTAGTCTGATAGGCGAGAATAAACACGGACAACCTTATATGCCCATGTGGAGCAGGGTTAATACATATTATGTAAGCAGTTGTCCGTTGGGACTCATTTGAAATTGGAAACCTCTTGGTCACTTCTAAAGAATCCACAACCTATTATTAAGTTTTAATGATTATCACTCAACATCAGTTGTAAACAGGAAAGCACAGGGCGAGTCATAGTTTCTATCAAAAATGTGTATTGGACCAATTCATATGCAATTAGTGTGATACAATGATTATAGTGCAGATAACACAGGGGTCAGATGGTGACTATATTTACAACATATAAAACACAAGACACTGCACAAATCCCACTGGATTTATACACAATTCTGAACAGTTCATAAGAGTGTAATTTGAACCAGTACACAGTTCCTATCAAATCACTTCTGTCAGTCAACCAAGAGGGAGGGTTTGTTGACGTTCTGACCCCATCTGATTGTTAGGGTCTTTTTCAGGGCATAGTCATTTGACTACCGCACCTGCAGATGAAGAAGGCAGAAACCCAAACAAAGTCGTATGTCCCAATGCTAAGTCCTACTCACTTAGGCACTGCTTCACAAAGAGCCTCTGCACTCGGCAGAGGCTCCACAGTCAGGGTGGGATCTTCCAACTGCAGTTTCCTTTTATGAAGAACCCGCCCTAAGTGCGGAGATCCTGACCCAAGTGTGAATGATCTTTGTGAATAAGGGCATTAGTTAATGATATCATTCAATGAATAATTCACCACATCAGTGTGAGCCCCAAGGCAACAATGAGATCCTCCACTGGATCTCTCACTATCTGCAATGGACCAAATTGTACACAATTATATACAACTTACTACTGATCTCACCAATAGTCCCAAACCTGTTCCCCCACATGAGCACACCTGTATCCATGCACCATCATTGTGCTCATTCCATCATCAATAATCACTCTGTGATCTACCATATTCATGCAGTGGCCCATCTCACACAGTAAAGGGTCTATATTTCCTGTTGTGAAGACCAAACTCCGTGGTGTGAATACACCTGTCAATAAAACAAATGCCATCACATGTGATCCCTTAAGACTAATTGTATGGTATTCAATGCACTCCTTTATCACTCCCAAATATGGGATCATGCCATCACCAAAAGTTTAAAAGCCAATCTATCTTTGGCCATCTTACTTGATCAATCGCATCATACTTTGCTTCTACTGACATTCACACTGCCGGAGCGTGCTGGGAAAATATTTCCAATTACGCCAGCATTTTAACTTGAATAAATCACATCCTAAAAAGATTAAAACCACATGCCAATGTGAAATTCTGTACAAGATGAAATGTTGGCCCAAACTGTGACATTTAGTAAACTTACTCAAAAACACTCACCACAAGTGGTGAACCCATTAGGTATCTCCTACACCGCCATTTCCAATGCGCATTGTGAAGGAAAGACCCAGAAAATGATACCAAATTATCTACACTCCTCTCCATCAGGAAATTAGAAAGTCAACCATGTGCGGCCATCTTAGGGGAAAAAATACTTGTTGATCCCAATTATAATGGGCCACTATGACTTGCAGAGACTGCATCCTGATCTCTACCATCAACATCACATTTATCAAGGTCAACAACAGGAAACACCATAGCATTTTATTTCACCAAAAGAACAGGTAACAAGTGAAAGGACGCAAAGTCAACATTCACTGTTACTACACCTCACCATACCTCGATAATGCTCGTCTTTACAATTAAATTATCACAGCCTCTAGATTATGTGATATACAATCATATGTGTAAGAATGAAATAAGGTACACAATGTCTCTGGGCTATGTGGTGCCTCCGATTCTACTTTAAATAGAACTTGAGATTCTTCGAAAGGAAGGTGCACCAGGAAATAAAAGTCTTTCAATTCAGCAAAATTGAGTCCATCATCTTCCTTTATTTTTCCAAATTATTGCACAAGAGAATTTGTTTAAAAATCAGCCAAAGCGTTTCGTTCCGTGATGCCTAGGAACTTCATCAGGGCTGAAACAATCACATAAAAGACAATAAAAATCACCACTTATAAAATATATAAAATTACGTTACATACTTGCACATAAATAGACATGCAACACTTTTAAAGGGCCAGATGCATCAAAGGGTTTTGCCCATTCTGTGTCTATGGGAAAATGTGTTCATGCATTGATTGTATCTCATAGATATCACACCCTAGATAACAAGTGATTGGCACATAACACACCACATACAAATAACACTGACGATTGTTTAACCACTAAGCAACCCACAAATACATATATATTTAAAATCATTGTGAATCCCATAGTGCTCTCAATGTGTATAAAAATCCATAGCAAGTACTTCTGCCCATATACGGGTATTAATGATATACAGCATTATAAACAACATCCTAATCCACCTTCTAATGGTGTACAGTACAAACTTGAGTTAGAATAGATTAACAACATAGAGATAGAGAGAGTGGAACACAGAAGCAACCTAATTGAGATATGTGTGTATTTTGAAGAGGCAATTATACCCTACTAATATTCATGTTAGAAAAAAGTGGTGGATTCCAAGCCACTAGCGCAGGATTATCAACCCCTGTTTCTCATATATGTCATTATTAATAGGTGATTCTCACCTTAAGGAATAATGTAGCGTGTTCACAATATTGGTTGTGGTACCATCCTATGGTAATCTTCAAATCATTGGGGTTATTATCATCCCGTCCACAGATGGTATAAGGGGCCCAAATTATGCCCCTACTCCAGACCTATATGAGAAAGAAACCTTTAGCCCCTTCATCTAGAATGCCTTGTGTTATGAGTACAACAGATAAAAATCGCAATCGAACCATTTAACAGTGTTGTACCGCTCCTTCTAACCTCTTGTTGATTCCACAAAGGGCCAGAATAAAAGATACAATTCATTACCAAACTCCAACAAATAACAGCTTATTCTGAAAAACTCCACAACATGCCTTCTTAAATTAATGAGTGATCCAAAACTTTTTTCAAAACCTTTTTCACAAAAGGAAGGGCATAGTCACCTCAAACCATCACTGTAATCTGCCTAACGAGAATTAACTGACATAATTAATCAATGGTCACATTCACCAAAAAACGTCATATCACAGGTCATAATTAAATACCTCTCCCTACCACTTATAAACATACGGAAATGAACTTATATATTACAAGTGGTCATACTCCCCCCCAAAAGCATCATATCATAAGGCATGTTTGTATAAGTTATCCCTACTGCCTTTAAGCATTCAAGAGTTGTTCGGGTAGCTGTGTGCCTTATAAGATTGTCAGTTTAATCACTTTTACACAAATACTCAAAACGGCTGTTGAGTATTAATGATGAGACAGATGTGGTGTGTGTGTGGTTTGTTTTAGTTTTAATGATGGAATATTGAATATACTATTATCAATAAATAACTATTTTTGTACTTTTCAATATACATATTTTTGTCCTTGTCTCTCCTTGTATTAGAACTGTTATGATTTATTGTGACATTTACTTTGAAGTTGCCCTAGGAATTTACGATATGTGCAATATTTGTCCTTATGGAATAAATAAGACCAAATCATTTGTGTATAATACTACTCGGCAATTAGAGGTCAGACACTTTATTAATTGCAACACTATGTATGTGGTATATGTATTGGGTTGCAAATGTGGACTGATTTATGTTGGCAGTAGTATACGGTGTCTCAAATACTGTATACAGGAACACCGTAGGGCAATAATGAGCAAAGATGTTAGATATCCTATGACGGAGCATTATGGAAGTGTACATCCGGATGAATCTAAATTCTGGTTGCATGGTATCGATCATGTCACTGCTGGCAAGGGGGGCGCGGCTAACCGCCAAGCATGGGGGACGCATAGTTACGGAGCTCCCGGCCCGGAGCCCATAGTTCCAGCCAAAACACCCGCACGAGCGCAAAACTGTCCACCATTCTCGGATGAGATGATCCCCTAGACCTGAGGACTGCGAGGGATCGCTGGTGGTGCCTGGCAGCCGTCCCATTGCCTGATTCCACGACGCAGTGTGGGAGCCGAGAAAGCAACAAGATGGCAGACCCCCTTCTCCCATGAAACTCGGGAGGTAGGAGAGCTGCACCGAGACCCCTGCAAAACCCACGCCATTAGACAAACTGTTCGCCGGGAGCACGTCTATGGCGCGGAGTTGCGGGATGGATAGAGGGCCCCTCGTTGGAGAGGATTGCTGATTCGGCTGTGCGGGGGCACGACAGGAGCGCCCGTTCACTTGACCGGAGAGACCGCTGCGCGGCTGGACCCGCATTGCCGCCGGAGGCAGTGAACTCACTGCGTGGCTTGGAGCGAACTGGACACACAAGAAGGAAGACCTAAGAGGAAGTGTTCAGAGCCAGCAGATACACGGTGATCCATCACTGCGAGAATCTGTGTCACTGGGCTCAGCAACGGCAGGTCCACCGAAGCAGTAAGCGGCTGGGGTTGCCCTGAAGGTCGCTGAAGACCGCGACCCGCCCAGAGACTACGAATAAGCGAAGGGGCACACCCTGCATATCTAAGAGTTGTTCAGGCCTAGGGAGCAAAATCCTGAATAAACACACTGCCTAGAATCCCCTACTCCTGCACAAGAATGAAAGTCTGCGCATTTCTCGACGTCGCCATGCAGTAACACACTGGTGCAACGGAGAACGCGTGAAAGGGGCACACTGCCGCAACAAGAGGGAGGTGAGCGGCGGCAGCTTCTTATGATACAACAAACAAGGGGCCTTAAATAACAAGAATCTGCCTGCACATCATAGGCACTTTGGTGCTATTACAACAGTACCACTCCAGACGGAGCACGTTCATCACATTACTGCTCCCACAACCCTGAAAAAACATCAGCATATATTTTGCGTCATTATAGAGCACAAGTGCACAAGCACAATGGGGCGACCAAAAGGGGGTAAACAACAAGAAACTGAAGACGCCAGCTCCTCCTCAAGTACCGCGCCCACAAATACGGTCCCCCCCACAATAGCAAATACACAGCCAGACAAACTGGACATTATCCTTCAAGAAATAAGGCATTCCTATACATCCCTGGAACAGCAATTGGGTTAACTCGCAGCGGAAGTAGCCTTAATCAGAGATGACCACAGAAAACTATCAGACAAAGTAAATACCAATAAAACGTCTCTGCAGGAATTAATTCCGAAGCAGAAAGAGCACTCTGCAGAGTTAGAACGCCTGCAACACCAGATCACAATACTGCAAGACTGTGTTGAAGACATAGAAGGGCGCCGTAATAACATTCGAATTATAGGAATGCCAGAAAATGCAGAAGGGCAAAATGCTACGTCATTTATTGAAACATGGTTAAGCTCACTGCTGTCGGCGGAAAAAACGACGACCACCTTTTGCACGGGGTCTCCACCAGGCGGAGAGTACCCGGAGCACCGCCTCGCCCAATTGTTGCCAGAGCGCTCAATTATAGAGATCGAGATCTCATATTACAGGTGGCACGCAAGAAGGCCCCGAAAATGAAGGACAATGTGCAAATATCACTGTTCCCAGATTACACACCCCAAGTTCAAAAACAAAGAGCAGTATACCTGGGGGTTAAGAAGCACATGCAAAGCATAAACCTGGATTATGCCCTACTATACCCCGCCAAAATCAAAATTTTACATGATCAAAAGAGTCACTTTTTTGACACCCCGGATGAAGCGTGGGAATGGCTGGAGCATACTTTCCCTGATTTCCCTATTGACTCAGCGCATTGACAAAATGAAGATCTACTGACCAGACGACGCACACAACAACAACGGCGCAAGAGAACTAAAAAACCAGAGGGGGATCCAACACCAACACCTGCCCAGGTACTGGAAGGACAGCGACAAGCCATAATCTCAGTGGCCACTTTCCATGAATACAGAACAATAACAGGTGAGGAACTTTCCACGGCTGAGACTGCACACTCGGAACCAGACAACAGTCAATTGCTCTTTTCATCCATATCTTAACAAATGATCACTGATCTGCTTAATTGAAGACCGAGTCTTCGCAAATCTTTGAGTTTATGGCAGTCCTCTCCTGTGACCACTATTTGGAAACACAGGAACAGGTGTTCGACCGGGACATCAGCGATTATCTAGGATGCGATGAGGTATCCACTCACAGACACGAAGGAAAGGAGAGACCCAACCGGGCTGTACAACAAGCCATATCGGAACAACCAGATGTCTACTATGGGCATAGGTAAGACTGTTGCCATTATAGGTCACAGGACACTAACGATCAGAAGGAACACTACATAGGCCCCTTGAGGGATAAACTGTAGCTCATGGACTATATATTTGAACTCTGACAAATGGCTGCAGCTGGTCGGGTGCCCGGGCCGGGGGCTGACACTCCTAATGCACAAGCAAATGGGACTTTTAGAGAACCCAGTACCAAATGCCTTTACCATGACCCCTATTGCAATAGCAAACTGTTTCATTGTAGAATTGTTAGGATTTGTTTCTGCAGGTTGGTCGAACACAGTTTTGAAGTTGGCCTTAGTATTGGGTAGTTTAATGGGGAAGCTGACGAGCACCACTTGTTGCATTTGTGGGTTGGATGAGTCCAAAATAGGGTATGACAGCAATGCACATGTACTCAATACAGCACTATAACTGCTTCACCTGGAATATAAGGGGAATAGGATCACCACATAAAAGACACAGAATACATGCCCAATTAGTGAGACGTAAGACACAAATAGCGCTGCTACAAGAGACACACCTAAACACCGCAAAAATTACAAAATTGCAAAGAAAGTGGAGAGAACAAATATATAGTATGGCTTACTCAGCTTTTGCCCGAGGAGTAACAGTGTGGATACGTTTGGGTGTGCACTTTGCATTGCAATAAAAACTAATAGACAAAGAAGGCAGATATGTTTTGCTGCGGGGCTTACTAGATGGTAGTCCCATGGTGATAGGAAGCTTATATGCCCCTAACTCACACCAAGAACCATTCTACACTCAGGTGAACTCTTTCCTTTCAGGCTGGACAGAATACCCATGGATCCTGGGCGGTGACTATAATGCAGTCCTGGATATCACACTGGACTGATCCCATCCCCCCCTAGTCGGGGCACACACAAAACGACTATCCACTTTACTGCAAAACTGGGCACAGGGTTGGTCCCTCATAGAGACATGGCGCAGTCATATTAAGGGGATGCGGGAATACCCTTATTACTCACCCGTACATGATTTGCATACCAGGATAGACCATACATTTTGTAGCGCATCATTTATAACGCAAACCACACGCTCCTCATATGTGGGCAAAACACTCTCAGATCATAGCACATTAGAAATGACATTTACGTTTTGACATATCCCAACCCCAGTGCCCACATGGAGATTAAATTCTCAACACCTTGATGACGGAGTATTCAAACATACAATGACTAATACTATTACAAATTATATGACCGAAAACTCGGGCACGGCCACTACAATTGGAACAGAATGGGAGGCATTCAAAGTGGTACTGCAGGGTGCTGCCATTAATGCCATCACAGGAGCTCGACATCAGACCAATAGGGATTTGGAACAAGTAGAGGATAAATAAGGTACTTTGGAGGCGAAAGCGGACCTAGACCCTGCTGCAAAACCGGCTCTGCAAGAAGCCTGCATACACTACGCAGAGTTATTTGAACAATTGCGTGTTATAGATTATCGTTCTTATACACAAAGAATACACACAGAAGTGGACAGACCTGGCACACTGCTGGCACGGATTATTAGAGATGCCCCACCTCCTACACCAATAGTAGAAATTACAACACCGCACAATACTCGAGCAACCACACAGGCAGACATTAATGACACCTTTTATAATCATTATCAAGCATTATACAAGGCTACGCAGCGAGCAGACCCGCAGGAACTCCACTCATTTTTAGAGACAGTAAAACTACCCCAAATTACTGAAGATGCTCAGAAAAACCTAGCCAGTCCCATTACAGCAGGGGAAATAAACGTAGCGATAAAAAGCCTTCCCAAAAATAAGACTCCTGGGTTAGATGGCCTACCAGCGGAGTTTTATGTCACTTACATGCAATAATTGACTCCTCAACTTAAGAAACTGTATAAAGCAACATATGAAACAAGCACACTACCACCCTCAACCGCGCAGGCTCTAATAACCTCGTTACCCAAACCAAGACGCGATCCCACCACTCTAAATGCATATCGCCCACTATCGTTACTGAATACTGAATATAAAATCCTTAGCAAAATCTTAGCAAATCGACTAAAGCCTCTCCTAACAGGCCTAGTTCATATCGATCAATGTGGATTCATTCCAACTCATAATACGTCCCTTAACATACGTAGACTCTGTAGTATAATGTTTTCTTGCACTAGGGACCTACCAGAAGCAGGGTGCATTTCACTTGACATAACCCAAGCTTTCGACACACTAAGCTGGGAGTACATGCCAGCTGTGCTGCCGAAATTCGGAATCCCCCAGGAATATATTAAGTGGATGCAAATACCATATTACCTTCCAACCGCCAGGGTACGTACTGGATCATATATATCTAAGCCTCTTGACATACAAAGAGGCACAAGACAAGGCTGTCCCCTCTCGCCCATGTTGTTTGCCCTAGCACTAGAGCCATTAGCTCACAAGGTATGAGCAGAATCACCTGGATGGGACATCACCCTTAATGGCACACATCATGCCTTATCACTATACGCGGACACTATTAACGCACACTGATTTCACCAATGAATGAGGAGTAACAGAAGCACTATTCTTAACTCACGCAAGCCTAACATCTTACATTAAGAGAAAATAGGCTCCTCAGGGAACAGAACCTGCAACAAATAAACTTGTTCGTTTAATGTACCTTATGGGAACAGGAAGCCACCTTACGCGATGGTTTTATCAAGGGCTATGCATGCACCAACCGTCCCCTCTACTCTTAGTGAGCAGCAAGTGGGAACAAGACATAAATATACCATTACTGGATAAGGAATGGATCACTAAACTCGAGTCCCCTAAATGAGTGTCTCATAACACTCATTTTAAATTTATCCAAAATATGATAACCCAAAGGGCAAATTAAACACCACATAAAATAAATTCTATATATCCAAATGCCAATGCAACATGTCCCAGATGTGCAGAGCAAGATGTAGAACTGATTCATATTCTCTGTACCTGTGGTAAACTGTGAGAGTATTGGACGGGGATATCCCCGGTGTTAGAAGAAATACTGAGCGATGGTAGATTCCATACAGTTGAAACATGTATTTTAGGTCTATATAAACGAGGTAAAGGCCAAGAGGTACAGGCGAAGTTTGTAGATCTAGTTTTACTGTTAGCCAAGCGCGGCATAACTAGGAGATGTAAATCCCCAATAGCCCCTACATTACGAGATTGGAAGGAGGAAGTAGAAAAATGGGGACTAGCAGAAAGCATAGCCATTCGTGCGAAAGAAAGCAGAGGACTATGGAAAAATCCCATCGCCATGAGTTGGGACATTATATTGGCATCCTTCAAAGCAGCCAATATCAGAAACCCTGGAAATCAAAACACTTAATAGATGATAGATGTGATCTTGGAACTTAGCAACACTCGAAAGTACTGGCACCAGTGTATATCATACAGTATCTTCACAGTACCCCACGACTAAAACGAATACATAGCATTGAATAAATTAGTAGCAATCTTATCAAGTTATACTTTATCTATTATGTCGTATTTCCCTCCTATTCATTATTATGGAGCCGTCAACAGGGAGGGTGGGGGATAGTTTGAAATGTTCAGATTGTTATATAATGATTTTCATGCACTGTAATCCTATCATTGTAACAGCAGGATCAACAACAACTGACAGCACGAGTAGTGCGTGAGCAAGAACAATACCGATTAACTTAAAACCAAACAGCGTATCGAAGATATAATATAATGTGGCAAATACTTGGCTTCATTTGAATGTTTACTTGTATTTTCCTGCGGAATTAGTATACCTTTGACTAAAATGCAGAAAATGAATAAAATTTGTTTAAAAAAAAAAATGTCACTGCTGGCAAAAGGGGTGGAAACCGGGAATTGGCACTCAGAGAGTCTTTAGCAACTATTTTACAGAACTCCATGTGAGGCTTAATCTTTCTAATACATATATTTTTTTTATTTTTTTTAATTCTCTGCTTTGTGACCCAATGTTTTTGGCCTTATTGAGCTACGCTTAACACCTTTGACTCTCTAAGGTCAATGTATGGATTCCTTTTTTGAAACCTGTTTTTTATATTGTCACCTTGTTGCTATTTACTTGTCACATACACGGGTATATGGTCTGTTAAACTCAGATATCCATGCCCTCTTTCATTAAAGAATATATTATGGATCGAATATTGGTTTAAGTACATCGTATACCTTGGTTCCTGTTCCTCGCCTAGTTGTTTTCAGTAGGACAACCACAATTGGTTCCCCTTTCTTTAATTAAGACTGGTGTTTTCTTTTCTATGATATAATTTCGTATAATTGATGCTGAGGTAAAAAATTATTAAATTACCTTGGGTATAATGTCTGTTTATTCTATTCAACCAATAATGTGCATTCCGCTTCTATTTTATAGGATTCTGGGTCTTGAATGTGGTATCATATAGATCCCAATTGGACTATGGAGTATGATCACCACTGCATCATGGCATCCCTACTAGGTCCCCGTATCACGTGACCGGCTATATAGCCTCGATTCACGTAGGACTACCACCTCAGATTTACATTTCGCAACATAAATTAGTCCTCAAGTGGACATTATATCATTATACAATTTCTGGTTTTATAATACAACTTTAGCTGGAAGGTATACACATTTTTTGGTACGCTATAAACATCATATGCATTGAACTGGGGAGCACAACTGCCATTCCATTATGGAGTCTCCGGTTGCTCTACCTATCACATGACCGACCTTTCTGTTCGGGATCACGTAGGCGTGTTACATCACGTCCTGGAAGTGTTTATAATGAGGGAATATGGTGCGTCCGTTTAAACACAGACCGCAGGACACTTTTGTTTACCTACAGGACTTGGGTGAGTGGACTTTGAATCAATTCTTAGCAATGGCACTAAGGGGAGGAATATTGGAATGTAGCAAGGCGGTGGGAAGATCGGGCCGTTTTTATAAACTGCTGAGTTGCACGAATGGGATTTCTTTGGTCCCGGTAGGGACAAGCATAGTTCTTTGCAGGATAAACTGATTTTAAATTTGTGACTACGTGGACATGATTCTTTTAGTTACGTAGTGGTTGAACATGATACTTTGGGACAATGTAAAGATTGGTGTGATTTATGTCTCCTTTTTGCGATGAAAAAAGACGGCTTTGGGCATATATATCCATGACCGTTTTGACTATTTGTGTAAAAGTGATTAAACTAAGAACTCTAGAATTCTTAAAGGCAGTAGGGATAACTTATACAAACATGCCTTATGATATGATGCTTTTGGTGGAGTATGAACACTTGTAATATATAAGTTAATTTTGGTATGTTTATAGGTGGTAGGGAGAGGTATTTAATTATGCCCTGTGATATGATGTTTTTTGGTGAATGTGACCATTAATTAATTATGTCAGTTAACTCTCGTTAGGCATATTACACTGATGGTTTGAGGTGACTATGCCCTTCCTTTTGTGGAAAAAGTTTTGTAATGAATTGTATCTTTTATTCTGGCCCTTTGTGGAATCAGTGAGAGGTTAGAAGGAGCGGTACAACACTGTTGAATGGTTTGATTGCGATTTTTATCTGTTGTACTCATTACACGAGGCATTCTAGATGAAGGGGCTAAAGGCTTCTTTCTCATATAGGTCTCGAGTAGGGGCATAATTTGGGCCCCTTATACCATCTGTGGACGGGATGATAATAACCCCATGAGTTGAAGATTAACATAGGATGGTACCACAACCAATATTGTGAACACGCTATATTATTCCTTAAGGTGAGAATCACCTATTAATAATGACATATATGAGAAACAGGGTGTTGATAATCCTGCGCTAGTGGCTTGGAATCCACCACTTTCTTCTAGCATGAATATTAGTAGGGTATAATTGCCTCTTCAAAATACACACATATCTCAATTAGGTTGCTTCTGTGTTCCACTCTCTCTATCTCTATGTTGTTATTCTATTCTAACTCAAGTTTGTACTGTACACCATTTGAAGGTGGATTAGGATGTTGTTTATAATGCTGTATATCATTAATACCCGTACATGGGCAGAAGTACTTGCTATGGATTTTTACACACATTGAGAGCGCTATGGGATTCACAATGATTGCAAATATATATGTATTTGTGGGTTGCTTAGTGGTTAAATGATCGTCAGTGTTATTTGTATGTGGTGTGTTATGTGCCAATCACTTGTTATCTAGGGTGTGATCTCTATAAGATACATAGAGATCTAAAAGTGTTGTATGTCTATTTATGTGCAAGTATGTAATGTCATTTTATATGTTTTATATGTGGTGATTTTTATTGTCTTTTATGTGATTGTTTCAGCCCTGATGAAGTTCCTAGGCATTCAGGAGCGAAACGTGTTGGCTGATTTTGAAACAAATTTGGAAAAATAAAGGAAGATGATGGATTCAATTTTGCTGAATTGAAAGACTTTTATTTCCTGGTGCACCTTCCTTTCGAAGAATCTCTTGTGCTCTGGTCTCCAGTGGCACTGAACGGCGGCAATCGAGGTGCAAACACCGTGGTCCGCCGCTGTTGGCGTTGTGTGTGTTTAAATAGAACTTGTTGCTCTCTACTGATGAAGGAATGAATCCAGATCATGTGTCTAAAGCATGAGTATTCACAAACTTTCTCTTGGGGGCAAATATTACAGTGTGGTTTGTGGCTGAGGGCTGCACAGGTAGGGGTGGAGTCAGTGGGGGGGTGGGATCAATGGGGGGGCGGGGCTACAGTAAAAAAATCAAACTCGTTTCAAAACATTAAACAATGCGACAATGGTGTATTTCAAAAGCAGATGTAACTATAAAGAGCATATTTTGATAGTACATTTTTGTTAGCAGACAATAGCAATCCTAAGAGGCATTACATAGCTTCATGCACACTTTGACCCCAATTCCATCACAGGGTTACTTTTGGCCTGCCCTTAACCCCACAATAGCCTGCAATGTCTTGCTAACGGAATGGTGGAAAGGCAAGGACCAAAAACTGAAGAAAGTCAAGAGGACTCCAAGAGTTTACTTTTTAATCCTGGAGCAAACTCCATGAACGCTGAGGCCAGTCAGAGAGGGCCCCCCAGATTTTCTTCCCCTTCTGCCTGGCTTTCCTCCCTTTACACTCTTATAGTGCAGACTCTAAGAAACGCCCTTGCCATTGCTGGGAGGACGGGGGATGGCGACCCAGCCATGCTGAAGCAATACAAATACGACAAACTGCCATGGTGATGAAGACCATCCATTATTTCACTGCTTACTTCATCCTTTCTCTCTGATATGTGTAAGGGTTTCCTTTTGTCAATAGTAATGCTGTATGTCAAATATTAATGTTACTTACTGCATCTTCATCTGTGATATGCTATCATATAAGAAAATCTTTAAATACATAACAAATAATTGTTAGCATGCATTGAAGTATTTTGTGCTTTAGGTTTTTAGAAATTAGCAAAATGACAGGGGACTTTTTTGTTTGCTGCAGTTCCGGTGCCATAGCATCCTAAAAAGTGGAGACCTTCATATCCACGCTACCACACTGCCATCACACACCATGGATCTACTACCAATAGGCAATATCAATGTAGCTGACTGTTCTGATCATTTTTGTGGGCTCGCTATAGACAGCTTCAGAAGTCTTTCACAGCTTTGCATACAATATTACATACATAGAGTGGGCTTTGGTTCAGCCTCCTGCTCATGATTGCAAGGCTTTTTGTCCATTCCATTGCCAGATCCTGATCTTATGTCTTTTCTCTCTATTCTTGTGCTGGTCCCACTCCTAGAGGAATTTGGCTTTACCCTGATTGAATGAGTTGTGTCCTTGAAATACTGATATCAGCGAACAACTTTTCTTTTATTTCTTTACCATTTGTGTTTACCACTCCAGGGCAGTGCATGTCCTGCTCTTTGCCCTATAATTCTCTCTTTATTTAGCTTTGCCCTTTTCTAGCTCATGCTTTTTCCATTGCTTCTTCCCTACAGTAATCTTTTGTTGTTTCCTCCCTCTGGCACAAAGTACTGGGTTCACAAAGTAGTCTCTCTCTCTCTCTCTCTCTCCCTCTGTCAGTCAGTCTCTCTCTCTTAGTCAGTCAGTCTCTCTCTCTCTGTCAGTCAGTCTTTCTCTCTCTCTCAGTCAGTCATCTCTCTCTCTCTCTCTCTCTCCCAGTCAGTCAGTCAGTCTCTCTCTCTCTCAGTCAGTCAGTCTCTCTCTCTCTCAGTCAGTCTCTCTCTCTCTCTCTCTCTTTCTGTCAGTCAGTCTCTCTCTCTCTCAGTCTCTCTCTCTCTCAGTCAGTCGCTCTCTCTCCTAGTCAGGCAGCCTCTTTCCCTCAGTCAGTCTCTCTCTGTCTCAGTCAGTCTCTCTGTCAGTCAGTCAGTCTCTCAGTCAGTCGGTCTCTCTCTCAGTCAGTCAGTCAGTCTCTCTGTGTCTCTCAGTCAGTCTCTCTCTCTCTCTCCGTCAGTCAGTCTCTCTCTCTCTCTCCGTCAGTCAGTCTCTCTCTCAGTCAGTCAGTATGTCTCTCTCTCAGTCAGTCTCTCTCTCTCAGTCAGTCAGTCTCTCTCTCTCAGTCAGTCTCTGAGTCAGTCAGTCTCTCAGTCAGTCAGTCTCTCAGTCTCTCTCTCCACTCTCTCCCCACTGTCTCTCTCTCGCCACTCTCTCTCTCCACTCTCCACTCTCTCTCTCTTTCCACTCTCTCTACTCTCTCTCTCCACTCTCTCTCTCTCCTATCTCTCTCTCCACTCTCTCTCTCTCTCTCTCTCTCCACTCTCTCTCTCCACTCTCTTCTGTCACTCATAATATTGGGCTGCCGAAGGCTGGACTTTTTCAAAATTGAACCAGCAAAGCAAATAGCAATGAGCGCCCCTTGCCTAATTTTGTGGTGAAGTCGTGAAAAGCTGGGGGGCCATGGGTACATTACCTGCAAGGTCCGCTGTCCACCAAGGAAGGCCTGCCGGGCCTCTGGCGGCCTGCGGGCCGTACTATGAGTACCACGGATCTTGAGTTACTCAGCACAGACTTCACCAATAAATGAGAAAAAGTTTAGACTACCACTGACGTAAGTTTTATCATGCACTGCATTTACCATGATGTATTGTGGCAAATTGAGTGTTTGGATATGAGGCAGTGTGCTCTCACCCTCCTTCTGGTCATATGCTAACCAAAACTGTTTGCCATGTAGTACGTAAATATAATGTATTCATTATATATGTATAGTCATGTACATGATTTGGTGTTGAACAAAACAGTTATTTGAATATATGTGTTTTAGACTTATAATGGTTTTTTTCAAAACAAAATAATTATTTTATAGACCCTGTGATGTGGCCTGCCACCATCTCTTCCAGAAGGGACTTCTTTTTCCTTCAACAAAATTGCACCTGGTCAGGCACCACACAGTCGGTAGATGGTAGACACTTGTAAGTTATCTCATTTCATAGTTTCATAATGACTTCTCTTCCGATATAATGTTTGACTTATTACTGGTATGTGGTTTTTCACACATCCCTGTCGTCCCCAACCTCAATATACAAGTTAATGATTTTCAGGATTTGAATTACTTTTTACCTTTTAACACATTTTCACCAATGCGAGAGTTTGATCAAACTTTTCACTTATAACATTTACTGAGCTTTTTCAGCTATTAACATTGTGTTTTTTAAAGAGTATTTCCAGAAACCTTTTCATTGCCTCTTCTATTAACATTTAAACTTAGTTGCACAAATATGTATGTGTCTCCTTACTCTAAGCTTCTGCCAGGAGTAAGTTTCCGATGAGAACCTCACAACAACACATACGCTACCAGGACACATACTGGCAGCAGCAATCAGGCTCTATACCATTCACCCTTCAGGTAACTGTGCTAATTTGTGTTTGGCACTAAAACATTGTATACTTTACACAATAAGTAACTCTTTAAGAAATAAATTCAAAGTGTAACCACAGATTTCTAATTATGTTATGGTGGTGTTTTATTTTGTTTATTACCTTGTGTTATGAATCTGCTTGTGTTTTCATGCTCACTTATTAATAATAACTTATTAATAGATCATATAGTTCCTAACCCTTAAACATTGTTTCTGAAGCTTGTGGATCGGGGAACAGATCTGTGGCTGGACTTTGTAAGGTTGACTTTACATTTGACATGTTTAATTATGTCATCCCTGATAAATTCGGACGTATCATATGTTGTGTTTCTCAAACCCCATATTAAACGTAACTTCAAAGAGATGCATTTCATTAATCTGTTGTGTTTTACAATTGACGCTTGCATGTGATGTACTTCATCTCTTGCAATGGTTTTCTTTCAGGTACTGAGGACAGCGACTCAGCCCATAATATAGAGGCATGTACAAGAGGAGGGTGACAGGAGAATCTGCTCCTCCTCCAAGCTACAATATCTGTGGCCTGCACTGCTCAAGAACAGGAGGATGAAGAGGATGAGAATGAGCAAGCGCTGTTCGAAGATGAGTAGGTCATGGAAGAAGAGAAGGGAGATTCGGCCCACTGGCTAAAAGACTGGGGGTCACTTCACATATGCCCAGGATTGTTCTGCATTCTGCACTTCCGAGGACTGCCCGTCACCAGCATATACCCAAACCGCCACAGAGGGCTATCCAACCATCACCGCCACAAAGACTTCATATCCCAGGTGCATGTTTAGATTCTCCTATATACTCTTTCTATGACGGTGCATCTTCGACCTTCTATCAAACATCTGAAGGAGAGAAGACCTAAGATGAGGTACGAGTCTACCTTATGCATGAATCTCCTTCCCTCAACCTTCCATTTGCCACCCCTCTCCATACTGGTGAACGTGCTGGAGAACATCCCATGGGGGGCATGGGCTCATGTTGGACATTTGGAGGATAAATTCTTCCAGCTACAGGGTGATGTGTTGCAAGATATTCGTGCTATAGGGCCTACTCTGCAGCCACGGTCCATGCAGTTAAGAACGGTGAGGCCGAATGGGGGGGTGGGGATTTTGAAAGATGATGACAACGGAAAATTAATTATTTATTTAATTTTCCCTCGTGGTCGTCTGTCGAATCTCCCCCAACCCAGGTCACCGATCTTACCTATACGGGCCGCTCCTGCTACTCTGGCTGATATTTCAGACTCACTTCAAATACTCCCTCAGATGATTGAAAGGCAGATCTGTACCTTGTATAATGTTGTAAGATGTTGCCAAGACATGACAAGAATGCACCAAGATGAGGTCATGATTTATAGGGAACACAGTGCAAGACAACATGCCTTGGCCACGAAGATGATGGACGGAATTTTCAAAATGTTCCAAAGTCTACCTTCACAGACAGCATATGTGGAAGTATCTACACAAGCACCTGCACACCCATTAGCACAACCACTGGATCCACCAGCACAACTATTCACTACACCAGCACAACCACTGGCCCTATCAGCAACTCCACTGGCCCCACCACCACAACCACTGGCCCCACCAGCATAACCACTGGCCTTAGCAGTATAACCGCTGGCTGTATCAGCACAGCCACTGGTCCCATGAGCACAGCCACCTGCCCACCTGCCCAGGTAGCTGCCAGACAGGTACATCCACCTGCACCAAAACCTTCACCCCCATGGTTGTGTCATTAGAGTACTGAGAGAGAGCCCTGTAAAGATAGTAAAAATCTGTTTTGACTCACTATTTTGTTCAAATAAAAATGTGTAAACTGTTCAAAACCTCTCACTGAGTTAACTTGTGTGTTTTAAAAAAAATCTTTTCCAGATGTACGAAAATGTTTTCCATTTCACTTTTCATGGTTACTACATTTTGACCAGTAAGACACTTGTGGTTACAAGCCAACACATTAAAACTATATGGTAAATAACAACACATTCAGAAGTAATTCAACAAACATTATGCAGAAAAAAGAACACATGGGTTTTGTATTTTTTATGTCTCAGTATCAGATATGTTAAAAAAATACAAACCTTAACAGAATATAATAAAAAAGTCAGATGCGCTGGGAGAAACTAATGATAATAACATCTTGAGGCATAAAGGGAGAGGTAAGTTGGATGTATTTGTCCTAAAAACTAAGCCAGGTATTGTCAGGGAAACCAGTCCAAATACAAAGGGGATAAGAAATTCATCCATAGTCCAAACACAGTCCTAACATAAAAGTCCACATTCAAAATAAATATTAATATCCAACCCCAAAGCCATGTAGTATGGAAACAAGGGTCCTGGCATTGGTGTCAAAGTTACTGCCCATCCCCGCTTTTAGTCTTAAAGATGGTATGTCAATCCTCCTCAAACATGGACAAAATGTGGCTGGCTGAGACAGGACTAGACACCGCATGGGAAGAGGCAACACAAGGAGTACCAGGGCAAATACAGAGGGCATAAGAACTTGAGGACCAGACCACAGTACGATGGGTGGGCCTGATTCACAGAACTAACTTACGTCAAAAACGTAAACATAAACGTAAAGTTAGTACTTTTTAGGTATTCACAGAAGTTAGTAGTCCTAACTTTAGGACTCCTAAATGCCTTCTGTGAATACCGAAAGTCTGAAAGTTAGGATTTTTCTCAGTTTAGGAGTAGTAAAGTTAAGTAAAATCCTAACTTTAAGAGTTTTGGTATTCACAGAAGGCATTTAGGAGTCCTAAAGTTAGGACTACTAACTTCTGTGAATACCTAAAAAGTACTAACTTTACGTTAACGTTTACGTTTTTGACGTAAGTTAGTTCTGTGAATCAGGCCCGGCGTGTTTAGATATTAACATTGACAATATAGCTACAGTCACCATATTGAGGGCGTCAGTTACGGTTTGCAGCTTCACAGAGACAGTCTCTCAGCGCATCTGGTTCTTCTATTAAGACCTGTATATTCCAAGAGATCTGTCACTGAGCCTCTGCAAATGGCGACATCACCTCCTCAACTTCAGCCACAGGGACAGACTCACAAGGAAGGGATTGTGGCTCACAAGATAGGTGTGGAGTGTTGAGAGCAATTGTGTCCACAACTCTCCTACTAGGCAGGCAGTGAGAGGAAAAGTAGTGGCAAGGGGTGAATCTGGAGACTCCAATTGAGTAGGGGCCTCAGGAGTTAAGGAGGGGCTGGGGTCAGGCCCAGATGGTGTTGGGGCCTGCTCTAAGGTCACTACTTTTAATGACTGTTGGCCAGGAGGAGACCCTACTTTTTCCTCCTCCTACTGGTGGTGTCCACATCCATGTCCCTCCATCGAGCCTCTTCAGCCTCCGCCTGGAGTTTCTTTTAATGCAGAGCAACTTTTTATCCAGGCAGGACCACTATCCTGCTAATGTTCTCTTCTTCCTCCTCCTCCTCCTCCTCTTCAATGGCTGTGTCCAGTGACAGTGTCAGCCTGTGAGCTGAGGATCTTCTCTCCTGCCCCTGGTGAGATGTTCCTTGTCCATCCTGGTCCACTGAAAAGTATAAATAAACACATATATGTATATGTGGTAAAAAATGTACACAGAATGAAAACAATCAAATAGCTTGACTTTGTAGCACCACCATAATCTCACTAATGCATATCATGTACAGTCCAATATATTTACTGTGAATTAAATGTAAAAACAAATAACTTATTCACAATGGACATAATTTATCAAACATTTGAAGTCTGTGAAAGTGATTTCAAAAACTGGCCACTTGGGGAGGAAGCAAAGGAAAATCCTCTGTTTTACCTGGGTACAGGCCATTTCCCTTTTAAAAAAAATTGTTTCACTGCATTACACTACAAAGCATATTGCAAGACATAGTACTCCTATGTTGGACTTTGCCCTCTCTGCTGGGTAACCCCAAATATTTGGTCATCACACCCTTTCTTTGCTGAATCCGCTTTGTTGGCTTTTAGGACTGTGTGTACTTTATCACTGCTAGCTAGTGCGAATGCGCTTGCACTCTTTCCTTAAAACATGGCAAGGTTGTCCTATACTTGTTTGGTACATTTAATTTACTTCTAAGTCAGTAGTATATCATAGTATATGTACTCAGAGCCTGTAAATTAATTGTGACTGGTGGGTCTGTAGCACTCATTGAGCCACCCAGTAAAGTAGCACTTTAAAACAGGTTTCATGCCTGCCATTCCAGCCTGTTGTTGCAGTCTTAAACAGCCAATTCTACCTGGCAAAATAAACATTTTGCTAGGCATAAACCTTCCTTTTTAGCACATATGTCACCCCTAAGATAAGCTCCAAATGACCCATAGGCCGGACTGCATTTAATTTAAAAATCAGGACATGCGTTTTTAAGTTTTACATGTCCTGGCAGTGAAAACCTCCTAACTTTGTTTCCCACTACTTAATTCAAGGCCTAATTCTCCCATTGGAAAGCATTGGGTTACTTTACTACAGTTATTAAGTGCTAACAGTTGCTTGGGAGCAGGCAGTAATGTCATGTTTGGAGTCAAATTGATCATAATTTAAATTCCTATTTAATTGTAAAGTTTATTTTGAGTCACCATTCTAAAAGTGCCATTTTTAGAATGGTGCCAGGATGGCTGGGGGACGGAGTTGTTCCCTGTTTCACTTATACTTTAAAGGCTGCCTCCAGAATTCACACACAGGTACCTGACACTAGCCTTTTGTCATCCCAGACTTCTTGAAACCTTGATAGGGAGAAGGAAGAACATTCCAGAACCAGCTGTGATGTTAATATAGGGACTCCCCCAACATCAAAGGGTGGCACCAGGTATACATGTTATGCCTCCTGTGCCACTCATCAGTACACTCCTGGACCTGTGAACACTACAGAAGGACTGGCTTGTTCCCCAGAGGACCAGCCTGCTGCTTGTGGCCTACCGTGTTACCCAGAGGACTAGCCTTCTGCTTGAGGCATGCTCTGCTCTCTGAGAAGGAAGACTGGACCTACTCCCTACATTCAAGGCTAACCTGAGTGGCTACAAATGTGTCAGATGGTTAATCTCTGTTCTGAGCTACATGGGCACAACAGGCTCCAGGAATCTCCCTTCAACTGCCCAGTTGACCTGCAGCAACTGGACATGCCTGAGCCCTGCAGGCCTCTGCTAGAGGGCGTCCCTGATCATAGACCCTTGGCTGGTATCAAAGTGCATTTCTCTTCAAGAAAAGGTGAAATCCTGAAGTGTGGGCTTTTCCCAACCACAACTGGGTCAGTTCTCAATAAGACTCTGCCCCCCTATGACCGTCAGTGCGAAGCTCCGGTGAACCCAACTCTTCGCTCTACAGCGACTGCCTGCAAAAACTGGCAGTGCAATATATGCACTTCATGCTACAACAATGGCAGCCTGTGGTGACTTCCAACATGAAGCTCCAGCAACAACCAACTGCAACGCCTGACTGGATCTTTGTGCTACCGCCATGCCCATCTATGATGCCAGGCCTGCTCTATGCGCTATTAAGAGGACCATCGTAACTCTCTCTCTGCTTCTCACGATCCCCTCCACTATGTATGGAATTCTTTGCACTGGACTCAGAAGGTAACTTTTCAGTGGGACTAACCTGGTCCCTGTATCTGATCTGCACTCTAGCATGGTCAGCCTGAACTTGTGACTTTTCCCCTGTCTAGCATGACCAAATGACTGCAAGTAGTGTTTTGTGCTTTTGGGTGGTATATTTACGAAAAACTTTGAATTTGCATATCTATGGATCTATGATTGGATTTTTTTTGTTCTGGTATAATTTTATACATTAAAATGTACTCTGTTTTTCAAAATTGGTTTGGGATTTTTCTTGTGTTGGATTTTGACTTTATTACTGTTTGTGTGCTGCATAAATACTTTACACTTTGCCTCTAAGTTAAGCCTGACTGCTATTTAGCAGAGGTTAATTTAGTGACTTTTGTGGTTCACCATGACAAGATTTGTGGTTGTCGCCTAAGTGGGGCTACCACCCCTCGCAACAACTAACCGAACTTCTTACATCCTATATATAATTTGTTGATGACAATGCATGACATTTTGCATAAAAATATTAACAAAGGTAAAGTTAAAAATCTGTAAGTTTACACTTGAAATACAGTTAATAAATGACATGTGGATTTTTACGAGTCCAAGGGTCCTATCTTTTTATGTGGGCATATCTATTTATAATAACGTCTGTGGAGACTCCACAGGTGGATTGAAGATCTCTACGCATAAAAAGATAGGAGTTGTAAAATCTTGCATATATTAGTTGAATTAAATTTAAAGTGTAAACTTACAGGAACTGTAACTTTAGCTTTGAAAATTAGGCCCCATGTGTGTATTTACTTAATTGTGGATATATATGTAGAGTGGAAAAGTGACACAATGTTAGCCTTGTCAATATTAGAAACAACACATAGTGGCTAAGAAGACAAACTAAATTAACAATAAGCCTGCTTAGTACACCATAGTAAGGTCACACCGTCACATAACAATGAATATGTATAAAAGAGAAAAGTCAGCATAGCATCACATTTTAAAAGGTTCTTGTATCAGTAGTTATACCACACCCACTATTTCTGATGTTCAGCAATTAATTTTAATGCAATTGTAGCTATTTGTGACTTGAGAACAACAACTCCCTGAATTTCTTGTGCTAAATAAAAAAAATAGTGATCCATGGTCCTTGTACAATATGAATCTATGACTCAGGTCATGTTACAGGTAATAAGCAACACATGAGCAAAAATCATCAACTGTCACCTGCGCACCGTAATACTCATGTATACAGATGTTCATAATGAGCTCACTATCTTTACACACGTAAGGCCCATTAAGGCCACAAGCATGCTATAAACACTTACACCCATTAGCAGCGAGAAAGACTGTACAAAGTAAGGTAGAGAAGTAGGATGATGCTTGCCTACCACTATCTAAAGTGTAAAACAAACTCATTGGATGATGTCATCAGTGATGTCATCAATGATGCAATTTGTGATGTCATCAGTGATGTCATCAATGATGTAATGGAACATGTCATGAGTCATGTAATATGTGAGGTCATAAGCAATGCATGGCAGGGCTTAAGTATAGCTGGCAGTGATAACTATAAATGATGAATTTCTGTTATTTATTTTTGTTTAAAACATTGTGTTATCACAGAAATGTTCAACTAGTATTCAGTGTATTTTTAAGATTGTATTTTAATGTAAAGTAAGATATTATATCTAACTATAATATTACTTTAACCTTTGCTTCTTTTTAATGAATTTCTAAGTTTTTTTTTTTTAAACATAAAGCGTAACACCAACTGCCAACCAGGAATGTTGAGAGCTCCACTGAAGAAAATTGAAGCGTGCAGGCCAGTATTAACTGTTATAGGCTTGCTTCTCTCAACATTACTATCTCCTAACTCACAGCTTCTGCCTCTCTCTTTCTCCTGTCTCTGCAAAATATATGGATTGGGCAGGGGAGAACGAAAGGCAGACCTGTGTAGTAAGAAACGCATGAGACTCCTCTCTTCCTTCTCCTGTGGTAGAAAGTTTCACTAGAACATCAGAAGAACGAAGAGGGGAATTCTGTTCAGCTTGCTCTCCCTGGGTCGCCTTAAAAGGAAAAGCAGTTAAGCTGAGCTGAAGAAGTTGCCATGGGCTAACTTCAATCCTCTTTTACAGCTATTGCGGTGAATGTTGAATAGTTAACAGCAATTGCACTTCAGGCACCTTCTAACTGTTCAACACTGACAGAAACAGCTGTGAAACAAAGGCTTTGAAGCCATTAGAGTGTGTTAACCCTCACAGTTACCAACAGGACTTTGTTTTTATTTAACTAAGACATTCTGTCCTCATGGGTCAGAATGTTCTAACAGTCTTTTAGCCCACCATTGGAGCTAAGTCAACCGTTAAAGGCCCTTGACTTTAGCATGGGACTTTAATACGGGAGCAGGCTTTTAATGTCAGGCATAGCCTGCTATGGTGTCCATAAGGCTGTAAAATAGTGTGAGGTAGCAGACTATTACATTGATATGTATACATATATAAGACAAACAACATCAAATGTTTCCTTTCTTTTTGCCAGAATAGGTGGCTAAAGAGCCTTTTGTGTGGTTTTATCTTGAATAATTTATTTTTTATTTTTGGTGTTTTTGTTTTTGAGGGAAAAACAGAAAAATGACCTTATGTTGAAGCTGGAACACTGAACATGGATACACAACTAGTATTTCAGAGGGCATTATGGTCCTGAAGATATTTGTTGTGAGCTGTTTGCCTCAGCTCAGATGACAATATGATTGTGCTGCATAGGTGTCAATACATTACTTTATTAAGGTAAGCTGGGTTGATATCAGCTTCCTTTACTACAACTTGAGGTGATGCATGTTGGCCTGGCTGTGCATCTGCTGGTGTTCCAGAAGTGGATCTTTGCTCTACACGTCTCTACCCTTCAGCATGAGCAAAACTAGCTGGGAGCATAGCATTCATATGGCACCACATCCCCGTGGTGCCAAAGCTGTACTGCTTTTTTGTACAACGAGAAAACTCTTTATGGCACAGCTTGCCCTTTATGTGCTTTTTCCCTCCTGCAGCAATATAGGAAATCCAAGACAAGGGACTTGATGTGCCTGCCTCCTTGTCTAAATCTGAAGAAGATGGCATCTTCTATTGTTCCCCTAAACAGTCCTAATAAATCTTCAGAAAATATGCTGGCTAGGCTCAGGAATAGATGTCTAGACATCTGCTTGCTGCACCTAAGAGAAGAAGGGAGGGTGGCTACTTCCTACATTAAAGTTTGACATTGATTTCACCCATTGAGAACTCTTTCAAGGGTATTTCTTCACTTTCAAGAGAGTTTCATGAGACTCTTGTGCCATTGAATATTATATTATATTGCTATTATAGTGTTCTAAATATATCATGTTCATTTATTATTTGATGTTTTAATAAAGCGTATAGGGTTTCATTTAAATGACTGTAAAGAGCGGTGAGGCCGAGTGGGGGGGGGGTGGGGATTTTGAAAGATGATGCCAACGGAAAATTAATTATTTATTTAATTTTCCCTCGTGGTCGTCTGTCGAATCTCCCCCAACCCAACTCACCGATCTTACCTATACGGGCCGCTCCTGCTACTCTGGCTGATATGTCAGACTCACTTCAAATACTCCCTCAGATGATTGAAAGGCAGATCTGTACCTTGTATAATGTTGTAAGATGTTGCCAAGATATGACAAGAATGCACCAAGATGAGGTCATGATTTATAGGGAACACAGTGCAAGACAACATGCCTTGGCCACGAAGATGATGGACGGAATTTTCAAAATGCTCCAAAGTCTACCTTCACAGACAGCACATGTGGAAGTATCTACACAAGCACCTGCACACCCATTAGCACAACCACTGGATCCACCAGCACAACTATTCACTACACCAGCACAACCACTGGCCCTATCAGCAACTCCACTGGCCCCACCACCACAACCACTGGCCCCACCAGCATAACCACTGGCCTCAGCAGTATAACCGCTGGCTGTATCAGCACAGCCACTGGTCCCATGAGCACAGCCACCTGCCCACCTGCCCAGGTAGCTGCCAGACAGGTACATCCACCTGCACCAAAACCTTCACCCCCATGGTTGTGTCATTAGAGTGCTGAGAGAGATCCCTTTAAAGATAGTAAAAATCTGTTTTGACTCACTATTTTGTTCAAATAAAAATGTGTAAACTGTTCAAAACCTCTCACTGAGTTAACTTGTGTGTTTTAAAAAAAAATCTTTTCCAGTTGTACGAAAATGTTTTCCATTTCACTTTTCATGGTTACTACATTTTGACCAGTAAGACACTTGTGGTTACAAGCCAACACATTAAAACTATATGGTAAATAACAACACATTCAGAAGTAATTCAACAAACATTATGCAGAAAAAAGAACACAGGGGTTTTGTATTTTTTTATGTCTCAGTATCAGATATGTTAAAAAAATACAAACCTTAACAGAATATAATAAAAAAGTCAGATGCGCTGGGAGAAACTAATGATAATAACATCTTGAGGCATAAAGGGAGAGGTAAGTTGGATGTATTTGTCCTAAAAAACTAAGCCAGGTATTGTCAGGGAAACCAGTCCAAATACAAAGGGGATAAGAAATTCATCCATAGTCCAAACATAGTCCTAACATAAAAGTCCACATTCAAAATAAATATTAATATCCAACCCCAAAGCCATGTAGTATGGAAACAAGGGTCCTGGCATTGGTGTCAAAGTTACTGCCCATCCTCGCTTTTAGTCTTAAAGATGGTATGTCAATCCTCCTCAAACATGGACAAAATGTGGCTGGCTGAGACAGGACTAGACACCGCATGGGAAGAGGCAACACAAGGAGTACCAGGGCAAATACAGAGGGCATAAGAACTTGAGGACCAGACCGCAGTACGATGGGTGGGCCTGATTCACAGAACTAACTTACGTCAAAAACGTAAACGTAAACGTAAACGTAAAGTTAGTACTTTTTAGGTATTCACAGAAGTTAGTAGTCCTAACTTTAGGACTCCTAAATGCCTTCTGTGAATACCGAAAGTCTGAAAGTTAGGATTTTTCTCAGTTTAGGAGTAGTAAAGTTAAGTAAAATCCTGACTTTAAGACTTCTGGTATTCACAGAAGGCATTTAGGAGTCCTAAAGTTAGGACTACTAACTTCTGTGAATACCTAAAAAGTACTAACTTTACGTTTACGTTTACGTTTTTGACGTAAGTTAGTTCTGTGAATCAGGCCCGGTGTGTTTAGATATTAACATTGACAATATAGCTACAGTCACCATATTGAGGGTGTCAGTTACGGTTTGCAGCTTCACAGAGACAGTCTCTCAGTGCATCTGGTTCTTCTATTAAGACCTGTATATTCCAAGAGATCTGTCACTGAGCCTCTGCAAATGGCGACATCGCCTCCTCAACTTCAGCCACAGGGACAGACTCACAAGGAAGGGATTGTGGCTCACAAGATAGGTGTGGAGTGTTGAGAGCAATTGTGTCCACAACTCTCCTTCTAGGCAGGCAGTGAGAGGAAAAGTAGTGGCAAGGGGTGAATCTGGAGACTCCAATTGAGTAGGGGCCTCAGGAGTTAAGGAGGGGCTGGGGTCAGGCCCAGATGGTGTTGGGGCCTGCTCTAAGGTCACTACTTTTAATGACTGTTGGCCAGGAGGAGACCATACTTTTTCCTCCTCCTACTGGTGGTGTCCACATCCATGTCCCTCCATCGAGCCTCTTCAGCCTCCGCCTGGAGTTTCTTTTAATGCAGAGCAACTTTTTATCCAGGCAGGACCACTATCCTGCTAATGTTCTCTTCTTCCTCCTCCTCCTCCTCTTCAATTGCTGTGTCCAGTGACAGTGTCAGCCTGTGAGCTGAGGATCTTCTCTCCTGCCCCTGGTGAGATGTTCCTTGTCCATCCTGGTCCACTGAAAAGTATAAATAAACACATATATGTATATGTGGTAAAAAATGTACACAGAATGAAAACAATCAAATAGCTTGACTTTGTAGCACCACCATAATCTCACTAATGCATATCATGTACAGTCCAATATATTTACTGTGAATTAAATGTAAAAACAAATAACTTATTCAAAATGGACATAATTTATCAAACATTTGAAGTCTGTGAAAGTGATTTCAAAAACTGGCCACTTGGGGAGGAAGCAAAGGAAAATCCTCTGTTTTACCTGGGTACAGGCCATTTCCCTTTTAAAAAAAATTGTTTCACTGCATTACACTACAAAGCATATTGCAAGACATAGTACTCCTATGTTGGACTTTGCCCTCTCTGCTGGGTAACCCCAAATATTTGGTCATCACACCCTTTCTTTGCTGAATCCGCTTTGTTGGCTTTTAGGACTGTGTGTACTTTATCACTGCTAGCTAGTGCGAATGTGCTTGCACTCTTTCCTTAAAACATGGCAAGGTTGTCCTATACTTGTTTGGTACATTTAATTTACTTCTAAGTCAGTAGTATATCATAGTATATGTACTCAGAGCCTGTAAATTAATTGTGACTGGTGGGTCTGTAGCACTCATTGAGCCACCCAGTAAAGTAGCACTTTAAAACAGGTTTCAGGCCTGCCATTGCAGCCTGTTGTTGCAGTCTTAAACAGCCAATTCTACCTGGCAAAATAAACATTTTGCTAGGCATAAACCTTCCTTTTTAGCACATATGTCACCCCTAAGATAAGCTCCAAATGACCCATAGGCCGGACTGCATTTAATTTAATAATCAGGACATGCGTTTTTAAGTTTTACATGTCCTGGTAGTGAAAACCTCCTAACTTTGTTTCCCACTACTTAATTCAAGGCCTAATTCTCCCATTGGAAAGCATTGGGTTACTTTACTACAGTTATTAAGTGCTAACAGTTGCTTGGGAGCAGGCAGTAATGTCATGTTTGGAGTCAAATTGATCATAATTAAAATTCCTATTTAATTGTAAAGTTTATTTTGAGTCACCATTCTAAAAATGCCACTTTTAGAATGTTGCCATTTTCTTGTTGTAAACATTTGGTCCCTGCTGCCAGTGTCCTGGGTCACATGACTGTGAATAGCTTAGCTGTTTACCTTTGTGTATTCCCCCAGACAGTTTGACAA
Source organism: Calotriton arnoldi (assembly GCA_963921515.1). Taxonomy (NCBI): domain Eukaryota; kingdom Metazoa; phylum Chordata; class Amphibia; order Caudata; family Salamandridae; genus Calotriton; species Calotriton arnoldi. The sequence goes on from CAWUFW010015319.1 coordinate 264,790, forward strand.
AAGGGGACTAGATGTGACTAGATGTTGGCAGGATGTGCCATCCTGCCAGGATGGCTGGGGGCGGAGTTGTTCCCTGTTTCACTTATACTTTAAAGGCTGCCTCCAGAATTCACACACAGGTACCTGACACTAGCCTTTTGTCATCCCAGACTTCTTGAAACCTTGAAATGTAGAAGGAAGAACATTCCAGAACCAGCTGTGATGTTAATATAGGGACTCCCCCAACATCAAAGGGTAGCACCAGGTATAAATGTTATGCCTCCTGTGCCACTCATCAGTACACTCCTGGACCTGGGAACACTACAGAAGGACTGGCTTGTTCCCCAGAGGACCAGCCTGCTGCTTGTGGCCTACCGTGTTACCCAGAGGACTAGCCTTCTGCTTGAGGCATGCTCTGCTCTCTGAGAAGGAAGACTGGACCTACTCCCTACATTCAAGGCTAACCTGAGTGGCTACAAATGTGTCAGATGGTTAATCTCTGTTCTGAGCTACATGGGCACAACAGGCTCCAGGAATCTCCCTTCAACTGCCCAGTTGACCTGCAGCAACTGGACCTGCCTGAGCCCTGCAGGCCTCTGCTAGAGGGCGTCCCTGATCATAGACCCTTGGCTGGTATCAAAGTGCATTTCTCTTCAAGAAAAGGTGAAATCCTGAAGTGTGGGCTTTTCCCAACCACAACTGGGTCAGTTCTCAATAAGACTCTGCCCCCCTATGACCTTCAGTGCGAAGCTCCGGTGAACCCAATTCTTCGCTCTACAGCGACTGCCTGCAACAACTGGCAGTGCAATATATGCACTTCATGCTACAACAATGGCAGCCTGTGGTGACTTCCAACATGAAGCTCCAGCAACAACCAACTGCAACGCCTGACTGGATCTTTGTGCTACCGCCTTGCCCATCTATGATGCCAGGCCTGCTCTATGCGCTATTAAGAGGACCATCGTAACTCTCTCTCTGCTTCTCACGATCCCCTCCACTATGTATGGAATTCTTTGCACTGGACTCAGAAGGTAACTTTTCAGTGGGACTAACCTGGTCCCTGTATCTGATCTGCACTCTAGCATGGTCGGCCTGAACTTGTGACTTTTCCCCTGTCTAGCATGACCAAATGACTGCAAGTAGTGTTTTGTGCTTTTAGGTGGTATATTTACGAAAAACTTTGAATTTGCATATCTATGGATCTATGATTGGATTTTTTTTGTTCTGGTATAATTTTATACATTAAAATGTACTTTGTTTTTCAAAATTGGTTTGGGATTTTTCTTGTGTTGGATTTTGACTTTATTACTGTTTGTGTGCTGCATAAATACTTTACACTTTGCCTCTAAGTTAAGCCTGACTGCTATTTAGCAGAGGTTAATTTAGTGACTTTTGTGGTTCACCATGACAAGATTTGTGGTTGTCGCCTAAGTGGGGCTACCACCCCTGCAACAACTAACCCAACTTCTTACATCCTATATATAATTTGTTGATGACAATGCATGACATTTTGCATAAAAATATTAACAAAGGTAAAGTTAAAAATCTGTAAGTTTACACTTGAAATACAGTTAATAAATGACATGTGGATTTTTACTAGTCCAAGGGTCCTATCTTTTTATGTGGGCATATCTATTTATAATAACGTCTGTGGAGACTCCACAGGTGGATTGAAGATCTCTACGCATAAAAAGATAGGAGTTGTAAAATCTTGCATATATTAGTTGAATTAAATTTAAAGTGTAAACTTACAGGAACTGTAACTTTAGCTTTGAAAATTAGGCCCCATGTGTGTATTTACTTAATTGTGGATATATATGTAGAGTGGAAAAGTGACACAATGTTAGCCTTGTCAATATTAGAAACAACACATAGTGGCTAAGAAGACAAACTAAATTAACAATAAGCCTGCTTAGTACACCATAGTAAGGTCACACCGTCACATAACAATGAATATGTATAAAAGAGAAAAATCAGCATAGCATCACATTTTAAAAGGTTCTTGTATCAGTAGTTATACCACACCCACTATTTCTGATGTTCAGCAATTAATTTTAATCAATTGTAGCTATTTGTGACTTGAGAACAACAACTCCCTGAATTTCTTGTGCTAAATAAAAAAAATAGTGATCCATGGTCCTTGTACAATATGAATCTATGACTCAGGTCATGTTACAGGTAACAAGCAACACATGAGCAAAAATCATCAACTGTCACCTGCGCACCGTAATACTCATGTTTACAGATGTTCATAATGAGCTCACTATCTTTACACACGTAAGGCCCATTAAGACCACAAGCATGCTATAAACACTTACACCCATTAGCAGCGAGAAAGACTGTACAAAGTAAGGTAGAGAAGTAGGATGATGCTTGCCTACCAGTATCTAAAGTGTAAAACAAACTCATTGGATGATGTCATCAGTGATGTCATCAATGATGCAATTTGTGATGTCATCAGTGATGTCATCAATGATGTAATGGAACATGTCATGAGTCATGTAATATGTGAGGTCATAAGCAATGCATGGCAGGGCTCAAGAATAGCTGGCAGTGATAAATATAAATGATGAATTTCTGTTATTTATTTTTGTTTAAAACATTGCGTTATCACTGAAATGTTCAACTAGTATTCAGTGTATTTTTAAGATTGTATTTTAATGTAAAGTAAGATATTATATCTAACTATAATATTACTTTAACCTTTGCTTCTTTTTAATGAATTTCTAAGGTTTTTTTTTTTTTAAACATAAAGCGTAACACCAACTGCCAACCAGGAATGTTGAGAGCTCCACTGAAGAAAATTGAAGCGTGCAGGCCAGTATTAACTGTTATAGGCTTGCTTCTCTCAACATTACTATCTCCTAACTCACAGCTTCTGCCTCTCTCTTTCCCCTGTCTCTGCAAAATATATGGATTGGGCAGGGGAGAACGAAAGGCAGACCTGTGTAGTAAGAAACGCATGAGACTCCTCTCTTCCTTCTCCTGTGGTAGAAAGTTTCACTAGAACATCAGAAGAACGAAGAGGGGAATTCTGTTCAGCTTGCTCTCCCTGGCTCGCCTTAAAAGGAAAAGCAGTTAAGCTGAGCTGAAGAAGTTACCATGGGCTAACTTCAATCCTCTTTTACAGCTATTGCGGTGAATCTTGAATAGTTAACAGCCATTGCACTTCAGGCACCTTCAAACTGTTCAACACTGACAGAAACAGCTGTGAAACAAAGGCTTTGGAGCCATTAGAGTGTGTTAACCCTCACAGTTACCAACAGGCCTTTGTTTTTATTTAACTAAGACATTCTTTCCTCATGGGTCAGAATGTTCTAACAGTCTTTTAGCCCACCATTGGAGCTAAGTCAACCGTTAAAGGCCCGCTTCCATGTTAAAGGCCCTTGACTTTAGCATGGGACTTTAATACGGGAGCAGGCTTTTAATGTCAGGCATAGCCTGCTATGGTGTCCATAAGGCTGTAAAATAGTGTGAGGTAGCAGACTATTACATTGATATGTATACATATATAAGACAAACAACATCAAATGTTTCCTTTCTTTTAGCCAGAATAGGTGGCTAAAGAGCCTTTTGTGTGTTTTTCTTGAATAATTTATTTTTTATTTTTGGTGTTTTTGTTTTTGAGGGAAAAACAGAAAAATGACCTTATGTTGAAGCTGGAACACTGAACATGGATACAAAACTAGTATTTCAGAGGGCATTATGGTCCTGAAGATATTTGTTGTGAGCTGTTTGCCTCAGCTCAGATGACAATATGATTGTGCTGCATAGGTGTCAATACATTACTTTATTAAGGTAAGCTGGGTTGATATCAGCTTCCTTTACTACAACTTGAGGTGATGCATGTTGGCCTGGCTGTGCATTTGCTGGTGTTCCAGAAGTGGATCTTTGCTCTACACTTCTCTACCCTTCAGCATGAGCAAAACTAGCTGGGAGCATAGCATTCATATGGCACCACATCCCTGTGGTGCCAAAGCTGTACTGCTTTTTTGTACAACGAGAAAACTCTTTATGGCACAGCTTGCCCTTTATGTGCTTTTTCCCTCCTGCAGCAATATAGGAAATCCAAGACAAGGGGCTTGATGTGCCTGCCTCCTTGTCTAAATCTGAAGAAGATGGCATCTTCTATTGTTCCCCTAAACAGTCCTAATAAATCTTCAGAAATTATGCTGGCTAGGCTCAGGAATAGATGTCTAGACATCTGCTTGCTGCACCTAAGAGAAGAAGGGAGGGTGGCTACTTCCTACATTAAAGTTTGACATTGATTTCACCCATTGAGAACTCTTTCAAGGGTATTTCTTCACTCTCAAGAGAGTTTCATGAGACTCTTGTGCCATTGAATATTATATTATATTGCTATTATAGTGTTCTAAATATATCATGTTCATTTATTATTTGATGTTTTAATAAAGCGTATAGGGTTTCATTTAAATGACTGTACTGCAGTAATTGTTTCATAGCAATGTAAACTCTCAAAAAAGTCCAGCGAGAGCCTGTCACAGAATTCTCCATGTGCATTCTGAGAGCGCATAAGTTCCAGTTTGCACTCTGGTGGACTACCCATGAGAGCATGCTTTGCATTCAAAGTTATTCTGCCCCCATAGTCATATTCAGGTTCGTGAGAAGGGAAGTCTAAAGTCTCCGGTGTGCTCTACTGCACAGCTTCTACCTTTCACTTTACACTACTAAATACATACATTCTGCACAGGTAGAGTAGACAGAAAGGCTGAGAACAATATGGCATTTGAAATATTTAGAACAGGTGCACTATGTCAGCTTATTAGTATAACATAGATATTATATTTAGGGGTGGGTGGAATATTCCATTCTGCCTGTGGTATTGTTGGAATTTGGTGACTCTGCGTACGCGCTACTCTTGTAATGCAGAGATCCAGCCGAAGTGCACCAATTGACATGTGGCGGAATTTTTTCTCCCGCAAGACTCCAAAATGGTTAGTTGGCGAGCAGGAGTGAGACTTGGAGTCCCCAAGTGCAATTTCAGGACGCTAGGAGGACATCCAGCAAGGTTTTTCTAATGCCGGTGGATGTGAGCTTTCGTGGTCAAAAGGCTGCCACTGGAGTAGAAAATCTACTCGAGCAGCAGTAAAATAAACTCAAGTGGCTGTGTCCTATGTTGCACCGCATGGTGCCGTTCATGCTGATTTTTCAGCATGGAACACACTACTGCCTCTAAATCACAGAGTGAGCAGCGAGATGTACCTATTTCTGCCCGTTGGCAAAACTGCATGGAATTCCAAGGAGTCAAATTCCGCAAGTTCTGCCCAGCCCTAATCTACCTTTCTGACAAATGTGGTGTGATTCCGTTCAGCGGTTCGGGCTGTAGTCGTGTCTAAAATCACTATAGGTAATTGCATAGGGAAAAATGCATTTTGGGAACCCCTACTTTTTCTTGACCCCTGCTTGATGAATCACCCTGAAACTTTCCACACAGCAGCTGAAGTGAGTTGCATACTAGCTTTAAAAAGTTCATGAAGATTCGTCAAAAGGCGCCAGAGTTATTGGCAAAACAAAAAACACTTTGTCTATGGAAACTAGGTCCTAACTATAGCTACCTACTGGTGACCAGCCAGAAGGCAGTCATAGTTAGGACCTAGTTTCCATAGGAAAAGCGCTTTTTGACTTGCTTATATCTTTGACGCCGTTAGACAAAGAAATCTTCACCAAATTTTCAAAATTAGTATGGCGCTCATTTCAGCTGCTATGTTGAAAGTTTCTGGGAGATCCGTCAAGCGGGGACCGAGAAAAAGAGGGGTCCCAAAACACTTTTTCCCCATGTTAATTCCCATTGAGATTTTAGACATGACTACAGCCAGAATTGCTGGACGGAATTACACCAAATTTGGCAGAAAGATAGCATTTGGTCCAGAAAGATCCCTTTTTGTTATTTGGTGTAAATTTGTTTAGTAGCTTTGGAGATATTAAAGAAAATCCAAATTTGTATATCTAGGGTCCTGCGGCTCTCCGAATATTGACGATCTCATACAGAGAGTTCATTGGCTGCCAACACTTCAACCAGGAAATGTTGGCAGCCATCTTTGGACTCAGCCTCAGTCAAGTCCCAAAAAAACCCATAAAATAAAGAAAAGATGGCAGGGTAGGAATTCCCTGACCCCCTCGCCCTGGTACTGGGGTCCCGCAGAGACTCTGCCAAAGCCACAAAGCATTTTGTTTTTTAAAATGTAGCCACAAAATTGCGAAGATTCATGAATTTGCGTAAAAAAAAGAAGCACTGTCTACTGGGCTTCTTTAAAACTCAGCCACTGGGTGGCCCCGGTCACGGGGTTATATCTAATAATAATAATAATATTAAATAATAGTAATAATGGGGAGGGGGAGCATGCAGCCCCGCTTCCCAAGGTAAGTTTGAGCCCCAGGGACTGCCACCTCCCAGGGGCAAGCAGAATCAAATTTTAATTGGAGGAGGGCCACGGGGACCCCTCCTAAGGTCCTAAGAACCCCGGAGACCACCACCTCCCTGGGGATTTATTCCAAACATTGAAGGGGGCAGCACAGACCCCCCTCCATTTTTATGGAGGGCCCCAGGGACCACCACCTCCCTGACGCCAGAATTCTTTTTTGAAAGGTGAGGTGGCCACCTGCCCCCCTTCTGGGCCATTCTCGGGTCGGGACCACCACCTCACTGGGGCTGACCCTAAGGAACAAAGGAGGGGAGCCACACAGCCCCCCTCCTAGATCCTCTAATGGCCCTGCCGACCACTAACCCCCAGGGCCTGCTCCCGCTATCTCCAGAGGTGTCCACCCTCGGGAAATAGCAGTTTGCTTTAACTTGGTGGGAGCTTTGACAGCTCTTGCCAAGTGAGAGCAAACAGTAACTCCGCTCCCAGCAGGCTGGAGCAGGAAAATCGCTCCCGCTTGTTTAGAGCGTACTTTTCATCTGTTTCCCTGCCCGTTGTCAAGTGGGCAGGGAAACAGATAAAAGTATTGCTTCCGAACACAGAGAGCCTCATATTTAGAAGCCCCCTGCGTTCGGAAACAATGCCAGATTTCATTGGAGGCAGAGAGCTGGCATTGGGGCTTCCCCAGCAGCCTGTTTGTAGTCTTGTTATCTTCTCTGTAGGAGGATTCATGTTTACACAGATTTCTGGAAAAAGACTCAGGAGGAACAATCACATTGCCGCAACACACACAAGGTCGCTGGAGACGTCTCCCCATGGTCCATTATGCAGCTGTAGTGTGAAATACACACTAGACATTTACCCAACTAGGTTTCACTTATTAATTAACCAGTAGAAACTATTCCCGTTGGGTAGACTTTTTGTGCAAAACTGTGGACTCTTGTTGGATAAAGGGGCAGGTGAGTTTCTGTTCTGGCCCTGCTGCTCATTTTACTGAAATTAACCCTCAATGGGAACCACTTACAAATATAAACATAGCAGGTGCCCGAGTTGAAGCTCCATTTCTGTAAAGGACAAATAATCCTAACCTCCTGGGCTTGGTGAAGGCAAAGCAAGTGTGTTTTCTTGAAAATTACACAATGAAAAACAATCTGAAATCCTTGGTAATGGTTAATGCATTGCTGATCTTTTGGGGGCAATCTGTAGTGACTGTAACTAGTGAGTTCTTTCTTGGCCTCTCCTGATGAGAGCAGAGTCTATGGTTCTCCCTTTGCATTACTTCGAGTATGAAAATGGGCAAATCACTTGGAAGCTCCAATTGTTTGGCCGTCCCCACCTTAGTAGTAGGCAAAGATCTTCCCACCTTTTGCCAGGATGATGGACAACTTAACAAGAGGCCCCCCCCAGCGAGTTTTTTGCTTATTTTGCTGATGTGTCCTTGATGCCTAGGAATATGAGGACATCTCCACCAAACAAAGAAGCACTTGCTTCATATAGTTAAGTGTAAGTACCCTTGTTTGATGGAGATTTACCCATTTGTAGTCTCGTCATCTTCTGTATACGAGGATTCATGTTATCACTTATTTCTGGATGAAGACGCAGGAGAAACAATCACATTCCAAAACATACACAAGGTCACTGGAGACATTTCCTCATGGTCCATTACACAGCTGTAGTGTAGAATATAATCTAGACATTTACCCAATGAAGTAGCACTTACTAATTAACTAGTAGAAAGTACTCCATTTAGGTAGACATTTTGTGCAAAGCTATGGACTCCTTTGGATAAAGCGGCAGGTAAGGTTCCGTAAGGTGCAGTCACTCACATAGCTACTGATATACTCATACAGACACTCAGATAACCACTCACACCCCCATTCTGCCACTCTTGCATCTACTCACAGATTCAGTCACTCCCACTCTCACTCATTGACCCATACAGCCACTCACAAAACCACTCACACACTCACTCACCGACTAATACAGCCACTCACACACCCACTCATAGACCCATACAGACACTCACTCACACACCCACTCACCAAACCTATACAGCCACTCGCACACCCACTGTCAAAGGTTACAGGTTACAGTTAGGAAATAAAATTAAGCGCTGAAACGTTTCAGACACTCACCCCCTTCCGGTCCAGCGAAGACCTAGCTTGGGAGTTCGGGCTGGGCTGTTCCCATGAGGAACAGGGTCAAGACTGATTTGCACATCGCTGGGTCTGAACTGGGGTGGCAAAGTGAGCTAAAGAACGATGATGGATTCAACCCAGATCTGTGACTGAGGGTGAGTGTCTGAAAAGTTTCAGTGCTCTGTCCATCTTCTACTTGTGTTTGCTTTGAATATTTTACAGAAACACTACCTCCTGTGTTATCACATTTCAACAGGGCTCAAATTCTCTAAGGTACAGTTTGATGCAAGACTGGCTTTTTCCCTCACTACTCTATATGGGGTGAATTATTGGGTTTTATGAAAATGCCCTCTGTGGTGAGACCTCTGTACAGGGGATAACACAGAGTGTGAAAAGCTTTACTGAGGAACTCGCCCATCTGCAAAGACCTTTTCTCTCGGAGAACAGGGTCTGTGCTTGGGTTTTCTAAAAGCAGCCTTACTTGACTCTTCCGCACAGAGCAAAAGATCTGTTTAGAAGGTTTTACAGAACCACTAGACCTTGTGTTATGTCACATTATAACACGGTGCAAATTGTCTATTGTAGAGTTTGATGTAAGACTGACTCCATCTCATTCAACTCTAAACAGGGTGAATACTTGAGTTTAATGACAACATTGTTCCTCTGCTCAGACCTCTCCACAGGTGAAAACTGGGAGTGAGAGGCCTTACTGAGGAACTCTCCCCTCTGCAAATAACTGTTCTCTGTGTAAACAGGGCGTATGATTGGGTTTGCTAAGAGGGGCCTCACTTGTGATAACCCCATACAGAGTAAAGGCTCTGTGTAGAATATTTTAGAGGAGCACTAGTCCCTATGTTATCACATTATAACAAGGTGTAACTCCTCTACGGTACAGTTTGATGAAATACTGGCTCCTTTTCTAACAACTCCATAGAGGGTGAATGCTTGGGTTTTATCGCATCATAGCTCTCTGTCGAGACCTTTCTACAAGATGAACACTGGGTGTGAAAGACTTTACTAAGGAGCTCTCACTTCTGCAAAGACCTTTTCTCTGGGTGAATGGAGAGCATGGTAGGATTTGCTACTCTCTCTAATGACATCTCTGCACAGGGTCAAGTCTATGTGTACAAGAATTAAGTGGACAATATACCCTCTGCAGACATCTTTTAACAAGGCGCAAGTTCTGCATAGATCACTTTGATAGAGGCCCGGCTTTTCTTTTTTATACCTATGACATATGGTAATATGAAATATAATACTGATTGATTGAATACCAACATATGACACCAATAAACTAACTATATCTTAAACTGTGCTATAATGAATAGAAAACTAAAAGCTTATTTAAAATATGGGGAACATTATTACACTGGAGATGTAATACAACAAGATTAACTTCTAAACTTCTATCTAGCATCTAGAATGCTTCCACAATACATCAAAAACTCCTACAAGACTTCTACAGCTCAATACACAAATTGCTCAATGTGCTCTTGTGAATTAAAAAACATACCAGATGTAAGCTCATTTAAGGTTGAATATCAAACGGGGTTTATCAGTATGAGACATTTATTATCATTTTGAAATTTCAACAAACACAATAAAAAATACACATTACACATACAAACGGTCAATTACCTCCAGAAGAACAATAAATATGTATTATTATGAGCACTCATACATTTCTTCAACCTTATTTTTAAGTTTCCATTTATTAAAGGTTTTGCAATTATATTTTAAATGTGCTGAATAATCACCACTTCCTGAAACACACATTTTTAACTGTTAAATATTGTATTATTGAAACCTTAACCCACAGACACCATACATTAATCACCTTATACTTTCAAGTATCTGCAAAAGAAGCTGTATCTTGAAGGTAGTTGAGTACACCAAGGGCCAGATGTATGAAATTCTAATTTTGTTTCTCTTAAATAGCGAATCCTAAGAGGTCGCTATTTAGGAAATGCTAGATGGTATGTACATAAATGGAGATTTTCTAATAGCGATTCATACAGAGTCTGAATCACTATTAGGAAATCACTATTTAGGAAAAGCAAATCCATTCGTTCCTATTGGCTTAAAGGCCCATAGAGCATTAGGAAAAGAAAAACCATTTATACCTATTTTCTAATAGGAAATCTAAGGCCCCCTTGATGCACCCCAAAAAAGTTGGATCACATGTAAAGCGTACACATGCCCTGTGGGTATGTGTGCACTGTATAGCACTTAAAAAAAAAAAAATGAAATGCTTTTTTTAAATTGCACTTGGTTACCATCGACTTAGAGTCAATGATAATTGCATTTCCTAAATGCCTATTTCGCATTTAGGAAATGCTTTGTACATGTGCTTAGGAAGTCGCAAATACGAAATCCCTATTTGCAATTTCCTAATTGGGAAACGCAAAATGGCATTTCTACTGGGTAGATCGCATTTTGTGATTCCCAAACAGCCTTTGTAAATATGAAAAGGCCATTTAGCAATCCTTAACTGCCCGAAATAGCAATTCAGTCTGTTAAGCAATGTTAACTGCTTTCGTACATCTGGCCCCAAGTTACTTTCAAATCAAACCACTTCTGCTGTTCATAAATCAAAACGATTACACCTGTTACACCCCCATAACACCATGAGCAATCTCAGCTATCTTTCTTTATGTAAGAGATATAAGTATGTGAACCTTCAAGTCTTGAAGCCAATCACATCATACCCTTTATTGAATCATGTAGTGGGAATTATCAACTATTGGTGACCTTAATATTACCTTGGTGTTGGATTCTTGGCACAGCAAATATATATCCTCCACAGTACATGTACTGCATTTACAATAACCTCTGTAATTAGCTTTGGAAGCTTTTATTTTAACTTAATTCTTAACCAGGAAAAGGTATGGTTTACTTATTTAGTTTTTTGCTTGTGTTATTGACTAGTGCTGTCCTGCTTCACTTTTTTTCCTTCTCCTCCCCATTAGATCTCGTGATAGTCTTGCAGGATCATAAAGAGAACTCATGGCAAGGTGCACTCCGGTAATTTTTTACCTGTTTCTCGCAAGAGTCTCTCGGGATCATACAGACTCATTTATAATAGATTTCAAACTAAGAACCAGGCCAAAAGTTCATAAACCAATGGCTAGTTTGTACAAAAAAACTATCCTCTGAAAATACATAAAAGCATTTGAAAGCTCCAAACAAAAGCACACTCCTTTTGAACACACACCTTCTTTAACCAAATAAAACTACACCATACAAACAACAGTTGCTCACAGCCTAATCTGCATTTTCAACTGAGCATAATCTACCAATTGTAATTCTCCTATTGTCACCCTACCATTTTTACCCCTAAACTATCTCCTTCTTCCTAAATATTTATCATTCGGCTGTACACACCTGTTGTGACTGTCATCCTCATACTGCATCATTGTTCACCTCTGGATTTTGGGACACAGCTTCATCCATTGGACCCTACTCTAGAATATGTCATAAATTCTGGTATTGACAGAGATTTTGGATTTCCCTAGTTGGACATCTGCTTGGATTGGCCACAGAGGTATGAAGTATCACCAATTATTACGAATGGTTGAGAGCATTTTGGATTGTGAGCACCCAGACCTCATGATAGTGCACTGTTGTTGTAATGAGCTAGGCACAATAACAGGGGTTGCACTTGAAATGTAATTGAACTACACCTTTTGTCAGATGATGTCTTTCTTTCCGCAAACAGCCTTTATATATTCCAACATATGTCAAAGGCAAAAATGGCAATGGTCAAAACTATTTTGTTCTAAGATAGAGAAATCCTGGAGACATGGTAATAAAACAATTTCTGCATTTCTCCATGACCAGGGGCTGGGTTCTATTTATCATAATAACATCTGACTTGATATACCAGTTATGTAGAGGGGAGACGGAGTGCACTTCACTGCAGAAGGAAACAGGATCTTCCTTAATAACATCAAGGAATGCAATCACTTGCACATGTAGGTGTACACAATACACTATAAACACGTCTCTTTTAAGAGCCATAATACATCCTCATTATCTGATTGTTTATGTTCAAACCCCTTTATTTGAAAAAATAGCAACTGTGGCACTCCCGTAGGAGCACCCAAACAACACCCTCTCCCCATATATTTGTCCAACTCCCATGAGAGTCTTGTGAGTACATGCATCTCCTCTACAATAATTGGTTGAGAACTGAGTATATTACAGTGTGGGAAGGCACTGGCCTCTCTGCAGAAACCTTTCTTTAGTGCAACATGCATGGATAGTAGGGAGTTAGATGGAACTATACTCCTAGCTAAGACCTACCCTAGAACAACAGGTGACTGTAGTAGGCTGGCAGGAGGAACTAGCCTCTCCGAGGACACCTATACCCAAGACAACAAATGCGAGTTGTAGAGTGTGCACACAGACTGACCTTTCCCCTAAGACTTCTCCCCAAGGCAACAGGTGAGCTTTTTAAGGTATGAGGAGAGACTCACCTCTATGCTATACCCTCTTCCCAGGGTGATAAGCGTGCTTAGTAGGTTGTGCGCAGAGACTGGCCTCTCTGCTGACACCCTTCCTCAGGGTGACGGGCATGCATAGTAAAGTGTGGGGAAGGACTGGCCTCTCCACTGAGACCTCTGTCATGGATGCCTGGAGACCATAATAGAGTGTGGGGAGAAACTGGGCTCTCCACTGAGTCCTCTGTCTTGCATGACAGTTATGCATAGTAGAGTGTAGAGATGAACTGACCTTACTGCTGGGACACATCCCCAGGGTGACAGCAGGCATGCATAGTAGAATGTAGGGAGGGACTCACCTCTCACTGAGACCTCTCTCTTGGATGACTGGTGTGCGTAGTAGAGTGGGTGGAGGGACTGGTCTCTCCACTAACACCTCTTCCTGGGTGACAGGTATGTGAAATAGGGTGTAGGGAGGGACTATAGTTTAGGCTGAGAATCCTCCCCAGGGTAACACGTGTGCATATAGCCTATATGGAGGGACTGACCTCTCCACTGAGACTTCTCCTACTCCTACAGGTGTGCATAGTAGGGTGTGGGAAGGGACTGGCCTCTCTGCAGAGATCTCTATCTTGGATAACAGTTACACTTAATAGAGTGCTAGAAGGTCTGGGCACTCTGCTGAGACCCCTCTTCAAGGTGAAAGACATGCATAGTAGGGTGTGGAGAGGGACTGACCTCTCCACTAAAACCTCTCCCCTACGCAACACATTTGCGTAGTTGGATGTGGGGAGTAACTGCCTTTCCGAGGAGACCACTTTACAGGGTGACAGGACACATAGTAGGGTGTAGGGAGGGACTGCCTGCTCTGCTGATACTTTTTCCCAGGATGACAGGTGTTCATAGTAGGGTGTGGTGACTCGTCTCTCACCTGAGACCTCTGCCTTGGACAACAGTTATCCATAGTACAGTGCTGAGAAGGACTGGCCTCTCTGCTTTGACTCCTCCCCTGGGGGACAGGTGTGCATAGTAGAGTGTGGGGATTGGCTAGCCTCTCCTTTGACACTTCTCCCCCAGGTGACTGGTATGCATAGTACAATGTGAGAATGGACTGTCCACTCTACTAATACCTCTCACCTAGGTGACAGGTTTATGTTGTAGGATGTGAGGAGGAACTGGCCTTTCTGCTAGGACCTTTCCCCTAGGTGGTAAGTGTGCCTAGTAGGATATAGGGAGAGACTGGCCTCCCACTGAGACCACTTCCAAGGGTGATGACGGGTGTGCGTGGTAGAGTGTAGGAAGAACTGACGTCTCTGCTGAGACCTCTCTCTTGGAGGGCAGATGTACGTAGTAGAGTATGACGAAGGACTGACCTCTTCCCTGAGACCTTTATCTTGTATGATGTGTGTGCATTGTAAATAATGGGGTCTGACTGACCTCTCTGCAAAGACCTTACTTATGGACAATAGGTGTGGATGGAAGAGTGTGGGGCGGAGCTGGCCTTTCCACTGAGACTTCTCTCTTGGACAACAGGTGTGAGTAGTACGATGTGGAGAAGGACTGCCCTCTTAGCTGACACCCCTCCCCAGGGTGACAGGCATGCATACCAGAGTGCAGGGAGGGACTGACCTCTGCAATGACACCTTTCCCCTAGGTGACAGGTATGCATAGTAGAGTGTGAGGAAGGGGTATCCACTCCTCTGAGACCTCTCCCCAGGGTGTCTGGCATGTATAGCAGGATGTGGTGGGGGACTGGCCTCCTTGCTGAGACCTCTCCCCAGAGAGATGGACATGCATAGTATGGTCTGTGGAGAGACTTGACTCTCTGCTTAGACCTCGTCCCTGGGTGACATCTGGGTGCAGTAGTTTGTGGGGAAGAACTGGCCTCTCCACTGACGCCCCCAGGAGTCGAGTATAAGTAGTAAAGTGGGGAGAGAGACTAGCCTTTCCAATGAGACCCCTTACCAGGGTAACAGGTGTGAGTAGAAGAGTGTAGGGAGGGGCTGGCCTCTCCAATTATACCCCTCCCTAGAATCACAGGTATGCATAGTAGGATGTGTGGAAGGACTGGCCTCTGTCTTGGGTGACGTTTCTGTGTATTAGGGTGTCGGGATGGACTGACCTCTCTGCTGAGACATCTCCTTAGGGTTGCAGATGTGCATAGTAGTGTGCAGGAAGGGACTGGTCTCTCCATTGACACCACTCCCCTAGGTGACAGGTGTGGATCTTAGAGTGTGGGGAGGAACTGCCAATCCCTTTTTGTTTTTCACGATCCAACGAGAGTCCCAAAGGACTGCAACATTTTTTAAAGGAATTTACAGTTTGCTTCATCACACTACTAATGCCTCATAGACCTCCTTTAAATTTGTAGGGAAATGGCTGTCTTTACACTGCCCCTTATATATTTTTATGATCATTTTCACAATACCAGCAATTTTTCACCATATTCAGTAATGGCAGCCATTTTAATTCCTGTTCCTTCAACAGTCAGCGAATCCGAGCGCTCACACCTGCGGGACTCGCAGGAGCTTCTCAGGCCTGCAGGAGCGA
Source organism: Calotriton arnoldi (assembly GCA_963921515.1). NCBI lineage: Eukaryota > Metazoa > Chordata > Amphibia > Caudata > Salamandridae > Calotriton > Calotriton arnoldi. The sequence continues at coordinate 280,279 of CAWUFW010015319.1, forward strand.
GACAGCCGTAGGGAAAAAAAGACCGCTCGACCAATAAGATGGCTTCATTTTTTAATTTGCATGACCGTGATACTCTCACAAGACTCTCGCAAACCCAACTGTCCAGATATACAATTATTTTTTAACCTTAATTTCTCAAAAACTACTGAACGCATTAACGAGCTTTGTCAACTAAGATTTAGCTTCCCTGTCAAATTTGGTGTGATGTCTGGATGATGTTTTAGATGTTGCCACCAAACTGGAGATTGGATGCATGTTTGTTTTACTTGTCCGATTGTAAAAGAATTTTGGAATCAGATCTTTCAGTGGTTAAATAGAAAATTACTGACTTCCCTAGCTCCCAACCGTTGGCTGCTTTGTTCAAAATTGTAAATTGTAATTTAACAATGCGTCAAAAATAGTTTGTATTTATTGCATCTTTAGTGGCTAAGTCCCTCATATAATAAAAATGAAAAAGGATTGAACCACCTGCCTTTAGCCACTGGGAACATAAAATGACCCAAGTTAAACATAAGGAAAGACTGTATTCCCAAAGAGAAGGGGCTGTGACAAAATTTAAGACAATTTGGGGCGAAGAATAGGGTTTGTCTTTTGTTAAGAGAAATGATGGGGATTCACTCACTCTCAAAACCTCAGCGCGTTATTTGCACTTAGAGATTGCAAAGTGAATTTTAAAGCTTTGGGGGAAATATCATTTATGCACGAAGGGCCCGATTCACAGAACTAACTTAAGACAAAATCCTAAACTTACTACCATTTTGGTATTCACAGAAGGCACTTACTCATTTTGGTATTCACAGAAGGCACTTACTTGCTCATTTTGAGTAAGTTACTCATTTTGAGTAACTTACTCATTTTGCTATTCACAGAAGGCACTTACTCATTGATGAGTAAGTGCCTTCTGTGAATACCAAAATGAGTAAGTTACTCATTTTGAGTAACTTACTCATTTTGAGTAACTTACTCGTTTTGAGTAACTTACTCATTTTGGTATTCACAGAAGGTACTTACTCATTGATGAGTAAGTGCCTTTTGTGAATACCAAAATGAGTAACTTACTCATTTTGAGTAACTTACTCGTTTTGAGTAACTTACTCATTTTGGTATTCACAGAAGGCACTTACTCATCAATGAGTAAGTGCCTTCTGTGAATACCAAAATGTGTAAGTTACTCAAAATGAGTAAGTTACTCAAAATGAGTAAGTAAGTGCCTTCTGTGTATACCAAAATGAGTAAGTGCCTTCTGTGAATACCAAAATGGTAGTAAGTTTAGGATTTTGTCTTAAGTTAGTTCTGTGAATCGGGCCCTATATCAGTCAGTTGTCGGGTTTAAAAATGCAGTAAGATGATTGCACTTAGAATCTATAACAAGAACTTTTTAGCCTTGTCGAGATGTAAATAAGAATTATTGTAACGTTTAAGGTTTTTATCATAATGATGAAATTATGATGATGAATTGTTATTTAAGTTATTGCTCTGTTGTATCTTCTATCTGAGTTTATTATTAACAAAGAATTTTAAAAAAAAATGGTTTAATTCTGTTCATACGTATATGCATAAAACTTTCCAAAATAATTTCGCTTTTTCACTAGTTTACTCACGGAAAGTTTTGGGGTGATCTGTCAAGCAGGCCCGATAAATAGAGGGGGCCCCAAAATAAGTTTTCCCCCATTCATTTTTTCATAGGAACCTTTGACACAACTACACCCAAAATCGGTAAAAGATTTGGCAGAAAGCTAGATTCGGGTACACAAAGAATGCTTTTTGTGATTTGATTCACATTCGTTCAGTAGTTTTTGAGCAATTAATGCTCAAAAACGTTGTATATATTACAACACAGAGGAACTGCGGATTCAGCAGAACTCAAGCTAAGATCTGATTGGCTGCCACCACATTAACAGGATGTGGCAGCAGCCATCTTAGGACTCGGGACTCAATCCAGAGTCCTAACAAAAAGATAAAAAAGACATAACGGGACAGGGTGGGAATACACTGACCCCATTGGCCTGGTGATGAGGTCCCAGACGGACCCGCCTGGGGCCAAAAACATTATTTATTTTTTTAGGCGCAAATTCATGGAGGATCTGCGAATCTGCAGCAAGATTATGAAAAAGCGTGGGCTCCCATGCTAATCTTTGAAATCCCGCCTGGGCTGGGCCAGGTCCCGGTGGGGGGAAGTATTTCTTTAGGGGCGGGGGCCCGTGGATGGGGTCCAAAAGGTCAATTAAGGCTCAGGGTGGGAGGCTGCCGACCCCTTCCCTTTTTAATGGCTTTCACCTCCTGGGGATGGCGTCCCTGGGGCTATTAAGGATTGGGAGGTAGACCATGCGCCCCCCCCCCTCCGTTTTAATGGAATTTTTTACCGCTAGATGGGGTCTCCAAGCCTATTGAGGCTCTGGGGGGGTTGTGTACCCACCTCCCCTATATTCAAGAAATGGCCCCAGGAGATGTGGTCTCTGGACCACTATTGGCTTGGGGAGAGTGGCCATGAGCCCCCTCCCTTTAAAGGCCCTGGGGGTTGGAGTCCCTGGGACCCCTTGTGGTTCAGGGAGAGGGCCATGTGCCCCCCTCCCCTTTATAAATATCTTTTGGCCTCAGGATGGGGACCCCAGGGCTTGAAGTGGGTCAGGGAGGGGGCCACAAACTCAGTCACCTTTAAAAAGAAAGGATCTTGGGGAATGGGGTTCCCGGGGCACTAAGTGACTTGGGGAGGTGGGCTGCGATTATGGGTTGCAGCCAAAGGCCGTGCATGGTGTGGAGTAGGCTGCCTGTGGGAGGTTGGCCACAGGGCCGAGCTGAAGGCCAGGCCCAGCAGTCAAACCCCTGCTGTGCACGGCCAAAAGCTTTGGCTTTATGAATGGTAACGATTATTACTTTATTCTAGAAATTCACAGAAAAAAACAAAGGTTAAAGTAACGTTATAGTTAGGTGAGACTTTTAGTGACAATGTAACCTTTTAAACATACTAAACCACCAACATTCACTAGTTTGCCATTCACTGCTAATTACCCCACATATTACATAACTCATGACATCATCTATGACATCATTGCTAATGTCACAGCAACATATGCAATTAAATTATTGATGAGAAAACTATGCATGGTGGGGGCACGAGTTATAGTGACCATAGGGCATGAGTTATAGTTACTTGCGATTACAATAACTGGTGAATTTCAGTAGTTTTGTATGTTTAAAATGTTACGTTGTCACTGATTAATTAAAGAAACTGATTAAAGAAACTGCGGCATATACAAAACTCAATAAATTGGAAATTAACATTGCCAAGACAAAATCCATGCTTATTGGGAATAATCCCCATGCTTCACTAAAGATCAAGCTGGATAATGTAACCATAGAAGAAGTCAGTACTTATAAATATTTGGGTTTTAATTTTGATAACATTTTTAACTTTCATGCACACCAACAGTATATGGTTAGGAAAAATAATGCTCTAATACATTAATTCAGTTTACTTGCAAAAAAACTAGATGGCTCCTCTTATCAACCATTGCTCTCTGTTATCAAAGCAAAATTGCTTCCATCTCTAACTTACGCAAGTACGGTGATGCATTGTAGGGACTCCAAAACGTTGGACAGATTACAAATCAAAACATACAAACGGGTCTTTCGTCTGCCCTGTAATGCTTCCCCCGCTCAAATTCTTTTGGAATTTGGATTGACACAGCAAAACATAGCAAGAAGGTATCATTTCATTAAATCCATGCATAAAATACGAAATAATCAGTCCAGCCCTTTAATCAGTGCTTTATGGGAATCTGTGAATAATGATGTGAATTCAAGTTACAACAAATATTTGTTATCATCTCTACAACTAACCAATGCGGGTGACTTATGGGACTTTTTGCCAAGCCATGAATAAAGCAGCAAAAATTAATTCGCTAGTTGAGGATAAAAGCATATTTTCGCGGCGATCACACGCTTGGATGACAATTCAAACGTATGTCACATTGCAACCGGCAACTTACCTACACCTAACCTATCCGGTGTATTTCAAGAAAAAAGTATTGGCTATGCGCTTAGGTGAACTGCCATCTTTGTCAGACAAACCAGTATGGCGATATAAAGGACCAAAAATGTGCAGACTATGTGATGCCCCAAACGAGGATTTTGTGCACTTGGTCAGCATATGTCCCAAACTGAATAATGTACGCGGTACACTTTTAAAGCGCTTATTTAATGAGAGAGGGATCCGTACGTGCAGAACAGCCATCATGAGAAGTCTGGATCCTACAGATCCTCAGCCAAACTGCAAACTTCTGAAGTTTTTACAATTTCACGACAAAGCAGTCAAACAGAATTGTAAGCTGCATACAGCATAAGGAATTTGCCCCGCCTAATGAGCACAAGACATTGATATGATATTAAAACAGTAGCAGGATGTTAACATTTGGAGCTGTGGAATTTTATACTGATGCATATGCCACTTTATAATAACGGTGAAGAGTATCCATAACATTGAATTGAAGGAATTTTATAATGTCATGTTATAAATAAGACCACGATATTTTCCTGTGTTGTAGCAATATTAATCTATGGGGCATATTATCAACTAATGGCGATATTTATCGCTAACTCCCCTTAGCGCCATTTCCCTTATCGCCACAGTTCGCCGGAATCTATCGGCGTATTAGCAACACGCCGCTAACAGGCGATAGCTACCTTTTCCGGCGGAAATGGACGGCGATAGATTTAGCGTGCCGGCGATAAAAAAACGCACGCTAATGTGAAAAAAGTGGCGAAGGGCCAATCAGCGACAGAATCCTATCGCTAATTAGCACCAGGCCTGCATTTAACGCGTTCAGTGGGAAAATGCACTATAATAGTCCCGCCGAGCAGAAAAAAAAAAAGGAAAATACCAGAGGAGCAATGGAAGAAGCTGGGACCAGTGCAGAGGCCACAAACATGCCCACAAATACCCAGGAGGACCAGCCAGAGACCCATGTGAAGGCCAAGAGGAAGAGGAATCCTAAGTTCAGCCTGCAGGAAAACCAGGTCCTGATTGCGGAGGTGACTGAACACCAACAAGAACTGTTTGTCACCTCCACAGTGACATTGGCAAGAAAAAAGAAATATGGGAGGACATTGTGTCCAAGGTGAATGCCGTTGGAGAGAGGAGGAGGACAGTGGACGACTGCAAGAAGCGCTGGCATGATACCAAGCGCAAAACCAAGGAGAAACTAGCAGCCAACGTGAGAGCAGCGAGGCAGACTGGAGGTGGGAGTCCAGCACCACAGGAGGAGCTGGATGAGTTGGAGGAGCAGGTGTCCCGAGTCATCAGTGAGGAGACGGTGGTTGGAGTTGCGGGCCAGAATAGTGCTGAATGTGAACAGACACAACAACACCAGGGTGAGCATCAACCAGGGACGGGGGGAAGGGGGTGGATGGGCACAGTGGCACTCATGTACAATTAAATTAATTGAAGTGCATACCCACATGTACTGTGGATCATGTCCCGGATACCCCTGTCCATGGTGGCATAGGGACATATCACCCTTCTCAAACAACACATTGCACGACACACATTGGCCGTCATACAGACTTTCAAATGAGCACAGAAAAGGAAGCCCAAAATAGTTCTAGGTCAACGTCAGACCACTCCATAAGTGCCCCCTCAAATGACAAAGTGGAACAACAACCTGACATGCGGCAGGGTGGCAAAATGGCCCCCTTGCCACATCACCACACACATACAAATTGCCTGCACAAGAACACATCTCACTCTAATGCCAAAATGCATGTGTACTGTGAGTGTGACTGGTCATGTGTACGATAAGGCATGCCACCACCAATGTCAGCACACCTGCAGCATTGTGCACATGTGTATAAGTGGTGTGCAGGAATGTGCATGTGCATATAGGTAGACTTTGCTGTGCATACACAACCTTGCACACTACTCAGACACATGTGCACAATGCTGCAGGTGTGCTGACATTGGTGGTGGCATGCCTCATCGTGCACATGACCAGTCACATGCACAGTGCATCCGCATTTTGGCCTCAGAGTGAGACGTGTCCATGTGCAGGCAATTTGTATGTGCGTGGTGATGTGGCAAGGGGGAAAATCTGACATCACCTGCATCACCATGCAATGTGCCCCCTTGCCTGTTCATGAGATGCAGTCTGCTGTACACCAAGTGGGGAAACATCTAGTGAGTCTGCATACCACACACACATGCAATGTCACAACGAATTGACCATGTAGGCTGCTGGATAAAGGTTGCACCTACAAAAATGCACACAAACAGCACACTTCACTCAAAGGGCGATGGAATACAATGAGCAGGGTGATGTGCCAACAACCACACAGTATGTGAACAATGCAGAACAGGAATGTACCACACCAATATGTACTGCATGCCTTGTCTGTGTGACATACTCGCTGAACCACAATGTGCCTGTAAAGCTGTCTCACTGCCAAAGTATGACAACAAGCAAGGATAGCTAAATTGAAACAAATCATGTCAACCGGCCAAATGCCACCCTCAACCCCTATGTAAAATTGCACTCCTACCCCCCCAAGTATACACATCTGCCACACAGAATACAGCATTGCACATCAGTCCTGATGTGAGTTGCCCATCACACCATCATGTGCAATTCAAATTAACGGTTTGGTAAGTCAACTGTGTCAGTGAACAAATATGCAGTCAGGTAGTCATCACCCACATGCCAAGCCAGGCATTGAATGACAGAACCAGGACAGCAGGTATCATCCATGGCAGCAGCTGCGTGGAACATACACAAACACACATCACCCGCACATTTGCATCTCTTGTGAGGGTGGCGTTGACCAGGCCTCAGCACCATAAATAGGCATCATGAAATGCACATACATCAGAAAACTGACCACTTACACACCAGACGTGTGGTCAACCTTGAGGGTAATGGGTGTTGACATAATGGGGCATATTAACAAGCCCCTATCGCCACCACAACGTCACTTATCTTTTGACGTTGGGGTGGCGATAGGCTCAGCGCACCATTATCAAGGCAGCGTTAAGTCGTATTGTAAACTTTATTCGATTTGATAAACAAATCATAAAAGCATATTAATAACAAACCATACATAAAATATCTCACATGGATACATTTCATTAAAACATACTATGCGAGGGTTTCCACAAACTTGATACGAACATTTAGCCTAGGAATTGCAGGGGAATACAAAAATATCTCAATACTTCAGTCCCCCCTCGTCACTCTTAGCCTTAGAGCAGCTCTTAAAAAGTTGACCACACAAAAGAGAGTAAAAACATCAGATGACAATTTTAAAAACAACAAAGCTATACGTGCCTGTCTAAATCTGGTTTTCCTTAACAGACCCTTCAAAAATATTTTCCTAGGGTGGGCGTAATACGGGCAGAGAAGGAATAAATGAAGGGTATCCTGTGGAGACCTATTGTTGCAGCCACAGGGCCCTCTCTCTTCTGGGTTTATGACAAAACCTGTCGGTACCGCCAATAAATGGTGAATAAAATTTATTTTAAAACGAGTAATCAGGAATCTATCGTGTGCACTCGTCATTAGTGTTAAATATGGTTCTATACCCTGAGTTGTTTTAACTTGAATATAATCTCGCACTGTATGTTTAACAAGTTCAGCAGCTTCACGTTGCGCCATGGCAAACTTTGAGTACAGAACTTTGGTATCACCCTTATCCTTGGTTCTTATTGTATCTGGTTTAGAAAACAGATCTGCACGCCCTAATTTGGTAAAAGAATCCCTGACATATTTTATCCAGGGGATTTTCATCGCATGGTCTAAGGAGAGGCAGTCCTGAATTACCAGCCTTGTCAGGCGCGCCTCTTCATTTGTCCAACTCTTCAGCCAACATAGTAGGGGCTTGACTGCCACCAAGTCTGAGATATATTTGACCCCCAGTTCTTCGTGTACACTGAATGCCGGAATACTGTGTGGGACCTTCAATAAGCGCCTTAAATATTTGTTCTCCTCTCTTTGCAGACTAGTGGTCTTAACAAATCCCCACACCTCACTTCCATATAGGACCTTGGCGCAACAGATTGAATTATATAGCTTCAAGATCATGCCCGGGGTCCAACGTCCAAGCCTGTGTGCAAAGTTTGCAATAGAACCTATAGACCTGTTCAGGGCCAGGCACTTTTCCTTTAATAAGTGTTTGAAATTCAGGTGACCATCAAAAAACATGACCAAATATGCAAAGGCTGGGACTTTACCTAAGGTATATGAGCCTATGGAATAACTGTAAGATTTGCTTGGCTTCTTCCCCATTTCCATAACATATGATTTTGTGAGATTAGGGGACATGTCCATATTTTCCATAAACTTCACAAAACCATCAATTAAAAGCTGCAAACCATGTGGGGTACGGGCAAGGAGCACCGCATCATCTGCGTAAAGCAGAACCGGGGTCACTCTTACACCTATTCTCGGCAAGTCAGCTTTAATTTAATATCGCGCAAAGTGGCGTCTAGACTGTTAATATATAGGGTGAACAGAAACGGCGCTAATATACATCCTTGTCTGACCCCACTTAAGCACTTAAAGTACTCCCTTACCTTCCCATCCTGTGTGTATCTAACAGCAGCTGTGGTGTTAGAATGCAATGATTGAAGAATATTTATTATTGCCGGGTCCACACCAAGATCACCCATTATAGACCACAATTTACTGAGGTTCACACGGTCAAAGGCCGCGGTGAGATCCATAAAAGCTAAGTATAGTGCGCCAGACTTAGCTACTGTGTATTTTGCTGTAATGAGATACAGGGTAAGGCATTGATCTACAGTGGATCTCCCCGGCCGGAACCCGTATTGAGCATCCGTAATAATTTGTGTGGCCTCCGCCCATTCCATCAACCTATTTAAAATCACCCGCCCCAGAACTTTCGTTGAGACATCTATCAGGGATATGGGGCAATAGCAGTGTGGGCTATCCCTGTCGCCTTTCTTGAAAATTGGAACAATGATGGCAGAAGACCAAGATACTGGCATTGCTGAACTTATTGCCGCGTTTAATACCCTGGTTAAAAGAGGGGCCCAGATCTCCGTATTACAACGAAAAAGGTCTGGTGGGATTCCATCTGGCCCCGGTGCCTTGTTCCTAGTCAGGGCCTCGATTCCTAAACTTACTTCATCCAAGGAGAAAGTAACAGGATTAGTGCTTAATGATGCAGTTGGAGTCTGCGTCTCATCCTGACTGTGCAAGTGGTTATACAAGCCCTGAAAATGCTGCTGCCATTGTTCTGGCAGAATATTATTGCTTAGGCCCAGCTTATTCGGGTCCGAGAAACAAGGATTATTAATAACTCTCCAAAAGCGGGCAGAGTCCTTCAACTCCGCCGCCTCCGTGAGCTCCTCCCAGGCTGTAAGTTGTAAATGGCCCTTTCGTCCTTTGACAGCTAGTTTATAACTTGAACGGCAAGCAGCCACCCGTTCTCTATCCTTTGGAGTCTGCTTGAGTGCCACTTTTAACTCTCTCAGGGCCTGTGAGCATTGGCTATCAAACCACCCTGGGTGGCCCCCGCTATACGCTTGTGATGAGGACTTCAACTGGTTATCCACCAGTTTTGCGATGTTCCTAAAAGCCTCTAATAGTTCAGCCCCGTCCACTCCTAGATCTAAGCATTTCAATATTTCCTGGTAACCTCTATCAAATAAGAGAGTATTAAAGGAAACAGTATCCACCTGGGCCCATCTCAGCCTTCTGCCTTGGTCCTTCACAGCTATTGCCGAACTCCCTGCCTGTCTATTTGATACTGGTAATTGGGACTGAGCAGCAAGCACTAAAATAAGTGGTTTATGATCACTAAACACACTATGTTGTATATTAAACTTTAAAATACCGCTTTTGAATAAAGGGGAAACAAAAATAAAATCAATATACGAGTGGCAACCTCTCCCTTTAAATGTAGGAGGAACTGGACTACCCTTTTCGTTAGCGATCATGTCCATCATGTGGGTTAACCCATAGGAGTATAAAAGACCAGTCAATTCCCTTCCAACCTGGGTATGCTCCAGGTGCGGTCCTTTCCTTAATGGACAGGCTGACCAATCACCCTGTGCCACCCTCAAGTGTGGGCACAGGTGACAGTTAAAGACACCAACTAAGATCAGTTGTGATTGAGCCAACCCTTTCCCTCGTGTGTACTCCAGCCGTGTGTTTAGTTCATGGAGATTGTTCGCACCCTGCGCGTTTGGCATTGCATTGTAAAAATTTATTAATATTACCCTGAATAAGTGATTCGAGAATTTTATTCCTTGAACGGCATTTGAATCCCAAGCCAAGTTCTTCCAGCTGCCCTGTATTCTCAAATCTATAAACATAATCAGACCCCCCTTTGCTCTGCCGGCTACCGATCTAACTGCTGGGCAAAAGAAGGTTTTTATATCCTTCGATAAAAAAGTTTTTGCCTGTCTCCCATGTTTCCTGCAGACATATTATATGGTACTCCCTCACGTAAGTGAGCCATTGCTTCTCCCCAAATTTGCTAGATAGTCCTGCTATATTCCACGAGATAATTCTTATGTCTCCCCCACCGCTCATCACAATAGAATCAGCAGGTACAGTATTACTTCGCGGGGTGGCGGACCTACCCCCGGGATTTATCTCTGAGATATCAGGTTCCCTGCACTCCACAGGAGAAAGTAATGTTCTCCCCATATGAGACTCCACACTCCTCTCTGCTGTAACAGCGCTGGCCAAAAGGATATCACTGGCTCTAGCCCCACCCTCCCTGTGAGTTAGTCAGTCAATATCATTCAAGTCCCTCAGTGGTGCAAATGCATTAGTTACCGCCACAGGCCTACTGCCCCACCCGATACCCTGGTCCAAGCCAGTGTAGCATTGTGTGAAATTAAGGCTAGGCTCTGGTCTGTAAAAAAAGCCCAAGGGTAGTGGTTTAATGCTAGACTCTAGGGCGAAAGAACCAGCTGAATACGAGAGAATCCCACGTGCCATCTCAGGGTATCTGAACGTGACAATAACGCAGTCTCCAGCAAAAACTTTCCTCGTTTTGCCAATCCAAGACACCCTCCTAGCCATAAGGATTGTTGTATTCCACTTTAGGTGTCCGTATATAGGCTTTCCTGAAACATGTCCTTATATAGGCACAATTCGCATTGCCCTTATATAGGCATAAAATCCCAGTCCTTATTTAGGCATTAGCCATGCACTCCAAATACAGGCATGGTCAACGACATCCGTCCACCCTAATGTCACAACGAGTTCTTAGAAACCAGACCCTTAAGCTCTTGGGAGTTCCCCTAGCACAGGATTATTGATTTCTCCAAGAACTCATCTATTATGCATGAACAGCTATTCCTTAAGGGTTCATTCCTGACGTCTTCCTCTGTCCGACTTCACGTCAATGCTAACATTCCAAGGCACCTACCAGGTATAAATATACCTTCCCTTGCCCAAGCAAGTTAGGAGGAGACCTCGAATTTAGAGGAGCCCGTGTCCCGGCCTGACGCACTGAGAAGAGACGCTGTCATCCCTGCTCGCAGAGAATCCATCTTCCAGTGTTCTGACTCCCTTCGCGGGGTGTTAGAGTTCAAGGATCCGGAAAGAGATTCCCACCTCTCTCATTCTCAAGGTATGGAGCTGACTAGAACCTAGAGGGACTCTTGGCATACCAGACTCTTAGTATACCATACTATAGAATACTTCACCTACTTCTTACCTTGTCCTACACCTAGGCTAGGTTAGGTACACTGGGGTAGAACTAGCTTAGAGAAGCATCTTATGAGTACTTGCATTTTTAGCTTATGTTATTTATGTATATGAATATATGTGTCATAGCTAAAAGATAATGCTAGCGCAGTATTATTTCTTTCTACTGCTTACGCTGTACATTATATATCTTGCATACTGTCTTGTGATCATAACAGCTCATATCTCTTACACGAGAAACAAGACTGTTCAATAAATCCTTTTTTATTGAAACGCTCGTCTATTCTTTCTGTGTAACTCTGAAGAAACTAAGCATGCATGATTAGCTGAGTGAAACTGTTATCTATTGTTTCCACGATTCTGAGAGTGTTCCGATTCTAAAGGGAAACAAAGTTGTCATGTTTATGCGGTTGCCAGAAACTACTCCCTTCTTGTTTACAAGGAGTTTCTAGTGGCCTCTGAGCTAGCTGGCACAAAGTAATTAAGTTTAATATACTCGATAGGGACATACTGACCTCAGTCCTATGTCAAAACTATAGGGTATATTATTCCAATGCGCAGAGCCTATTAGGGAAATAGGAACTACACTACAGGATGTGCCGGTGATCTTTAATGTTGAATCTAGCATACTTGCACATCCAATGCGCCACTTTGTTAATTAGCTGAGCAGTGGGCTCCTCTTGTGCATTGTTGTAACCTGGCACACCTGTCAAAACCACTATGTAAGGGCTACTTGCCGGGGGGAGATCTATTACTGGGCACTCAGTGTTGTAAGGAGCGACTGGCATATCTTCCCCTCTCAATTGTTGTCGGTGTCCACTATCCCCCTTGGAGGCATTGTACCTATTCTCCAATTGGACCTTGTCGGACTCTGCCTCCACTGCCCTTACCTCCCTTGCACCCAGGTTCCTAGATTGAGCCTTAGGGCGTGTAACTACAGTATTAAGTTGGTGGGGTATGATTTACCATATCATTTACTGTGTCAGCTAGTTTGTGTAGTCGGGAATCAGAGCCCGTTACAGGTAGTGAAGAGGTAATCCTTGTCACGTGCTCTCCCCCTTCCGTTGCCCCCTGAGCTACCGATGGGGCAACCGAAGGTTGGACAGAATGATTACAGCAACACCCCCCTGTATTTGGTAAGATAGATAATGTATTAGATGATGTACTATTACGCTGTTCAATCAAGACGAGTTTCTCCTCAATTGACCGTAATTTACATAATAAGGGGTCCAGGAGCACAGACACCAATGTCTCAAGTCTTCTCCACTGATCATTATTGCAATCAGGAATTGTAGGGCTGGGGGGTGAGTCCTGTGACGTAGGATGTCCTGATGACCCTTGTGCGCCTTCCATAGCTGTAAGATCTTGATTTGGTTTGGGAGGTGACTGCTTTAATCTGGGCTTCTGTCTTGGCTTTTGGAGAGCTCCACGCCTTGGCCGTTTTGCCGGTGGGTCATTAATAACTGATAATTTCGATCCCATCCCAGCCCCCCTTGGGCTAACCCTTGGGTGCTTTTTAGATCTGGTTGTGACCTCTCTAGGCCCAGACTCTGGTGAAGTTAAAGTTATCAATGTGGCCATAGAAACAAGAGGTACTAGTGGCATAACCTCTGAGGGGCGGGACGCCTCCTGCATCGGCATGGTGTCGCTTCCCGCTGCAACCGTCCCCGTGCCTGAGGAGACTACTAGAATAAGTGGGTCTACATCTGGAGTCACTATCGCTGGGTCCACTTGCCCCCCGGGTCCATCCACAATTGCCGCAACTTCATGCATGTACACGGCATCTGTGTGTGCACATGCGGGAGATTTAGCTGGAGATTTAGCCCTGCTTATACAACCTAATGATGATCTTTTGTGGGTCACAACACTATCCAGAGAGAGTCTTTTTTCCGTCAGCAGAATTTTGTGCGTCAGCACCGATTCCGCCCGTGTCAAGAAGGCGTCAAGAGTCCCCACGAGGCCCCCTCCTGGGGATGTGAGAACATCCTTACGTTTAAGCCGCTTAGCCATTAAATACTAGTTAACAAGTCACTTTGTAATACTAAACAGTACCTTGGAATTATAGATCCTGCGCCCCTGGTCCGGTGACAGAGGGTGGGCCCAGCCCGGCCTCTTCCGGGCTCTGATGCCCAGGCGCGGCCCACGTGCGTCCAGCACCGCGGGAGCCCGTGAGCACTTTTAAAGCACCTCCTGGCGCAGGATGATGGTGCTGGCGGCGACGGCCGCACAGGAGACTGGGGGCGATAGTCCTGGCTCCCCTCCTCTCCCCTCCAGTGGCAAACAGCGAAACGGCAACAGCAAGTCTGAACAAAATGGCCTTCCTGTGCCGCGGGAGCCCGTGAGCACTTTTAAAGCGCCTCCTGGCGCAGGATGATGGTGCTGGCGGCGACGGCCGCACAGAAGGCTGGGGGCGATAGTCCTGGCTCCCCTCCTCTCCCCTCCAGTGGCAAACAGCGAAACAGCATCAGCAAGTCTGAACAAAATGGGCTTCCCTCAATGTGGCTTAAAGACACGTTAATTTGCTTTACGCTGCCTTGAGAATAGGGCCCCTTTCATGCTAAACTTTGTGTGAAAGGGGGCGTGCAGTGGGTGTTGTGGTGGGCGTCCCACAACAACACCCATTGAAGTCGACGCTGCCATCCATTATCAAGTTAGGCGAGAAGAGGTGGCAGTGCTGATCTGAACACCAGAAAAATCATGGGCCTAAGGTTGCAAAACTAGGAGAAATGCATTAATCCCCTTATTATTGCTTGTATCATGCGTGCTGCCTTGTGCAGCCCGCATGTGAAAAGGTGAAAAGCCAAATTCCATGGTATGTTCATGTACAGGAAGGTGTCCCTTCCTGTACATGAGCAAACTGTACTTCTAAATGTCATTTTGTAACTTCCATGTGTGCTGCACGAAGCAGCACACATGAAAGCTACAAAATGCCGTCTTAGCTTTGTCCATGTGCAGTAAGCAACTACTTCCTACACATGAACAAACCTCCCTGCTCGCAGACACCCTTGCACTATGGTGCAAGGGAGCCTGCGCTGGCGCTAAGCAGTGTAATTTACTTCCATTGCAGGGGGAAACGCCAGGCTGCACCATATCCTTGATAACATGTTTGAGCCTGGCGTTACCAAAGTGGAGGGGAGAGCCGTGAAGACAAGATGGCTAACGCCTCTCCCTGCCACTTCCTTGGTAACATGCCCCTGTCTGTTCAGACCGCAACAACAATCGAAACTCACGCAGGACCATACTCACAGCGGGTCAGCCAAACGGAGGGCAGTCAGCAATGCATGCAACAAAAAACATGAAGGACGACATGCACACCAGACAAATCACAATAGACAAAGCAAAATGGATGTCCATGTGTACTACATAGTGCAGCACATGTTGAAACAGCAAGTAAGCTCACATTGCTAATGTGCCTAAAGTTTGCCCTACTCACACATAACCATAATTGCACAAAACACATGCACATGTGCAGTACCCTGCAATGCTGCGTGTCCGTAAGCCACATTGACAAGGCAAGTGACAGTGCATGATGAATAGCATGCCTGCAGGCCCAACCTATTAACATGGTTCAGGCCACCTCACTGAGGTGACTGAGTGTGGACAACATCCTTAACCAAGCAAGTCACACTCTGACACATCCTCGTGTACATACAACCCCTGACGTAAACAAGACATTTGAAGTCAAACAATGCACAACTCACACAACTCTGACCAAGACCCATATTCCACCCAGTTTGCCTCAGCACAGCATTGTAAATGCACAGAACACAAAGGCTCACTACCTGAAAGGTATAATGTGCAGCTAAACCAAAGCTGCAGGTGCCACCAGCACACAATGCAGTGCACACACAGACAAATCTGAGCCCATCAACATTGACTACTATGTGGGCCAAATAGCATTACTCACACAAATGAACAGAGGACACAACTTGTGATGCTTGGGTGTAGATATTGTACAATAACATTTGTCATAGCTGGAAACTTTGAGATGACAATGTACAACTACAACATCACATCCGCAATTTCCTCAAAATCATCACCATCCTGCAACAAATAGGCATTTCCTCAAAAACAGTATGAATGGACACTGTCCTGCTGTCTGCTTGTAAACACATCCAATGCATGATTGTACATGACAAACACTGTTAAACTGTATCTACCATAATCACATTGCAGAGGGAGAGACATCACCTCCTGGACAGCAGACTGGCCCAACCTTCACTGATGACGAGGAGGAATACCCCACCATCGATCAGAAAGCACTGCAACATCTGCTAGACTCCTTCAGCACCCCACCTCTAGGAGCAGGGCAACCCAGCAGCATAGCGGCAACCCCACCCCCTGCACAAACCAACCAGCAGCAAGCACCTCCCATCACAGCTGCCACCCCGGACCCCGAGAACACACACCTGGCCTTCCAACGCCGTGTGCTAGAGGTCCAGCGGGAGATGGCGGAACAGGTGCGGGTGGGGTTCGAGCGCCTGGCGGACAAACTTGAGGCCATACGTGGGTGTCTGAGTCCCATCTGGGACCACATGCAGAAGATCACAGACACCCACAGCCCGCTCGATGCCCTCCAACGGTCCATGGCTGACATTGCTGGAGTCATGATTCTGAGACAACAACAACTGTCTGCTCAGAGTGGCTCCAGCAATGTCAGCCAGGATTTGGCCAACATCTGTCGGATAATGGAGAGCATGGAGCGGATGCAGGCACAAGATATGGCTGCCAGGGCCGCACACCAGCGCGAGGTTGCTGGGATCTATCATGCCCTGCACCTGCTCATCACTTCATTGCTGCCACAAGGTCTGGCGCAGATGAATGCTGCTGCTGCCTCCACATCCTCAGCTCCGCCACCTGATGTGTCAGTTCCTCACAATGCTGCACCCACCATACCACCATCCACATGTGAGGCACATGACACATCAGAGGACGAAGAAGAGGGTGAAAGTGCATTTGTGCTAAGGAGGAAGCGGTAGCATCCATCTGCGCCAAAAGCCCAGTTTCCTCCTTGGTTCCGGGCTTAGTATTATGCAACAGAAAATCTTCTTGCACTGTCTTCCACTGTCCCCCGACAATCACCTTGGACCTCCACATGGACTGCCATATAACTTTTTCTCTTGCCAATGCCACTGCAATCAGCCTGCGGACTGAACTATGCCTCTTCCCTTGGTCCTGTTACCACCAAATGACTCTGTCTGGCCCTCCAACGGGCATCCATGCAATGTGGGCATGTATGGCCAAGCACTGGTCCAGTCTTCATCCTCTGAATGTCAATAAAAGGATTTAACTCACACAGATGTGTGTGGTTCTTGACCAATCAAGTATAGAAGTATGTAAAAAGTGTTAGGACACTGATTCACCCAGAAGGTACACCAAGGGAAATACGAGCAATGTACCTGATTTACCTGATACAGATAGGCAGTGAGATGGCGGTGTATATGTGAACTAGCGGTGCCCCCATTGCTCCAAAACAACCATCTAGCAATATACCAACCTAGCCCCACGTCCTTTCATGAAAAGGCATGTGTGCAAAAATGTCCTAGTCTGTTGCAGGCCATGAGTTGTGTCCTCCTTAACACTTGTAAACAAATATTTCTTGGCATAGCTACTCACATACTACGTGGTGGACAAAGCCTGTTGTGATGGTGCACATTGCATGTCACATCCCAAAATACTGGACAGCATATTCACATTGATGAAGACACGGAAGGGCACATGTCCACCATACACATACGGAACCACAATGTCTGCCTCAGTGAAGTAGATTGGCAAATAGGGGCTCACCCCAAAGTGCGAGCCATCAGTCAGCCCCTCCTTGTTGACAAACGATGTAACCTAAAATATGCCCCCTCCCATGCTGTGACCACTGAGAGCGTATCGGGCAATGTGTGTAGGGATGTGTGTGGCACTGCACTCAGCATATAGTCAGATGCACCAACAACATTTCAAGGGCGTCATCAACATGAGCCAATGGCAGAAGTAACAGCTGGGACAAGTCTCCATGAAACTGTCACTACAGGGAGCAATGCAACATTTCCCCCTTGTGTGCAGCAGGACAGTGTGCCACCCCCAAACATTAGCTGTGACAAAATCAAAACTTGACTAGTCCAGTGAGTCACGTAGGCATTTAGGAGATGTCAACTCTGTAAAGCAAAATGCACTACTCCCAAACTACATTTGTGAGTAACGTAAAATGTGAAGTCATCACTTACTCTCAGATTACTTTTGTAAATCATGAACACTGCGGTTCCATGTCCTGTACACAATGCACACAGATTTCTAACAAATCATGCATGGTCTGGAGAGTGAGCGTACATGAACCGGAACATATCTTGCAAAGGAAGCGGACACACTGGCACTACGCAGCAAGTGTGGCTAGGTCTGTGCAATGTAGATGGACTCTGCAGCAGGAGCATCTGACATGCAGGTGTGTGACGGAATCTGTGGAACCTGGCGCTTACATCCATCTCCATGATGGATAACAGTAGCTAACTGTATTCACTTGCCATGCCATCTTACTAGGTCATGTGCAAAATGGGCAACAATGTGCTGTCCAAATCCGTGAGTCACACAGAAGATGTAGAACATCACAGACGACTGTCCCTAGACTAGGGCGTCAATCCAAATTGACACCCTGTCATCAATGCAAGTTCAGTGTGCTCCCATCTAAGGGATCCTGACACAATACATCCTGCAAACTTACATGTCATGAGCAGACTTAGCGATTCCAATGGATAGTCCAATGATGGCAAAAGTTGCATACAATGGAATGAGCCACACTCCACAACCTCATCCCTGACATAAGTGCAAGCAGAAATCCAAAATATCACATTTTTATTAGAACAGTATAAATATGCAAGTGACCTAAACTAACACTTATCACTATAACTACTACTAAAATCTAAACTAACTATGAAACAATCTTACTTACCTAAACTATCTACCCTAACTAATCCTAAACATGCAACAACACATCATAGACATCAACCCCCCTCCCACCCTTAAGGCACACCACGAGACAGGACAAAGACATCTAAGCTGTACATAAACTAACTAAACATGTAACCTACACAAAGATATATGTTTTTTGTAAGTTTTTTATTTTTATTTTTTATGAAGAAAAAACACATCAACCCCCACCCAAAGGAAAAGGAAACTTATCCCCAAATATGGATGACTAATTAAAATCTTATATCTACCTAACAAGCTAACACTAACTAAAATCTACACTAAAACTACACTACCTAACAAATCAATAACTAACCTAACACTACATAATAAGATATTTCAAACATTGGGGGAAGGGAGAAGAGGGGGATGGTGTCCAACAGGTCCACCCATCATGGCAGTCCCAAGTGTTGGTGTATGTCCATCACTCGTCTGTTGACATCAGACAATTCACGCCTGAGCTCTGCCAGCGATACCACAATGTCCTGAAGCAGCCTCCTGTCCCGCAATGTGAACGAGACCACTTGATCCCCAGTTGCAGGTGGGACAGTGCCTTGGGGTGGGGCCGTAGGGGGATGTGCCACCTGTACCGGCTGGGACACACCACTGGTGCCTGAGGTGCCTGGGGGGGCTGTGTGACATCCTGGGCATGCTCAGGCACCGCCTTCCATGTGCCCTTCCTACGTTCCTCATGGTACCTCTTGGTACCCCTTCGCAACCTTCTTCACATGGCGGTAGCGGTCCTTCCGCACCTGGAAGGCATGTATTTGGCCAGGCGTCATGTTGTCTATAAAACATACACAAAGGCAAATTAGAGTCCCTTAGCCAATTTCAATTTCCTCCATACACATCTGTAATACAAGTCCACTTCAACATGGGAGCATACACTACAGAGTAACTATGTGAAGTCAGCAAGTGACCTGGACAAAGACATGTTGAAGCATGGATCAGTGACTACATGCTGGGGAGACTGACATGACAGTGCATGGCATGGTACATGCACTGTCACTAAGTAATTTGGCTGTCAGTGCCAAAAGATTTGGCCATTACATACATGGGCAGAGGGTGACATGTACAAGCAATCGGAGAAGGAAAGCATTACCCCCCTGTGTGTAGCACCACCCTCATCCTCTCCAGTGACACAGGGCTGCTGATAGGTACTGTGCCCATGTGCAGGCATGTGTGTCCCCCAGCACATGTGTGCGGTTCATCACGACTGCGCCAACACAGGCACCCTTGCACCAGAGTGCAAGGTTGTGTGTGTGCAGGTGAGTTTGGTGTCTGTACATGAAGGTGCCCCTTCATGCACAGATTCCATCCTAGAGGACCATGTTGTGACTATCATGTGTGTCGCTTAGTGCAGCACACAGGAAAGATACATTGGGGGAAAATGAGGAATGTTAATGTATGTACTGGAAGGGCCACCTTGCTGTACTTATACACACCATGTCAATTCTCTATTCCCATGTGTTCTGCACAAAGCAGCTCACATGTACAAAGCAAACATGATGATCAAAAAGCATTCCTGCTCATATGGCCAGAATACAACCGGGATGTAACTGTTGGTAAGTTGTGCGCTGCCAACTATGAATGCTGCACTTGGACATCAGGGGCAGCCTCTGATACAATGGGTGTTGCCGTGAAACGCCAAACCCAACCCCCAATGCACGCCCCGTTCACACTCAACACAGCATGACAGTGTACCTCATTGACAAGTAAGCGTTAATACACGTGGAATGTATTATCGCTGCTCAGATTATGATGCTAGGCCCCTATTGACAACACAACTTTGATGACAGTTACGTTGACTTTGCGATATGGGCTTGATGATATGCACCTCACTTCCAATGTGTGTCACTGACTGGGGATGGGCCAAGTCACAACTGTGAGACCAATGCATTTGTCCAGAGTCACTTACCGATTAGTGCACACTGCTGACTTCCGCAATACATCATCACACTGTAGGCAAGGTACACGTGATACGCACCCATACTTCATACTGCAACGGTGATCATGTGACCCAGACATCCATGCCAATGCAACATGCTAGTCAATTACGTTCCAACTCACCTGTGGCGTGTGGGTCCTCGAAACTGTCAATGTCCCCCTGTGTGATTGGCGGTCGTCCATCTGTGAGACAAGGAAAGAAATATGTGTTGGTATTAGACTTCAATTCATATGTGTCGTATTCCTTATACCAATCATCACCATGACAGCAAATGCTACGTAACTGTAGTGTGGCGTTTCATGTTGACTACATGATTGGGTCAACTTTGACTGCCATTCACACCAGACCTGTGACAGCTGATTTTGGACAGACAAGACTGTAATGCTAGCTGACATGCCCATGATCGTAGTGTGAGTCATCCACAAGGCAACATTACTACATGCATCCTGATGTTCTACATGCACTTTGTACAATTGAGTAGCTGCAGATTACACAAAGCAGTCACACAGAGGTTGTTGGTGTATGACAATCTGGGGATGTCCACTTTCCTTAGACCATTTGTCCCTAAACGGAAGTTTTTCACACAGCAACTATGTTCACAGGACAGCGTAGCTGACGTAACACAAATCATGAGGAAAGCATTTTGTCACTACCTTTTGACCAGCACACAGTTCACATGGACAATTCCATGGATAGTTAATGTACAGTCACCTATGCCGTACACAAACAATCGTCTGCCTGCAAGCACATTTTGCGCAGGTGTGCCAGCTATGGCAGTACAGTGCTAAGTGTTGGTCCAGCACAGTGGGTGACACAGACTTGCAACATATGCTTGTCAATGTGATGCTGCGTTGTGTCTCGGATGTGCCAACAATATGCGCAAACGCTTTGCGACTCCCACCTAAATCAGCAACCATTTCTCACTTTGTCAGCAGTGTCACACACGTCGTCATTTTCATTCCTTACAGTCTACAAAAATAAATGTGGAGTTTGTACTTACCACCCTGTAGGCCTGTCATGACTCCCACGTAGTCCAAGAGGTCTGCCTCACGTGCAAGCATGTCCTGCCATCGGTGCTTCCACTGGCGCATGTTGCGGTCCACTCCGAAGAACCGTGGCATATGCACCCGCACACGCTCCCACCTGATCTTACGCACAGACACATTGTACCCTTGCAGGATACGGCCTCCCCTCTCCAACATCAGTGGAAGGTGGAACTTAATGAGCCACAGGAACCCCCCCGCCGTCCCCTCGGACATCCTGCCCTCCCTGCCCACAGCCGGCATCTCCCTACACACCTGTGAGCCCGCAGCCAGAAAAAAAAGCCTCTAAAATATCCCCAACAACAAATTAACAGCACTACCCCAGGGACAGACACCCAAAATTTGAGGACAGGAGACAGTTAAACACAATAAATGGGTACACAACACTTCACAGACACTATAAACAGGACACAGCAACACTCTCAAAATCACAAAACTGCAGCACACACCACCAAGAAACTCCAGCACTCTCCACAATAACTAGCAATGTGCTCAAAAGAGAAACTGAAAGTGCTGAACACTACTCCAATAGACAGGAAGCATGCAGACATCACTTCCTGTCTCTTTGCGGCCCATTTTTGAGTAAGCGGCGAAAATCTGCACGCAAATGGTCACATGAGTAAACTTTCTAATGGCAGAAAGTGTCGCGCAATGTATTTTAACATCGGGCGGATGGAAAAAGAAAATATCGCTTTTTCGTGTTAGCAGCCAGATCTGCACGCTAAGAGGGAATCAATGCACTGATGTACAGTCTTACTGCAAATTTCATGTCAGAGCCATGTAACAACATGTTGAGGTTGGTTGGCACTCAAATGACACCATGAAAATGATGTTTGACAAAACATGACACCCTAACTTGCAACATTCAACACAGGTCACACCATAATTGCATATCTAATAAGAGAACCATCAATCAATCATGGATTTTTTAAGTGTGCTACTCACCCGTGGGGGTCACAAGGCGTAGGGGCATGACTTTCGGCACGCTTCAAGTTGTCTGTGTACGTGCATGTGTTGAAGGTGATGTTGATGTTGCGTAGTGGTTCGTGTGCGGAGGCAGATGTGGCTCTGTGGTAGGTGTGAGGGGGCCATGGGTCTGTGTGGGCCCCCGAGTGGATGCCTTTCCTAGAGGAGGAGGTGTCTTCATCCGTGCATGGTGTCCATTTGGAGATGGCGGTCTGGTTGTTGTCTCAGGGGTGCTGGTGGTCCATCTACTGTGTCAAGTTAGTGGTCCAAATACTTGTTGTAGGGCTTGTTGATCTGGAGGTGGTCGATGCTTCAAAGCTAATTGCTTCGGACACACAGACAAGCAGGTTTTACCCCATTGCACGCCCTATTTTCATATTTTACCCCATTGCACGACAATTTCTCATGATTTACCCCATTGCACACCCATTTATCATGATTTACCCGATTGCACGCCCTATTTTCATATTTTACCCCATTGCACGCCCATTTTTCATGATTTACCCCATTGCACGACCATTTTTCATGATTTACCCCATTGCACGCCCATTTATCATGATTTACCTCATTGCACACCCTATTTTCATATTTTACCCCATTGCACACCCTATTTTTGGATTTTACCCCATTGCACGCCCTATTATCAGATTTTACCCCATTGCACGCCCTATTTTCATATTTTACCCCATTGCACGCCCTATTTTTGGATTTTACCCAATTGCACCCCCAAAGTTTCATCTCTTACCCCATTTCACGCCCACAGTCTCATTGTTTTACACAACGTACACACTCCAATAAATTATTGACCACTGCCAACAGACTACAATTGTGCATTTATTCACAGATGACAACCTATATTGACTGATTTACACAAAGGACACACAACAATTTTGGATTGGGTAGGCAAATTTGCACCATAAAGACTCTAGTCTTACACATTTGACACACTGAAAAGCATCTCTGTACTGAGGAGACATTCCCAGCATGGATGAAGTTTTGTTATTTTCATTGCACATATTGTGCAACGTACCCTTTTCAGAGTGATGTACCCATGCTGGACAATAACATACAGACAGGGTATATGTGATTTTTTTTTTATTGGCACACACCGTGATTGCGGTCATTTTGCTATGAGATACATTGGAGGGGGACTGTCACAATGTGACGTGCTCAGTTGAAGAAATTGTTTATTATTCGGTCCCTTTGGGCAGTTCCTGCTGCATTTACTGTGGGGTGTGCGCCACCTGCCTCATCTTCAGCATCATCCTGGTCGTTGTCCGGTGCAGCAGGCACTTGAATCCATGGAGCATTTGTGCGCACACATATATTGTGCAATACACAACATGCAAGGATGATTTTGTTGACCATTTCAGGGCTGTACAGCAGTCTGCCACCTGTGATGTCCAGGCAACGGAAACGTGACTTTAGCATGCCAAATGTGCGCTCCACAATGGTCCGGGTGCGTCTGTGGGCCGCATTATATTGCCTCTGGGCCTGGGTGGTGGGGTTTCGGATGGGTGTCTTCATCCACAGGCATAGTGCATATCCTTGGTCACTTGTAACATGTGATAGCGAGATGTTTACATTATTGGTTGTGCCGGCTGTGTTGTTGGTGTAGATGGTTTTGTGGTGTGTCATTTGTGTTATGTTGGTTTTCATGTTAGCCATGTGTTGCTTCTGACTGATTACAAGCATCACTGCAAATTAAACTGCCTCACTGTTGATACTACCTCCCCCAAGCCTCATCAATTGTGTGCGCTGCACGGTTGCATGACTGGCTCTTCTAATATCTATTGATGGCACTCATCCACCCTCCTCACAGTCAATGCCATGTGAACGTTGAAATGGCAATGGGCCACACCAGACACGGTTCACGTTCAGTTGTGCTGCTGTCACTGCTGCCAGACCTGCCCCAATGCACAACACATGCAGTTTCCTGTCCCGAGCGGACACATATCAACAGTCATCAGCCCCCTCGCATGCAGGGCCCATTGCAGGCAGGAACGCTTCACCCACACCATCAGCATCATCAGATGCAACACTGTCCACTCCGTGGACTACGTACTCATTCGGGAGTGTAGCCTCCAACTCACATGCCACGACTACTCAAGGGACATTTGACTCAGGGAAATGTTAGCTGACATCAGACTGTCCCAGATCTTCACCACACTGATCCACAAGGCAGGGCACACCTTTGACGGTTTCTTTGCATGTGTAGACTTCGTCCAGTTCCTCGGCCCCATTAAACACACATGTGTTGACCACTTACGCATGCACCACCTTGTTGATGTACCCCAAACCATCGTTGACCACATGCAGGCCACCACAAAGTTGGTGTAGATCAGTCACCGATGAGATGCTACACACCACCATCGACAGCAACAACCACAACACTGCAGTCGTCAACAATGGAGCAAGTCCACATTTTCCAAACATGTATCTCCAACTGCGCATGCACCCTTGTCCCACTATGCAACTGCAACATATGGCAGGCAATGAATGCCACCTCGGTCAACACCAACCTCAGAGTTGGCAGATGCAGCTGCTGACACATGGAGTGGAGCTAGTGCAAGCTTTGGGATACCAGTAAACAGCACCACCAACACGTACAGAATGCTCATATTCAACATCAACAATACGCCCAGACACCAAGCTGCTCTTCCAGGTAGGATTGCTGTGATTTGCAACATGGATGATCAACAGCTGGGGCGTGCTATACGCAGGGAAAACATGAGTCATCATCCTCGTAACAGAACAATCAGCATGTGGCATTACCTGGTGGTCCAACGCTTTCGGATGCCCCCACCCCAAATCTAGGTACCTAGGCCCCATATTTCACTCATCCATCTCCATGTACCTACAGATGTATGCAGTGGCCTGCAGCTGCTTCGCCAGCCTCTGCATCCTCCATGCAACCTTAACATAGATCCCCCCATTGTCAGGTGTAACAGTGACCCACACAGTCATTGCCATCAGGCTTGGCTACAGGAACACACTATATGCCAACATGGGCACGTCTGCAGTCAGCTTACTCCCGACTGTCCAGCACAACACCTACACACTGGGCCTTGTGTTCCTACTTTCATTATGGATCATGTGCCTCCATCGCACATACATGGTTCCCACCTCTCACCACATTTGCTTATGGGTGGCACAGGGGCTAAGCATTTGAGGATGGTTTGTCTACATATCTAGCCACAGTTCCCACAGTTCTTGGTGTTGTTGTGTCTGGTATGTGGGCATGTTGATTGACATGTTGTATGTGTGATTGTAACATGTACATTCTCACAATTGTGAGTTGCATGAATGTGGAGTTGAGGCGTGTGGTGTGTTCAGTTAGTAATTACCAACAAGAACTGCATTTCCATATGTGTCATCCTGGAAGCGCTGGTTTATGATAGACTGTCGGAAGATGTAGGAATCATGCACACTCCCTGGGAACTTGGCTATGACATTGGTGAACAGTCCCCGGTGGTCCACTATTGCCTGCACATTCATCGAATGGGTGTGCTTTCTGTTGCGGTATATGTGTGCACTGTCCGCAGGGGGCACAAATAGGACATGTGTGCAGTCAATTGCGCCCAACACCTGTGGGAATCCGGCTATGGCGTAGAATCCTTGCTTGGTCTCAATCTGTTCCTGCACAGTGTTGGGGAAGTGAAGGTGCTGGGGTATCAGGCTGAGTATGCCATCCAAGACAGTTGGGAGGAAGATTGAGAAGGCTGCCTGTGAGACTCCTCCAACTCTGGCCATTGTTGGTTGAAAGGTCCCAGAGGCCAACATATGCAGCACAGCCAGCAGCTTTGTCTGCGGAGGGATGTTGGTTCTCCACTGTGTTTGAGGCGTCAGCCTGTGGGCTATCAGGTTCAGGATGTGTTGGATGGATGTCCTTTTGAGCCTGTAGTGGGCAAGGACATCCTCTGGCGTCAGGTCTGCGAGGCTGAGACGTCTGCG
The DNA here is from genome assembly GCA_963921515.1 of Calotriton arnoldi. Taxonomy (NCBI): domain Eukaryota; kingdom Metazoa; phylum Chordata; class Amphibia; order Caudata; family Salamandridae; genus Calotriton; species Calotriton arnoldi. Next base: position 306,816 of record CAWUFW010015319.1, read on the forward strand.
CAGGGCCCGCTGTCGTCTTTGGCGCAGCCTTGGTGGTGGTCCTGGGGGAGGTGGCAGTGGCGGTGGTGGTTGTTGCCTTCCTGGGACGCCGAGCACCTCCATGGCGTCTGTGGGTCTTCAGGTGTGGGTCTGGGCTGGTCTCCCTTATATACCTCCATTTATCACCATTTTTCAATTTGTAGACCTGTTTTTTTCAGGTCTTATTTTCCTGCAGCTAAGGGGCCTTAGCAGGACTTTTTTTATCGCTTCGCGGGTCCGAGACATCATTGGTAATAGTGCGATGGTGTGTTAGCGACTTTTTTCATGAAATTTTGAGAAGGAACGCCTACTTTGCATATCATTAGCGGAAACTATCGCTGCCATGCACGGCGATAGTAAAAACGATAGCTATCACCGGAAAGCTGTCGCTAACGCTTGTTAGCGACATCTTGGTAATAGGGCGATAAAAAAAAAACGCGTTAGCAACGCGGCGATAACTGGCTTGATAATATGCCCCTATGTTTTTAAGAAAACTGATTATTTAAAAAAGGATCTCTTTTATACGTACACCTAATTTGTATTGTGATGGTTTTCCGCCTACGTTGTCACTGAACTTCTCACCTAACTATAAGGTTAGTTCATTTTGTCAGTGAAAAATAGTTAAATTCTATTCATTTTGTTGTTGCAATTTTTCCTAATGCTATGGTCATCTTGGGAAGGTTTATTATTTTATAGAGTGTCCACTGGGACTACATTTTTGTGCAAGTTGCAAATTTATAGCGAATGAATATGGAGTCATTGTACACTCTGTGCTATTTTTATTTAGTTTTTTTTAATCTAGCAAGATGGAGCTGCTTTAGTGTGAGTGTGCAATATATTTGTTTAGTTATTTCATCACTATTATAATTTTTTAATGCTGTTTGGCCGTTATAAAATGTGTGTATTGTTTATATGCTAATTATGGCAATATTGGTTTGCAATATTCATAACATGAGTGATCTGGGCCATTTGCTGTGGGGCACCGAAAACAAACCCTTTGGGCTCTATTCATTGAAGGGCTCTCAATTATTGATATGCCAGTCATTATTCAGTAAGCATGCATGTTCATATCAGGAACTTTACTTCAGATTACGTTAAATGTTCACTTGCAATATTTGTAATACTTGTAATATTTTCAATTTATGCCATTGTGTGAGTGGTACTGGAAGCAAGCTCACTTGAGCACTACTTAATATGATGCCATTCATTACTGTTAACGTTCTCATGTTTACTTCAGTTTAATGTATTCCATTGTAACCTCATAGACCTCCTTTAAATTTGTAGTGAGATGGCTATCTTTTCACTGCCCCCTTATATATTTTTATGATCTTTTTCACAATACCAGCAATTTTTCACCATATTCAGTAATGACAGCCATTCTAATTCCTGTTCCTTCAAGAGTCAGCGAATCTGAGCGCTAGCACCTGCGGGACTCGCAGGAGCTTCTCAGGCCTGCAGGAGCGAGACAGCCATGCGGTGTGTGGCCCACAATGGGGAACTTTGTAATAATACAATACTATGTGATGCAGTTATGTTACTTTATACTTTGTGTTTATTATAACTATTGGGTTTGAAGGCTTTATTTACTGTCTTTTGAACCTTCCAAGACGGTGCTGGGATTAGATGCAAAGAATATCCACAGTCTTGTATACCATTTATTTATAATGTCCATTCTCACTTAAGGGTACTATCTCATGATCAAGACCATGGGGTTGTCAAAATGCATTGAGCGTGCTTGCCATGAATAAACACAATTGCTGACTTATGCTCGACTGGAGTGTGCATGTCTTTCTCTGTTATTGGTGGAGGCTTTTTATTGTGGGTGTGTCAGTGGTGTATGGGTGAATGAGTGGGTATGTGAGAGGCATGTAAAGGTGAGTGATGGGGTGTGTGTGTGGCTGTATGGGTGAGTGCATGGATGCATAAGTGGTGTATAGGTGAGTAAGTGGGTGTGTCAGGGACTGTATGGGTGAGTGACTGGGTGTGAGAGTGATCATATGGGTAAGTGTGTGCTTCTATCAGTGACTGTATAGCTGAGTGTGTACATGTGTTAGTATCTGTATGAGTAAGTGAGTGGGTGTGTGTGTGAGTAACTGTGTGGGTGAGTGAATGTCTGTGTTTGTGACTGTATGGGTGAGTGAGTAGATGTGTGAGTAGCTGTATAGGTGACTGACTCAGTGTGTGAGTGGTTGTATGGGTGTATGAGTGGGTATGTTAGTATCTGTATGTATGTATGACTGGATGTGTGAATGACTGTGTTGATGAGTGAGTGGGTGCAAAAGTGGATGTATGGGTGAATTAGTGGTTGTGTGAGTGGCTGTATGAGTGAGTAGATGTGTGAGTGGCTCTATTAATCAGTGAGTGGATATGTGAGTACATGTATGGGTGTGTGAATTGGTTTGTGATTCGTTGTATAGGAGTGGAATGTGTGTGTCTGTGAGGTTTGTATAAGAGTGTGAGTGGGTGTGCGAGTGGTTCTGTGGATGATGTAATCAGTGATGTCATCAGTGATGTCATTTGAGATGTCATCAGTGATATCACCAGGGATATCACTGACCATGTCATAAGCGATGCAATATGTGAGGTCATAAACAGTGCATTGCAGGAGCATAAGTTATAGTTAGCTCAGGTAACTATTACTACTGAATTTAACTGCTTTGTACAAGTGGAATCCGAGCTTTACTATAATGTCCCTGTAACCTTTGTTTTTAAGTCGCTTAAGAGGCCTGCAGGGCTCCCGCAGCGCGGGAGCATTTTGGCACAACACAGAGAGGAGCAGCTTTTTCACCGCCGCCATAAGCCGCCGCAAGCGAGGACTCCAGCCTCCAGCCTGCCCAGCGGCTACTACATCAGGGGGGATGCGCCTGGAGGCGCTTAAGAGGCCCAGGGATGTTTTCTACATGGCGCCCTGTCAGAGTAAACTCAAGTATCCTACAGTTCCATCTTTAGTGGCAATGGCAGAAGAGCAGGTAGGAAGTCAGCTTGCTTCATTCTGAACTATTATTGGCATTGGTATCGGGCAAGACGGCCATAGGGCCGGATTCTTTGCAAACTAAGGGTCTTGTTTCTTGAATATCTAGGTACGCTGTACATGTGCTTAGTCACCTCCCTTTGTATAAGCAGTTAATCAGATATAAACTTGGCCTGCTTTTTGGATTAGAAACCTGTCATCTAGCGCACTGATCTGGGTTAAGCATGGGGAAGCTCAAGGCGACCTTAGCCTCTGAGAGAGCCCAAGCAGGCACTGCAGGCCCCTGGTAACTATGGACTCGTTTCTGCAGCGAGCCGCAGCAGTGCTGGACAAGGAGATCGAGTTGGTGAACCAGCGACTTTCTAGGGCCCCCGTCAATGTTCCATCATTCATGCCCACTGACTCACAATCGTCCCTGGCCAGTGCTGACGATTCATTAAATAATCCTGGGGTGCAAGAGGACGCGCAGGATCTCATTGGGTTAAACAGTCACTCAAAAGCCCAGCAGTTACCCCTCTCTCCCACTATTATGATCAATAATCCCAGGGCTGACAAAGCATCCTCAAGCCAAGGGCACGCGAAAGTTACTTCCAGCAAGCATCCGGCTAATTCAATAGCTGCCGGATTTACCACAAGAGGGAGATCAATAGTACTTGAGACTGCCAGCCTAGGGTCAGGCACAAAAAGAAAGACCCAAACTACGGGGGGTAAGGCGAAAAGATCAAAACCTAATCTGACATCTCAGGAGTCCCCGACTGCTCAAGCACTAACCAAGGAAGATCTGATGGGCATATTGGAATCTTTTCAAGACTATATGAAGGCTCTGTTGGACTCCAAATTGGGTCTGTTAATTCAACGACTGACTTTGATCGAAAAGGGTCTATCGGACCTCAAACGCTGGGCACCATTAGAAGGGGTAGCCATTAACTTAGAATCAGGGCCTTCCATAGCTCCCCCAGTCTTGGATCGTTGCATCTTGACAGTCCCTCTTCCAAACATCGGGGATCAATCACAGCCATTAGGACCATTAGGGGGTCAGGCACCCGCTCGCCATCCAGTGCCAACTCTGGGCGCAAACCATGGTCATGTGGATAGGCTGGCTACGCGGGATCAATCTGCCCAGGAGAGTAACTTACCTGAGGGGCAAATACAGGGGGGAGGGGAGGTTTCTACGCAGAACCTACCCGTTATTCATTTGCCAGCTGAATCAACTCCTTATGTTGTGATATTGGGGAGTGTGCCAACTCTCCCCCAACGCACTAAGGAGGACTTCTCCCAACTGAAGAACAAAGTCCGATATTGGCTATCATGTAATTCCACTCTAGGAATGTGGGTAGGGAAAAACATCAATATGGTGCGAAGGGTCAATTGCATCGGTAACTCCCCTAAACTCTGTATGGGCTACTGTGTTATCATCAATTTCAATAGACCCCATATCGCAGAAAGGATTTTGATTACAGACTTGTATCCTTCCCCTTTTGGTCACAAGTCGTCCATTATGGCCCTACCCCTCAGCTTTTTTTATAAACCACAGTCATCGGGGCGCAACAATATGATTAATGCTAACAGGGCCCCCATTCAATGGTCTGTCGCCATTAAATCCACCTGTTAGGAACGTTTACTCAAATCTGTCTTCTAATCCAATCAACTTGAACTGGATGGCCCAAGGTCGACGGGATCCAGGTCCGCCCTTTTTGGAATTGACAAACCGGTTTACTTCCCTGGCTGCTTTGGACGCCTGTGATTGACTTAGCGGACCCTCTTTTACGGATCTTGAGAAACCTAACTATCAACGGAAATCGCTCCGGCAAAGTTCTGGGTCTCTGGGTGAATGTGACAATAACTTTATGTCATGGAACATCGCAGGACTAGCCAATAGGTTTTATGACCCATCATGGATTGTATTTGTGAAACAATTTAGTGTGATATGTCTGCAGGAAACATGGCTGATGGATGGTAGTTTATTTCTAGAAGGCTATAAGTCCTTGTTTGTCCCAGCTTCCCCTTCTCCCGCTGGCAGACCAAAGGGTGGTCTTGTAATTTATATCTCTCTGGTAGTAGAATGCAAGAAACTGGTCCTGCCCACATTGAGTCCGTGTATACAGTTGCTGGTACTATGCAAGGGGTCGAGTAAACTAGGTCTTATTAATTTTTACAACTCAATATCACGCCCCAAGGGTGGGTGTAACAATACTATGTTGGGCTCTTTTTTAAGGCAACATTGCAATTAAGTTTTCCAAAATCTCATGATTGCTGGGGATTTTAACATCCACCCATGTGGGGATCCCAGGGTCTCAAGATTGGTTGACTTGGGTTGCCCACGTGTGAGGGGAATTCATTTTGAACACTCCTCGCAGGGGGATATGTTGAACGATATCCTCCATGAATTTGATTTATTGTCTCTTATGTCTTTATGTGACCCCTGCAGTACGGCCATTTTCCCATCTTTTAAAGGGAGTGGTGGTGGGTCATTTATTGACTTTATATTAATTTCATCAACTTTACAAGTCTTATTTGTAGGATTCAGCGTATGAGCTAGTGTGTATAGTGACCATAACCCTTTGTGTGTTGATCTCCACGGACCCTTACTGTCGCCCAAAGGAGGGGCTGGGCGGAGTGGGGCGGTGAGATCAACAGATGGTGGAAGACGGCTAAAGTGGACTCAGATTTCCCCAGATGCATTTTATGAGTCAATAACAGATTGTTGTGCCAGGGAGCTAGCCTTGTGTACCTTGCCGTTTACATCCCTGGGGGAGGTTATCAGTGCTTTTAAAATTATTTCTACTAAAGTAGCTGAGTTCTTAAGCACCCCAGCCCGACGAATAGTTACCCAGACCCCAAGATGGTTTGACTCCTCCTGCACTGAGGCGGCGAACAAACTGCGGGAAGCTTTAAATGGGAGCCCAAGAGACCCGATATTGGTTAGATCGTGTCGAAGAGATTATAAAGTTGTACTGGCCAGACGTAAGTCCGCCTTGAAGGAGGATGGCTGGAGGGGGCTAATCGAGGCTAGTATGCTGGAGAATAGCTCTAGATTTTGGAGCATAATTAACAGTCCTTTTTTTAAATCATGAGGTAGGAAGTGCAGTAGGTGCACATATCACAGAGGAGGAGTGGGTGCTCCATTTCGAAACCATGTTCAAGAGCCCCCTTGAGCTAAATTGTCTGTCTGGCCATGAGGCTGACTCCCCTGATTTGGTTTTCAACATAGAGGAGATCGAGGAGTGTTTTGTCGGGCTGACAAGTAACAAAGCCCCGGGACCCAATGGTATCCTGTCAGATCTCTCAAATAAGGTCCAACTTTTTGGGCTCCGGTTCTCGCTGCAGTAATTAACGCTGCAGTAAAAAACGGTTGTCCCGAGTCTTGGGCTACCTCGACTATAGTGCCTGTTTTTAAAAAAGGTGATCGTGATAGCACACAGTGCTATAGACCGATCTCCTTGTTGGACTCGGTTGTTAAGGTGGTGGGTCGAGTACTTTTAAATAGGCAGACAAGCTGGGCGGCGTAACATACCATCTTATCAGACGTCCAGTACGGGTTCCGCCCAGGGCGTTCTACAGTGGCCCAGTGCCTTAATCTATCCATGATCCTCAACAAATATACGGTTGCCTGCCCTGGCACTATATACTTAGCATTCCTGGATCTGTCTTCCACATTTGAACGTGTGAATAGGGCTAAACTCTGGCAGACCATGCTAGATATTGGGGTAGATGGCAATATTGTTTATTTTTTAGAAGACCTTCACCGTGCAACCAAGGCCCATGTTAGATTCTCACAGGATTTAAGAGTCTCAAGTAATTTCGACATAAGGGGAGGAGTACGCCAAGGGTGTATTCTAGCCCCCTTCTTGTTTAACCTATACATTAACGATCTGGATAAAGCCCTATTGACGACGGGGGTAGATTATCCGCAGGTAGGTCGACATGGTCTGCCAGTCTTATTATATGCGGATGACGCTGTCCTTATATCTAGGACCGCTAGGGGGCTACAAACACTGCTTGATTTCTTCTCTGCCTTTATGTAAGATAGGGATCTATCAATAAATGACTCCAAATCTTACGTTATTCAGGTGGGTCTTCGCCCAAAAAAATCCTTTCAATTTAGGGTAGGATCTGCTCAGGTTCCCCGCACTGATGTTTTCTCGTATCTGGGAGTCATAATGGACGAGCAGATGAAATGGGGCCCCCTAAAACAGAGAAAGGGGGGAGACCTGGTGCGGGTGAACACGGCCATCTTCAATTTCGCTTCGAAATTTGGTAAGAGACCGATCGCTGCTCTTTTAAAGATCTATCAGGCCAAGGGTGTCGCGACAGTCTCATATGGAATTGAAATATGGGGGCATGTTACCACAGACGATTTACAAGTAGCTGAGAATGCATTCCTGAAATGCTTATTGGGTGTTCCCCGCGGAACGTCTAATACGGTGGTACATGAAGAATTGGGGGTGCCTTATCTAGGTGACATATTGGCCCTCCGCCCTCTAACTTTCTGGTTGAAAACTTAGCTGAGTGAAGGATCATCTTTGAGTCAACTGATACTGAAAGAGTGTATGACCCTTGATTACGCTCTCCACATACCTTGGCTCAGATACATTAAGAGTAACTTTGCAAGTTTAGGAAGAGCTGAACTGTATACCAATCCTGAATTGGTAACCAAAAAGGATCTGGGGTGGATAAGGGAGTCTTTTAGCAGTCTAAGGAAACTTGAGAGGGAAGAGCTGGAGCTGAGGAAACCCAGTGTCCGAAAATTTGTAATATTGAAAACGACACTATCAACTGAGCCATACCTCTTGGGGTCTTTTAGTACTTATGAGCGTTTTTTATTGACCAGGTTTCGTCTGGACTTTTTTCATTTTTTGCTGGCGATACCACGGGGGAGTAGCAGAGGACAGTTGTTAGCACCCTGTGGCTGCAACGGTGAGTCTCCACAGGATCTGCCACACTTCCTATTATTTTGTAAGTTTTACGAGGTCCCCCGGAAAACTTTTATTGCCCCTATTTTAAAGAGGTTGAATTTTAAGCAGGCTCATCCAGCTCTTATCTATTTACAATTGCTCCATGAAGAATGTATTCTTTTTGTTCTTAGTTTCCTGAAATCTGCGGTGAAGGCCAGGGCCTGTCTTGATTAAATGTTGGTAATGGTTAGGGTTTACCTTTACTTTGACGATATATATATATTAGACTAGGCCTTGGGATCCATCCCTTCAGTTTTTTTAATTTTATTAATTTTTTTATTGAGGGTTAAGGGAATATGTATTTAACTTTGTACTTCAGGTTTTGGATTATTACAGCCTTTTGCGGAACTTAGATTACTGTGTGATGAATTGTATAACTATTTTATGAATCTTTTTATGTACTGATAACTTTTATGGTTTTATATGCTGAAACCGAATAAAGTTGATTGATTGATTGAGTGCATGAGTCTCTGAGTGGGTATGTGAGTGCATAATTCTCTCAGTAGGTCTGTGAGTGGGTGTGTTAATGTCTAAGTGGGTCTGACAGTGGGTGTATGAGTGTCTCAGGGGGTCTGTGAGTGGGTGCTTAAGTCTCTGTGTGGGTCTGTGAGTGGGTGCATTAGTGTCTGAGTGGCACTGTGAGTGGGTGTGTGACTCTCTCAGTGGCTATGTGAGTGGATGTATGAGTCTGAGTGGGTCGGTGAGTAGGTACGTGAGTCTCACTGAGTCTGTGAGTGGGTGCATCAGTTACTGAGTGGGTCTGTGACTGGGTGCTCACTCCTGACCTTTATTCTGCCTCTTACTGCTCATTTATGATCTCTATTCTGCCTCTTTCTGTTAGTTTCTGACCTCTAATCTGCCTCTTTCTGCTCATTGCTGACCCTTATTTTGCTTCTTTCTGATCATTTCTTATCTTTATTTTGCCTCTTTCTGCTGCTTTATGACTTTTATTGTGCCTCTTTCTGCTTTCTTTTCCCAGAACCACGGGAGAAGCCTGATTGCCCCCGTAGTCCCAGCCGGCTCCTGCCTCCTGCAGGAGCCAGCATTGCTCTCACAGAAAGGGAGCTTCTAAACATGCATCTCCCTGTCTGTGAGAGCAATCCTTTCATCTGTTCCCCTACCCGCTTGAAAGCAGGCAGGAAACCAGACAAAACCTCCGCTTCCAGCAAGCGAGAGCATTTTGGCAGCTCTCGCTTGCTGGAAGCGGAGTGTTTGCTCTGACTTCGTGGGAGCTGTCAAAGCTCCCACCAAGTCAGAGCAAACAGCTATGTCCTTGGGGTGGGCACCACGGGACATAGCAGGAGCAGGCCCTGGGGAGTAGTAATCCCAGGGCCATGTATGACTCCAAGAGGGGGGCCAAATGGCCCCCGTCCTTCTGTGAGCACTGGCTGGTCCCAGGGAGGCGGTAGTTCCTAGGGCCATTTATCACCTGAGAGGGGGTCCCCTCCCAGTTTTATAATGCAAATTTGGCCCAGGGAAGAGGTGATCTCCGGGGTCTGAAGGGGTAAGTGAGGCACCCCCAACATGAACAATTTAGCGCCAGGGAGGTGGTGGTCCCCGAGGCCTGAGGGATCTGCAAGGCACCATAATTTCTCTGTATTTATCCTTGGGGAAGTGGCAGTCCCCGGACCATGGGGCCCGCGCGGCCCCCATTTTACTTTTTAATATAGCCTCAGGGAGGTGGCTGTCCCTGGGGCCCAGGGGGATCTGGTCTGAGCGCCCCCCCCCTGTAATACTATATTAAGCGTCAAGGGGGTGGTGGTCCCAGGGGTAGTACTAAGCCCTAGGAGGGGGGCCCTGTGCACCTCCCTTCTTTTAAATAAAAAAACTCTGCATGACCACAGGACCTGGCCCATCTGGGGGCTATAAACAAAACAAGCACGTGAGACAGCGCTAGTATTTTTATTTTTTGGCTGCAAATTTCACAAATTTGCAGCAATTTACAAAAACAAAACCCCCAAGACCAAGGCTTTGGGGTCAGTGTATTCCTACCATGCCCTTTTTTCTTTTTTTTATGTTTTTTTGTGAGATTTGGCTGAAGACGAGTCCCAAAATGGCTACCAAAACTTCCTGCTTGATGTATTGGCAGTCAATCAGGGCTCTGCATTTCCCTGCACAAGCTCATCATTATTCGCAAAGTTGTCGTGATCATCCGTATTCTTTGCCCTTAACTACTGAACAGATTTACTCCAGATAACTGAAAGCCTGATCAGTGTAACGAAATCTACCTTTCTGCCAGATCTGGTGTAATTCTGTCCAACAGTTCATGCTGTAGTCGTGTTCAAAGCTACTAGGGGAATTAACATGGGAAATGCACTTTTTTGATCCCCCTTTTTCTCGGCCCCTGCATGGGGGATCACCCCAACATTTTCCATGTGCAACAAGAATCGCCAGGGCATTTTTTTGGAACATTTCATGAAGAGTCATCAAACGGTGCCAAATATATAAGGAAGTCCAAAAACATTATTTCAATGGCAACATGGTCCTAACTGTAACTACCTTCTGGCAACCACCACATACAAATCTTTGGCAGTCTGAGGTAATCGGGGGGACCACTTTCAAATAAAGTAAAACAAAACAAATAAGAATACAAATGGACTGTCTACTTAACGTCAGTAGCTATCACAACGAAATCTATGTGAATAATGATACATATCAAATTGGTTTACAATACATCACCAAGTGGTAATATCAAACTAATGTAAAGGTACACAGTTAACACAACATGTCGGCAGAGAGTAGATGCATATAGGGGCCAATTGCGACTCAATAAGTTAAGAAGACGTAACTCATGTAACCAGGGAATCATGATGGTCATCTCCTATCTGAATGGTACTGGCGCCGAGTGGCATAGTGTCAGTACATACCTGGCATGCGCTTGTACACGTAAAATACACATAAACTCGCAAGAGCAAATGAACATGAGATGAGGCACATTCATTGTGTATTAGTAATGAAATAGTTAGGCAGTTCAACTGAAACACCAAAGTGGTAATGTCACACTTGCCTGAAGCTGGAACAATCTTCGTTACGGGGCGCGCGACGAACGCGGTAGCAGCGTTCGCTCGCGCCCCACATAAACTACATTTCCCAGGTATCCTGCTTCCGGGTAGGCGCGCGCACACGTTGATGACGCGCCTGCCCAGAAGCCCCATATGCAGGAGGGCGGCGGTGATGCGGTGCTGCGAATTCTGATCGGCCAGATGCCGGAGGCAGGAAGACCCACGCTGACGATATCTCCGTGGCATTGAACGATAACATACAGGGCGGTAAGGGTGACGTTGTCACCGCTCTGGGGGGGCATAAGTTTGCTACCTCATCCGTGTAATGTTCAAGGACTAGCAATTCATGGTGGTTAGAAGTGGATTATTGCTGGTTTCATACGTTTTTGCTGTGCTTCAAGCAGCCGAAGAGTGCTAGGCATGAAAGGTTAATGCCAGTACCATTAAATTAATTTAAGATGATGAGTATTGCTAAAGACTTATGTGGCTCTTGTGATCTTTCTTCCTAGCAGGGGCAGTGGTGTGAGTTAAGCTCTACCCCTCTGTGATGCAAGTATCAACATTCATTGTGGTGGGTACAGTCTGAGTGAGTGAGTATGTGTGAGTAGTGTGAGCATTTAGGTTGTTGAAACTCATTATATTGTATCATTTCTCATTTTGCATATAAAGAGCCTCCCTAGGATATGATACCTTCATCAAAGAACTGGTCTGCATGAAAGCAAGTTCTTTATTTTCCTTTACAGGTAGTTACTGCTCCGTATGTGTTATGGTTATTAATAAGTGCGTTACAGGAAGTGGAACAGGCATTTACTTGTGTTTCTTGTGTTGTAGGTCTCCCTCCCTGCTGTCCCCATCCTTTCCTTCCCTCGCTTAATCCTTCCTACCCTCTGCACTGTTATAGCATCAGAGAGTGGAGCGATTGAGAGGTGGACCCATTTGAGCAACGCACCGATCCTGGGAGTTTGGAATAAAACCTTGACAGGTAATGATTATTGGACTTGTAGACTGCCCTTCCGGTACACTCATATCTTAACTCACCATAGTGGTAATACACATGAAAACTGACTTGATTTGTTGACCTAATTTATGTCAGACTGGTAAAGCCAGGTAACATGAGCTAATGTCATATACGTGAGTCCTGCAATACACAATAGACAATATGGATGTAAATAAAATGAATGGTATTGGCCCTAATGAACTTGATAACACGTGTGGCAGGAATGCATCCAGGGGAACATAGTGCAAGGATGAAGCTAATGTTATAGGAGTTATAACAAAAGAAAAGGAATCTTATCTTAGCGATGTGTATGCCCGGAGATGGGGAAGAAAAGGGTAGGGAACCCGTGTGCGAAGTGTCCGTCCGAAGGCGGTGGGTCCCTTCCTTTCCTCCTGTGAAAATACAAAAGAGGAAATATACAAATTAAAATTCGGAAAGATTCCATAATGCTAACACAGGAAAAGCATACATAATATCATATGAGTTAAAAAACTGAAACACAACATAGAGTGAAACAGAAAAATGGCATGATAAAGAAAGGAGCATCTCGGTGGCAATTAGCCTTGATGTAGATGTGTGTTAAGTTCCTCATCCAGATTGTGTCCCCCAGGGTACTTAGTCTCGAGTTCTAGTATCCATTTCGATTCACGTTTGTGGAGCTTCAGAATTCTATTCCCACCTCTGGGGCCAATGTGCACTTGTTCGATAATAAAGAAACTCAAAAGGGAACTATTGGAAAGATGGTATTCCTGGAAGTGTTTAGCCACCGGGTAGTGGATGTCCCTATTGTTAATAGCATGCATGTGTTCCAACACCCTCTTTTTGGCCATTAAGGTGGTGCTGCCCACGTACCTGAGTTTACAGGGGCATTCCAATACGTATATGGCAAACGGCATGCTACATGTCAGGAACTGAGTGATGGGTTTGTTTTTATTTCTCCCAGGTATATGGAATTCCTTCGTCATATGGCTGTTGTGGCATGCCTTGCAGTGCCCGCATGGGAAAAAGCCTTTCAGATTGGGATCCCCTTGGAGGTGTGCTTGGGTAATGTCGTTATGTACCAAAATGTCCCTCAAGCTGCGGCCTTTTTTGTTTGTAATAAGGGGTGTAGTCTGGAGTGTGTGACCAATGGTGGTAGGGTCGCTAGTCAGGATATCCCAGTTATGTGTTAGGATCTTCTGTATCTGTTGTGAGTTCCTGTTATATGTCATGATCACTCTACTATCCTGTAAGTCAGTGGTATCAGTGCTGTTGGTTTCAGTAATTGGTACCTCAAGGGTTTGTGGTCTGGTGACCTTACTGACTTTTTTGAGGGCTCATTCTAGTACCCACTTGGGGTAACCTCTACTCTGGAATCTTTTGATCATGTTGTCTCGTTCAGCAATGAATGATGCCTCGGTACTGCAGTTCCTTCTTGATCTCAGCAGTTCTCCATACGGAATACTCCATTTAAGATTGTCAGGGTGGCTGCTGAGAGCATGAAGTAGAGTGTTACCTGCAGTGGCTTTGCGAAAAAGGCTGAATTGTAAGGTGCCCTGATGTGCTGTTATCATGACATCTAGGAATTCAATGTGTTTCCTACTCATGTGCAGAGTGAGTTTGATGTTAGCATCCTCTCTCCAAAGAGGTCCCCTACTCTGTCAACTCCGGCCTGTGTCCAAGGTTCCAACTTGCGGTTGGTTAGAGTGCCAAAATTAGTGGGGATATCCAATAATGGTATGTTAGAGGCATATGCCGGGGTGGTGATAGTGTACTTTAATGCTTGCTTTCAGTATGTGATTACAGTCTTCAGCAGCGTTTGAGCCGAAGGCGTAATCGTACCCCCGTGGCATAACAGTCTATGTAAGATTCCCTGTGCAATCTTTTGCTCTGTGTAAGCTATTTCCTGTAGATTTCGGCCTGCTAACCAATATGAGAGCCATTGCAGTTGTGTTGATAGACAATATGCATAAAAATCTGGGGCCCCCATCCCACCGGCATCTGATGGAAGTTGCAATTTCGCTAAGCTAAGACGTCGGCGTCCTGTGCCCCATCTTAGACTAATCATTAACGTGTTCAGTGTTTTGAATATGGTTTTGGGGAACACTACTGGCAAATGCGTGAAAAAATAGCATTACCATTTTCGAGATTGCCAGTCTTCCCGCAACTGAAAGGGGCAGGGACGTCCAAAATGTGATTTGGGCCCTCAGTGTGTTTATTGCCTTTTGCAGGTTCCCTGCAATAAGGTCTAGTTGGTTTCTATATATCTGTATCCGCAGGTATCTGAAAGTAGTGTGGGCTATCGTTATGTCACGGTTTCCAAAAGGAATAATTTGACTATCCGTGTCGTTACCAAAGGTGAATGCATACGATTTTTCGTAATTTATGGCCAACCCCGCAATGGTTTCAAATTGTGTAAAGATTTGCGCTACACTGTCCAAGTTATCCTGTAATCTTCTGGTATACAGTATGATATTGTCTGCATAAAGTGATAACACGTGGTGAGTACCATTGAGTGTGATATCAATCAATTCAATCAATCAATTCAAGCTTTATTTCGATTAAATCAATCATAAAAGCCAACTGCCATAAAATACAGTGTCCAATAATACCAAAGATTAAAAACGATTTTTGTCGTCAACATTCCCAGTAAATGGAATAACAATTCATAAATAGACTACACTATTCAGATTTACAATGGACAATAAAATGTACAATTCATTAATAAAAACCAAAAACATTAACCATTAAAACTGATAAAACTCTTCGAAAAATATATCTAAAATCTTTTGTTCCTTTTTATCATTTCTCAAACTCTTTGGTGCTTCTTGGATATATCCCTTAGGTTTGATCGTGCTGAATCCCTTCAGAGGATAAATCTTCCTCAGTATTACCTGTGGGCCCGTTCGTCTGCTTTTTGGAAAGATTTGCGCGAATTCTCCAAGACCAACTTAAAAATTTGGCAATAGCTATTACATATGGCTCATTGGTGTTGGTCATAAGGATGCGCAAAGCAATAGCGCTCGACCGTGTGCCCATATTAAAACAAATTGGTTTTAACCATTTTTTACGGGGGATTTTATAAGCTGGAGAAACAAATAGGATATGTAATACAGTTTCATCCTGCTCTTTACAGCACAAGCATTTACTGTTGTTCATACTAGACCATTTTCTAGTATAAAAATTAACCGGGAAGCTGCCTACCCTAAATTGGAAATATAGTCTCCTATCACTGGGTATAGTTATAAAATCCCAAAAGTTTTCAAATTTAGGGACAATCTTATGCTCCAGAAATAGACCGGTCAATGAATTTGCCTTTGTGGAGTGTATATGGTCAGCCTTGACCATCGATCAATATGCCTCCTTAAATTCTTTTTTTGATGGAAACTGATTGCCAACCGGGTCCTCTCATAGATAACCCATACCCATATCTGCCAGCATAGTCTTAACCCTTTGGAGCCAGACAACCTTACATGATTTGTCTGCATCTACTACGTCCTTCACTGCCATTGCATAATGTGTGAGTTCTGGAGTGGACCACAATCGGCGCCAAAATGCTACTGGTCTAAATCGTACTTGCTCCACCAGCAAATTACAGCCCAAGTCAGATAGCAGAGGTATTAATGGGGTACTTTGTGGTAGACCAGTCAGAGCTCTCACAAATTTATTCTGGGCCAGTACTAAAGAGAGAGGTCACTGAAGCCCCAAAGTTCTGCACCATACGTTATGGAGGACCTGATCTTGGTGTTATAGATCTTAATTGCTGGACCTATGGGCTTGGTATGGGAGAGATTGAGGGGCATATTAGCAAGAAGAGGCGATAATCATCGCTAACCCTGCTTAGCGTGATTTTTTTTATCGCCGGCTATCGCTGGAATATATCGCCACGCTAACGCTGTATTAGCAACGATTAGCGCTATGGCGATGAATATTCCAGCGATAGCAGGGGAAATGGGCCAACATCGCTGAAAAACCAGCGATGTTGCATGGAGAAGGGAGAACACCTTGCTGATACGACCCTGTGGTCGTATCAGCATAATCCACCCCCATGTTAGGTATGGCTAACACCTGCTAATTGCAGGTGTTAAATAAATGGCGATGACCCCGGTTAGCGCGACTTTTCACGTCGCTAACTGGGGCCATGGCCACCTTGCTAATAGGCGATAGGCCTGTTAGCGAGTGTTTCCCAGGTTTGTTCGTCTGGAACGCCCACTTTGCATGTCATTAGCGATAAATATCGCTGACATGCAAAGCGGTAAAAACGGGCGCTAATGCCCGCAAACTGTCGCTAACT
This sequence comes from Calotriton arnoldi, assembly GCA_963921515.1. NCBI lineage: Eukaryota > Metazoa > Chordata > Amphibia > Caudata > Salamandridae > Calotriton > Calotriton arnoldi. The sequence goes on from CAWUFW010015319.1 coordinate 323,032, forward strand.
GCTGTTAGAGACAGTTTGCTGATAGGGCGATATAAATATCGCCGCTTTAGCGGCAAAAAGTGCCGCTAAAGCGGCGATAGTGCCCTTGCTAATATGCCCCCCAATTCTTTTAATAGGACCCCGGCTAGTTGACTGTGTTTATGGGCCATGAGATCTATATGAGGCTTCCAATTTAGTTTTCTACTCAGGGTAATCCCTAAGTATGCAAACACGTCTGTCTGTTCTAATTGCTTCCCGTTCATGGCTACCCTCCCTTTAACTACATTGTGCATGTGTAAGACCATAAATGTTGTCTTATCTACGTTAACCACGAGATTATGGTCTTGGCAGAACACCTCAAAACGCCTAAGTGCCCTATCTAGCCCTGCCTGTGTCTTCGAAATAATTAGGGTGTCGTCCGCGAACATAAGTAACAGTATTTTGGTACCAGCAAGGGATGGGGCATCTGTCGGGTGTGTAAGAAAATAATTTACAACCCCATTAATAAATAGTGAAAATAAAGTTGGGGCTAGGACGCACCCTTGCCGCACCCCTTTGGAAACCGGAAATCGTGGGGTTACATCTCCCTGGGTGCCCCATCGAACTTGTGCAAAATTGGCCTCGTGCAATCGCACTATCATAGATAAAAGTTCTGCTGGCATCCCTAGATGGTGCAATACTTCCCATAGCTTCTTACGTGGGGCCATATCAAAAGCTGACTTAAGGTCAACAAAGGCTGCATAGATGGTGCCACCTGCTATTACAACAATGCGCCAATAAATTAATAAAAACCGGAAAACTTGGTCAATGGTGCTTATGTGAGAACGAAATCCTGCCTGAAGGGGGGATAATATATCTTTGGTTTCAATCCACTCCTGTATCCTGCTCAACACTAGCCTTGCGGTAATCTTTTGTATGGAATCAATAAGGCTAATTGGCCTGTAATTACTAGGGCAGGAACAATCCCCTTTTTTATAGATCGGAAGGATTTCGGCACCACGCCAAGATTCTGGGATAGGGGCTCCATTTGCAATAGCATTTGCTAACCAAAGAATATACCGTGCCCAGTTCTCTTTATCATGAACAAACAGGTCTGCAGGGATACAATCTAAACCTGGTGCTCTCCCCTGGGTACTGCCTTCAGAGCTTTCTCCACCTCTTCTTGAGCAAATAACAGAGGCTGGTCAGCCTTGGGAATTTGAAAATAAGTATCATCACCATCTTTGACGGCAAATTGCTCCTCAAAAAGGAGACCCACGTGGCCGGGGCAACATGGTTATGCGGCTTTTGCCCTGACCCAACATTCCCCCATTTAACCAGGTTCCAAAAAGTTTGCATATTTTTTCCCTTGCTAGCCTGGAGGAGCTCTAACCATCTTTGCTCGTCCCAATCCTTTTTTGCTGCTATTATGGTGGTCTTGTAAAAAGTTCGGGCGGTTCTTATTCTCCCCATGTCTTTTGATTTGATGGCTAAAGACAACTGCCTATATGCCTCTCTGAAGCCTTTATTATACCACCTGTCCTGCCTAACTGATCCTTTGTCAATTGGTTTATATGTTTTTGTGAAAAAGGAATTGATTTTTGCAATCATCATGAGCTTTGGTGATTGTGGCGTTACTTTTCTCTTGTGCTGTCATATTATGAAAATCTACTAGCGTGCTCTCCACAGCTGCTTTCATTTGTGTGAGGGATTTTACATTAGTTACAATCCTATCCCATTTCACCTGCCTCAGGTTGTTACATAATAGAACTTCCGCGATTTTACTCTCAGATGTTGTTCGCCGAGGCTTTTTCGAGCCCGGGGACAGCATCGTTAGCACAAGTGGGTTGTGGTCACTTTCGTTACGCTCACATACCACCATATCTATAAGGGCTGACCATTGTTCTAGGTTGATGAGAATGTAGTCTATACGGCTACTTCTCAAACCGTTACTATATGTGAGGGAGCCCTGCCTATCTGAGGGCGTTCTTCCATTTGCAGCCCTAAGTCCCTTCTCCAAGCATAATGCTTTTAACTGTAAAGCGGCCTCAGTCCATTTTCTTATTGGTGACAACTCTAGTGAGGGAATGCTCCATTGGGCGTCTTCCTCCTCACTGAGATTGCCATCCTCCCTATCGAGGGGTTCGAAAGTAGTGTTAAAATCTCCCACAATCACCACATTACTTGCGCCTTTAAGGTCGCCTAAAAGTTGATCTAGTTTGGTAATTGTGGTAGATTGCCTTCCTCCAGCGAGCACCCTCGCGTACACATTTATCAGTATTAAGTGACGCATGTTATTTAAACTTAGGGAGATGGCCATAATATCGGGGCTGTCGACATGGGCTTCCTCAATTTTATAACTTATACACTGTTTCACCCAGATAGTAAGACCTCCAGAGGGTCTGCCCTTCTGCCCCCCCATTGCCGGTTTAAAAAAATGTATGTAACCTACGCGGAGATTCGGATTTAATGACCACGTTTCTTGGAAGGCACAGATATCATGTTTGTCTATAAAGTCTAGCCAATCCATAGATTATATTTTAGTGTGCAAGCCTGCGATATTCCATGTAACAAAGATCAACTGGTCAGAGATCTGTGAGGGGAGAGAGCCAACAGGAGTGTGTGATACACCATTTACCACAGCCATCATATGTTGGGCAGAATTTTCGCAGGGACTGTAAATGGCTTGGGCCTTCCTACTACACTCTCTCTCAGGCAGCACTTCACTAACCAACCCGCTCATATTGCAGCAAATTGGTATATGTGAATCATTTCCTACTATTACCTCTGGGTGTAAAGCTAACAATTGATTTGTAAGGGAAGTTGGGTTCCTTAAGCTTCAATCTATATTTGACAGACTCGATCCCTCACTGGCTAATAATCTGGGGGCTGTTAATTTTTGCTTTGTTGGTGGAGTTGGGGGATTATACTTCATTTTTATCTGTGTTCTAATCAGATTTGATGTCCTAATCTCAAAAGGCACCAAATTGTCCACCATATCTCGGGAAACCAGGGTAAGGCTGACAAAATCAAAATTTGAGCCTTCTAACGAGCACCTTTTTGCCGAGGATATGTCCTCCCTTATGACAGATCTACATTGATGCACCTGTCTAAGCCAGTGAATACTTTTATTAATCAAAGTGAGTTCGTCCTCTTTTGCTGAGCTGGAGGATAGCTTTGGCATGCTAGTTAAAAATATTCGGTTCCTCATGGTTCGTGTTGATGCTTTACCGCATTTGCTGTAATCATCAGTTGTTTCTAACCCAGGGGGAAGGTTGATTTTTGGCAACAATTGATGGTCCCTACTTGTTCCCCCATTCTGTCATTGAAAACCCTGCTTCACTTCCATGCCATTTAGGACTAAGGGTTGAATGGAATTCATGACTCGGTGGTGTTTGTGATTGTCATTATTAGTTGTCAAAAGGACCGTGGCGGAGTTGCTTTTTGATCTTTCCCTACTTCCCGGGCTTACCCTTTTGGGCATACTATCATGTGATTGCAGAGTCAAAGGGAATGTCTTGCGGATGTCTTTTCATTAACTCTGTTAGCTTTCCAACTATACTTTTAAGTGAGGTGACTTCCTCAGTGAGTTTAATCATTTCTGCTTTTAAATTAGGCAACCGATCAGAAAGTATATCTGAACACAGGGTCTTACATGAACAGAGTGGGGTGGCATCATATATTGCATTTGCGACCTCTTCAGTATACGCTACTACAGGGCCTTCTTCATTCAATGTGGTTAGTACAGCAAACCTGTTGGAACATTCTATTACAGGTTCCGTTTGGCTGGTGCTTATGCCATCAGTGCTTGTAACAGTAATTTGGGAATTTCTGATGCATTCTACTTCGTCACCCATAGTTGATCCCTTAGGGTGCACTTTTTTCTTAAACATATCTGGTACATGTAGGGGTGGGTTTCCACATTGGGCGCTGGTACTCGGGGTTGGTGGCTCGGCTGTCATGCTGCAACCCGGACCCATGGGAGTAGAAGTTGTTAATATCGCCTCACACTCATTAACCAAGTCATCGATACGAGCTATGTCTCGGTTACTATTTTGCAATGCTGACCGCTTTCCCATCTTTTTGAGCTTCTTGCCTTTCCCTATTGGTCCTTCTCCAGGGACATCAATTGCTTTCCTTTTACCCATTTCTCCCTTATGCTGCGCTTGCTAGCAGGGGTGTAGGCAATAATAAAACACCAGTATTTTGGGTTTGAGGTAAGAGGACAGTACCTTGGAGCTGTGGCCGACTGTTCAATATCCAATTTTCAGGGGGGTGGCCCTGTCCTGTCTCTTCCTGTCGATGACGGGCAAGGAAGGGCCCGCGGTGGAGTTTCGCGATTTTTGAGCGCGTTGACGGCGATGTGCACCTCCCTCCAGGGGGTGCAGTGGGTCCTGGGACTAGCAGTCCCCCCAGCGACCAGGCAACAGCAGGCAGAGGGCAGTGCTGCAGGCGAGTCCCCATCCCGTGGATTCTGCATGTATTTTGTGGGTTAAAGGCTCCAGGGCAAATACAAATAATATAGGTGAGAGGGGGCAACCTTGCCTTATGCCCCTCTGTATTTGGTATGCTTGACATATCTGTGTTCCAGTACGTACCCTCGCTGTTGGAAGGTGATATAATATTTGGATCCATCATGTGTATTCTTGGGGGATTCCGAATTTCCGCAGGGCGGCAAGCATGTAGTCCCAGCCTAAGGTGTTGAATACTTGGGTAATATCTAGTGTGATACACCCCGCCTCTGGCATCTCCATGGCACAGGAAAACATTATATTGCACAGCCTACTTATATTTAGGGATGTATTACGCGCTGGGACGAATCCGCATTGATCCATATGTACTAGCTTCGTTAAAAGGGGTTGTAAACGGTTTGCTAAAATTTTACTTAAAATCTTGTATTCGGTGTTCAGTAAGGAGAGTGGGCAATATGCAGACAATTTAGTGTGGTATTTTCCAGGTTTGGGCAGTGAGGTTATTAGTGCTTGCGCCATAGAGGGGGGTAAGGTGCCAGTCTCGTATGCTTCATTATACAGTGTCTTAAGTTGGGGGCTAGTTGTTGCATATAAGTGGCATAAAATTCTGCTGGCAAACCGTCTAGTCCTGGGGTCTTGTTGTTAGGAAGACCCTTGATTGCTGCATTTATTTCAGCTAGTGTAATAGGGTTAGCCAGCATTTTACTAGCCTCCTCAGTTACTTGGGGAAGTTTAATTGCCTCCAAGAAGGAGCTGATCTCCTGAGGGTCCACTCGTTCTGGTGCAGTGTAAAGCATTTTGTAATGGTCATAAAAGGCTTTATTGATATCTGTTTGAGTGGTTACTCGAGTGTGTTGAGGAGTTATAATTTCTATTGTTTGTGTTGGAGGGGGGGCATTTATAAGAATACGTGCCAGTAGTGTGCCTGGGCTGTCTGCTTCTGCGTGTACTTTGTGTAGATAAGTACAGTGATCTATAATGCTAAGTTGGTCCAATAGCTCCGCATTTTGTATGCGGGCCACTTGGAGTTCTGGTTTTGTAGCGGGGTCTAGTGCCACCCTGGTCTCGAGTGTGTTTAATTTATCCTCGACCATCTTCAATTCCCCGCTAATTTGTTGGCGGACTCCCATTGAGGTGTTAATAGCTGTGCCCCTAAGCACCACCTTGAACGCCTCCCATTCCATCCCCACCGACGATGCTGTGCCGGCGTTTTCCGCAAAATAGTGTGTAATGGTGGAGGCAAGTGTTCCCTTAAACACCCCATCCTCCAAGTGTCGAGGGTCTAGTCTCCACGTGGAGACCAGAGAGGGGACGCGTCCCCATGTGATTGTGATCTCTAGCGCACTGTGGTCTGATATTGTTTTGCCTACGTAGGCAGATCGGGTGGTCTGTGTGAGAAATGGTGCACTACAAAATATGTGGTCAATCCATTTGTGGAGATCGTGCGTAGGTGAATAAAAAGAGTATTCCCGCATCCCCTTATTGTGGCTGCGCCATATTTCTCTCAGAGACCATCCTTGTGCCCAATTCTGCAATAATTTAGACTGATGTGTTGTATGAGCACCGACTAGAGGGGATGGGATTGATCCAGTGCGACGTCCAGAACCGCATTAAAGTCGCCACCTAGTATCCAGGGAAGTTTCGTCCAATCTGCCAAAACGGCACTCACTTGGGCTTAAAAAGATTCTTGGTCCGAATTAGGGGCGGATAAAATCCCTAGCACTATTGGGCTGCCATCTAAGACACCTCGAAGCATGACGTACCTACCCTCCTTATCTATTCGCCTCTCATGTGCTACAAATGGAACTCCGGAACGTATCCACACTGCCGCCCCTCAAGCAAATGCGGACTAAGTCATACTGTACAGCTGACCTCTCCATTTATTTGTAATTTGGCAGCCTCCGACGCTGTTAAATGCTTCTCCTGCAACAGCACTATTTGCGCTCTACATCTTGTTAATTGTGCGTGTACTCTATGCCTTTTGTGTGGCGATCCCATTCCCCGTATATTCCAAGTGAAACAATTAAAATGTTGTATTGATTCCATGTGTAATATCACTGTGAAATAAAAGGAACCAGTCGATTCTAAATGTATACGAACTAAGGCACGTCAACATCCCTGTAAAACAACCCAATACTCGGTCCAACTGCGGAACTTTGTTCGACCAAACTTTATAAACAATTCTTATTACCTTTGCATTTCTAAAGCTTGCAATTGCCTTGGGAGTCATGATTGGTGGGTAATGCATGGGATCCTCAAGGGGTCCCGGTTGATCTCCCAGGAAGGGTGTAAGCTCCCTCCCAGGGTTCCCGCCCACCACTTGCTGAAAACCAGTGTCCAAGTCTCTAAAACATGGACATCAACTCTCTAGTGAGGGACCACTATAGTCCTTCTTTTGCGCGGAGTTCTTGTTTGCTGCTTTCATGACAGTCTTACCTCGCTCCTTAGCTGATCATAAGTTGTCCCGCTGGGACATGTCGCTCAGCAGGGCAGTGCGTGTGTTTCTCACCTCTGTTAGGCCAGGAAGGCGGATGACACCATACTGATCGGCACATGTTTTGTACAACAACTTCGCCCCAGAGTACGTGTTCTTGAAATGACCGACGGGGCAATGCAGGTTCCCATTTGTCGGGTCCTCAGTTGAGGAGTTTGTTTACCATCTGTGACAACATCGAAGAGAACAGCGGTTGGCTATTGTCTGGTTCCGTTTACGCTGTGCCACCTGTGGATGATTCATCATCCATAATTGTTCTTGTTTCCCTGAATGCGGCTGCAGATATATTTGCCATTTATTGTCCTTTCAGTACCCGTTCGGGTGTCAGAGTTGAGTCTTCCTCCTGTCTTTTGGTTTTGGGACGCCGATGTTGTGTTTGTCTTCTTCTAATCTGTGAGTCGTCATTCTGTCTGTGGGCTAAATTTATAGGTAAGTCAGGAAATGCATGCTTGAGCCATTCCCATGCTTAGTGGGGACCCTGTGAGTCCTCTCAATACAGAAGGTTTCAGTTAGTGTTCCTGGTGGCATCAGTGACTTTAGCCATGATTCTATGAACAACGTCGCGTTTTGGCCTTCTGAGTTTTCGGGCAGTCCTATAATGCGAACATGGTTGCGGCGCGATCGCCCTTCTGAGTCTTCAACTTGTTCTTGCAGGGTTGTGATCTGGTGTTGTAGACGTTCCAGTGTAGCAGAGTGTTCTTTCTGCTGCGGGATCAAGTCTTGCACTGCCGCTTTGTTGGAGCTCAGCTTATCTGCAAGTTTTTTGTGGTCATCCCTAATTATGGCGATTTCTGTTGTGAGGGAACCCAGCTGCTGTTCCATTACTGCACGGGATTGTCGTATTTCTTGCAAGATGAGATCCAGCTTGTCTGGCTGTGGGCTGTCCGCAGTGGGAGGAACCACGTCCGTAGGTGTAGTAGCCGGGGCAGCATTAGTGTCTTCAAAGTCCTGGTTTCTCCCTTTTGCGCGTCCCATTGCGATTTAGTGCCTGCGATTGACTATGGTGTGATCTTTAGATTAATGCGTTGCAACTCAGAGGGTTTCTTTATGTCCGATTGTACCGGCTGCACGCCGATGTTTATTTAGGCGCACCCTCCGTGGGCGGTCCGCCACCCACCGCAGCAAGCACGCGGCTGAGTGTCCCTGCCGGGCCGCTTCCGATACAGGCCTTTGTGGTTTCGTGAGGTAGTTATGCGGGTGACCGTCTGGACCCACGGATCCATGTGCAAGGACAGCAATATTAATGCAGGTGAGTTCGGTATAGGCCTCTCCAGAAGCACAGCCGCAACACTGGTATGGGGGGCCAGGCCCGACTCGATCTCTCCCCATCAAGAATCACTTGTCTGTTGTTAGGGCACTGCGCTCTCCAGCATTGTCTGGGTGCTTCACACAACACCACGCAGATGTGCCTTGGCCTGGTCACCAACGTCAGCCCACCATGGGCACCAGGGTTAGATGAAGGGACTACCACAATGAGGCTCACTCCCCGGGGGGGTCCATCCACTCCCAGTCGGTAGGTGATAGACTACCAGCACATATGTCGGGTCTCTTACTTGTTCTTCCTGGACATCTGCACACGCTCAGCGGGCCCGCAACTTAAGGATCTGGGCTTGGCTGCTGTGAGGTCTCCGGTTCCGAGGCACTCAGGTTCCATTAGGCTCCACTGGTGGTCATGTGTGTTTGGTGTCGGTAATGGGGGTAGGATCTGTCATGGCTCAGGTTTTCATCCAGCTGGGAGGGGAGAGGGGGGGACGGGGGATCGACCCTGTCCCGCCGCACCCCCAGGTCGCCACCACCTCGCGGCTAACGACTGGCTGTCTACGGCACCGCGGATATGTAAACTGTGATCGGGTGTCGAGAGAGAGATGAACACAAGTGTGACACAGCAAAGCTGCGTGTCTGAAGCCCAGCGAAGCCCCGGGTCAGACTCGGGGATTACGTCAGTGGTAGCCTCTCGCCTCCTTGTAAGTCCCTCTTCTCCCCGTATGTGGGTGCATTTGTTGTTTCTGTCCTTCATCTCTGTGGCAGCAATCCGTAGTTGCCCCAGTGTCTGGCTCCTTCACTTATAAACTGGGCCTCTGTTCTCCCGCTCTGGAGGACCGGAGCGCACGGGCCCGGTCAGCCTGCCTCCGTCCCTCATCCCTTGTCCCCAGTCGTGGTCGCAACAGGCCAGACCATTCAACAGCGTGTCCGCATCATAGGGCTCTTAATCCTTGGAGTCGCGCAGCCCTTCCGCTCAGACCATTCGAGCCAGCCAGGGTGGCCCCCGACACCAGGCGCCGGTGGCGATGTCCCACCCCTGGCTCACCGCTCCCCCTCCTTCGGTGTCCAGGGGGGTGAAGACGCTTCTTGTTGTTTGGGGGCGGGGGACAGCAGTCTCTAATGCTCGACTGGCGTTTTCCCTTTGTCAGCGAGGGTAGAGATCCGCCATTTTGGTGCCGCTCCAGTATATGTCCACCGCCGCGGAAGAGGGAATGGAGTTAAGGTGTCTCCAAGGAAGATTTATAATCCTTAGGGTCTAACAGCTGTTCATATGAGTTTGTGTCAGCCGATGCTGTGCCCATCAATCAATACGGCGTGGATGCCGGGCCCCGGGACGGGAGCTCTGCGACTATGCGCCCGCCGTGTTCGGTGGTTAGCCACGCCCCCATAAGATAAAATAGCTTTTAGCGTTGGTTTTTATAATAACTTTCTAGAAAAACATGACTTTAGAGAATACTGTAAGAAACCCCCAGTGTGTAAAATACTATAATATGTGTGTATATATATGTGCTTTAGACTTTATGGAAATGGCGCAATCGCCGGGGTTAACAACGTTACCAAACGTCCCTGAATAACCGCGAAAAAATGGAAAATAGGTCTGAAAGATAGTTTTTAAAGAAACTTAGTACAAAAATATGAGTCAAAACATGCTTTGAAAGAAGTATGTATATAGTAATATGTGTAGTGCAATGTTCAAATGGATTTTTTTTTATATTCTTTTTGGATGTGTTGGTGGTCATTGAATGCCTGCTTTTGTTTTTCATTTTCGCGACGTATCCGGGGGGATCGCGATTACCGATGTCATCGTGGTCCCCGGAGTCATCGCGAAAAGATAAAATAGGTTTTAGAGATAGTTTTTATAGAAAACATGACTCTAGAGAATACTGTGCGAAACCCCTAGTGTGTAAAATACTGTAGTATGTGTGGATATTTGTGTTTTAGACTGGTAAGTGCGCGATCGTCGAGGTAAACGGCACCATCACGACGTACTGAATAGCAGCGAAAATGAAAAATAGGTCTGAAAGATGGGTCATTAAAGCAACTAAGTACAAAAATATGAGTTTAAACATGCTTTGAAAGAGGTATGTATCTAGTGATATGTGAAGGGCAATGTTCAAATGGATTTTTTTAAATATTATTTTTGGATGTGTTGGTGGTCATTGAATGCCTGCTTTTGTTTTCCATTTTCACGACGTATCCGGGGGGATCGCGATAACAGATGTCATTGCGGTCCCCCGAGTCATCGCGAAAAGATAAAATAGGTTTTAGAGATAGTTTTTATAGAAAACATGACTCTAGAGAATACTGTACGAAACCCCTAGTGTGTAAAATACTGTATGTGTTTTAGACTGGAAAGTGCGCAATCGTCAAGGTAAACGACACCATCACGACGTACTGAATAGCAGTGAAAACGAAAAATAGGTCTGAAAGATGGTTCTTAAAGCAACTAAGTACAAAAATATGAGTTTAAACATGCTTTGAAAGAAGTATGTATATAGTAATATGTGAAGGGCAATGTTCAGAATTGATTTTTTTAACATATTATTTTTGGATGTGTTGGTGGTTATTAAATGTCTGCTTTTGTTTTCCGTTTTCGCAATGTGTCCACGGGTATTGTGACGTTGTCGTGAAGATCCCCAAAAACTAAAGAAAAAAAAACCTTTAGAAAAAAACTTCACAATATTTTGGGTACTAGGGTGGCACTGACAAGAGTTGGTTGTGTGTATATGGCTACTATACATAAGACCCGATGTAGAGTTTCAGGTTACTTAGAAACACCCTGTTGCCTTCATCTGTAAAGTGCCCTCTATCATTTCTATAAATTCCATGAATGTCAAAACGCTGACTGTTGTTATATATACAGCCCATGCGATGGTCTCTGTGAAATGCAGAAACAGTTTTATTAACATGTTTCCTGCCTTTGTCAATCTGTGGACAGAATTGATTTGACCACTTCCATTTCTGTCTTTGGTATATATTAGAGTACACCAAGAAAGTGTGAGGGAAAAATGACATCAGTTCTGCAAAGGTTTCTTTCATTAGGATTTCCAGCCCTACCCTAGTCAATGTCCCTAGGTCATTGCCACCACAGTGATCAATCATGAGGTGAGGAGCTTGGGAAACCCCAATGGATTTAACCAAAGCCAGCAACTGATGAAACTTTTACCCTCTCTGGCCAAACCAAGGGGCATATTAACAAGGGGGCGATATGAAATTATCGCCGCTTTTGCGTCCGTTTTCGGGCGAAAAGCGGCGATAATTTCATCGCCTTATCAGCAAAGACACGCTATCGCGTGTTTTGCTGACTTAGCGCCCGTTCCCAGCACGCCTAACTTTGCATCGCTAATGAGATGCAAAGTAGGCGTGGCTGTGAAACCAAACAGGGATAATATCGCGAAGGCAGCTTTGCGATATTATCAACGAGGGTTAGCGATCTTTTAAATTGCGTTAAGTATGCCTTAACGCAGGAATTTAACGTCTGTTAAATTCCTGACTAAGGCATACTTAACATGGGGGGTGGATTCTGTGGCTAAGACCACAGGCCCTATCATCTAGGATATCGCCGTTTTCCACCATGGAAAACGGCGATATCCACGCTATCACTGGAATTTTATCGCCTCGGCGATGCGCGTTGTTGATAACGCGCTAACCGGGCGATAAATTACAGAGATAGCCGGCGATAAATATGCAAGCTCTAAGCGCGCTTTGCGATATTTATCGCCGGGCATTGTTAATATGCCCCTACGTAATCTGCACATTTTGCAAACCCAAGTCCCTGTCAATACCTCTCTTTTTGCAGCCTCTTTAGCCCAATAGATATAGCTGTGGCCCACAATCCATACTCTAAGAAATTTGAAGTGAAGGAGCAATAGTAGTCAGGAGAAGGCTGGAGCTGAATGAGGTAGTTTTCCAAAGGAAAAGCAGTTACAATGGAAGTGTTTATTTTTATTTTTTTTAAATATATATTTCATTGATTGCTGTCAGCATGAAAGTAAATAAAATTAGGTAGTGTGTTGGATGCCTTAGCAAGAAGTCTTATTATTGGCTGTTGTTTAAGAAAAGAAATGTAATACAGACATGGCTACGCTTTATAATCAGCAGAGTAAAGCACAACTGCTGTATCTTATTGGGAAATAGCATGTTCCTTCTAGAATGTGCTATGAACTTTTACCTACTGGTTCCACTGGGTTGCTAGGTACACTGAGCTAGGAGTGTATTGGGGGGAAGGGTGTTAAAGAGACAGAACATTTTTTTAAAGTTGAAGAGTGATGACACAATTTAAGTAATGACAAGCTTTAATTTCCAACTCAGGACTATATAATAAACTGCTGTGTAGTATTTACATTTTAGAAAAATGAAGCTAGATATAGGTTTATACACCCGTTTTTTTCGTGACTTCTCCGCGATCATCGCAAACACACATAGATAGGAATCCCTTTTTGAAAGAGAGGGAAAGGGTTAACAGATACTAACCATTCACAAGTAGAGACAGTGTAGTCTAAAATGAAAGGCATGATTGCATTTGCTGCCTTTCTCATGATCACAGAGTGCAAAGTTGAAGAGGTTGCCATTTTATGGTTGCTTTGTATGAGAGTGGTGTACCATTCTTGTGCTTAGTTTTTACTATTCATAACAGTGTCAAAACTATCCACAAAGAGCTAAAACAACGATATAATCTACAAACTGAATTCACTGGTATGTACATTACTTTTTAATCCTTTATAAAAATTACATTAGAAATTAGGATGTATATGGGAGTTTGATAAAAAAAAGAGTATCTATTAGAGGGTATGTGTTTAAGAGGTTAGAGGTGAATGCTCTGGGAAGTAAGAGAAAAATGAATTAGTGCCTCTTTATTACATTGTGTACTTTATTGAAAAACAATAGTCTAGTATTGTGGAAAGTTTCAATGAAGAACTAAAAATGTTTTAAATGTCTAAAGATCATGTCCAGAATAGATACATCTGTTATTTGCATCCTGGGAGTTGTAGTACTTTTAGTAACATTATTATACAGGAGTAGTGTAGTCAAAACTAAAAGATGAAAAGATTGGGAAGTGTTTGTTAATGTGGTTTTTAACTTATATGACCGCTTTGCATATGCTTAGATGGTGATATTTGGTTCTTGTAGTTGCAGATAGCTATATATATGGTGGGATTGTGGGTATATTTAAAGATGCAAAGAGGTATATATTTTTGGAAAGACAGCTTGAAGGTGTACATCTATTAAGAAATTGCAGATATATTTACATGGTGATCTATGTTCAGTAAGGCTGATAAAAATTTCATGTTTATTGTGAAGGTGGTGTTTTTTCTTTAAACATGGTTTGTTTAAAATTGAGGAAGATTAATAGTGCAGAATTCCTCAAGAGTTCTTGTGCTAGCTTCATTTGGAGTGTAACTTTTGTTTGAGAAATGCTGAACATTTGTTTTAGAAGCAGAAGAGGGATTTGAGAAATGATGTAGGTATGCCATGCATTTACTCAGACACTACCCATGCACTCATCTATTCACCAGGTCACTGCCCATGCATACATCCAATCCCCAGGCACTACCCTTCTACTCATCCATCCACGCAGCCAATACCCATGCACTCATCTATTCACCCAGGCATGATCCATGCACTCATCCAATCACCCAGGCACTATCCATCCACTCATTCATTCACTCAGGCACTACCGTTCCACTCTTACATTCACTCAGGCACTACATATGCACTCATCCATTCAGCCTCTCACTACCCATGCACACATGCAATCACACAATCACTATGTTTGCGCGCCTCCAATCACTCAGGCACTACTTATGCACTCATAGATTTACTCAGGCACCGCTGCACTCATTGTAACATCCATGCACCAGTTGTGCACTCATTCAATTATCCATTCACCAGTTATTCCAACATATATACACACTTTAGCTTTTTTTAACTGTAAAAGGCGGTTCCAAATGAACCTTTTTTATTTTTAATGCTTTTGTAAAGTTTTACATTTTTTTGTTCTTATTTATATAACAATAATGGCAACTGGGACAGCAGGAATTGAAGAAACATGCACTGAAAAATTTGCAAAACATATAAAAGAGGAAACAAATGAACATGAATGCTGTTTTGCAGCATTGTGAATAGCTGTAAGAGACTGCTCACCAGCACTTATGTTAACACTACAATCTATGCAGTACGTGGCCATTCTTGACATCTCTGGAGCCATATATGTTGCAGCACTCTGCACCTCAGAAGTGAGTTTTTGACCAGGAGTTGTTGCTGCTGCCACTGAAGTAGATGATCCTCGATTTTGGGTTTTGAAAATAAATTCATGCAGTCATGGAGAGTTGTGCCATCTTACTGTCAAACTTTCGTCAAAGTACGAGCACCACACGAGTACCTATGCTTCTCTTTGTCCGCCGCAGAGGCAGGCGGACAAGGAGAAGCATAGGTAGAACAGAAGACCGAGACAGGTGAGAGCTTTGGGCCTCACAAGTATGCATGGTGTGCATGCATAGTCAAGCAGGGATACACACAGCAAGCCTGACGAAGGCCCCAGACCCTCCGAAACATGTTGGCAGAAAGATGGTAGGTTTAGTTCAACAAACAATCCTCAAAACATCCTTTTAACCATATCCCAGGTACCCTTTGATTAAAAGAAACTGATGGGTATACCTGTAGATATTTTTAACAATATACTTTTCACCTGGATCCCTACTTATACAGTTTTGATTTATCTAAGAACTCCCATTTCATCTTTGGTTGAGTCCTACCAGGGTGTGGATAGGCGCTGATGATGAAGCATGTCACGATCAAGTGAGTGAGGCGTCTAATCCAATAACTTTGGATACCCAAGAGGTTCAACAAAACGATCGATTCATTTATCACTGATCAATCTATGGAAAATATTCCAGTTGACCCCAAGGAGCCTCCACATGGTGCAGGGATTAACAGGAGGGCACTATGATGCTCCCTTTGCCCCCAATCGGAGGCTGCAAGGAGAACGGGGCCCAGCTAGGGGCCCTCAAACTCGCTTTCCGACAGGCTTTCCATGTCGGAAAGTCTGGCATGGAAAGCCTGTTGAAAACTAAGCATCGTAATCCCTACGGCGAAAACGCCGTCCATAGGGATTACGGGCCAGTCTCTGACTGTCCGATGGGCTCCTTGAGCTTGTTGGAATCCAGCCGGAATGCCCGGTCAGTTTCAGTTTTGACTGCCTAGATTGTAATTAGGCTTTACGACACTCCTCGTAATAAGGCCCATAGTTGTTTAAATTAGTGAGCCTTTTATATTGATGATTTAATTGTTTATCTGATTGTATTGGTTACATTTATTTATACTGGTATTTTATTGGTTGGTTTAGTTTTAGTTTACATTTTTTTTATTAAGTATGTCATTCTATGGTAAATGTTAATTTTTAATGTATGACATACAGTTTGATAGTTTTGACTATAAATTTATTGATATACATATTGCCTACTGGTGGCCGCTAGTAGGTAGTTCTAGATAGGACCTAGTTTCCATAGGTAGAGTATTTTTCATTTTGCAAATAAATTTGGTGCCGCTTGATGAATCTTCACGAAATTTTCAAAACTTTTACTTTAGTCGAATCAGCTGCTGTGTTGAATGTTTCGGTGTGATCCGTTCAAGCAGGGACCGAGAAAAAAGGGGGGGTCCCAAAACTTGATTTTCCCATGCATGTTCCCATGGGGATTTTGAACATGACTACAACCCAAACCGCTGAACGGAATTACACCAAATTTGCAGAAAGCTAGATGTTGGTCCAGAAAGCATGCTATTTGTGTTTTGCTGTAAATCTATTCAGTAGGCTTAGAGATATTTAAGGTTAACAAATCTAGATATCTGGGGATGCGGATCCTTGCAGTGGACTCGTGGATCCACAGTCCATGTGCTGAAATTTGATCGGCTGCCAACACTTCAACCAGGAAGTGTTGTCAGCCATCTTGGGATTTGGCAGTAAAAAAGAAAGAAAAGGGGGCAGGGCAGGAATACTCTGACCCACCAGATATGGTGGGGGGGTCCCACAGGGACACTCCTGGGGGTTAAAAGCATTTTTTTAAATTAAACTTTTTCATGAATCAATAGATGGATCAGCGGCAAAATTGAAAAAACCGAAGCGTGGGCTCCTGTGCTTTGTTACTAATTGGCACCCGGGTGTGCCAAGTCCCGGGGGCATCTTAATAAAGAAGGGGGGCCTCTTGGACCCCACCAGCCTGAGGACTGCCAACTCCCGGGGCACTATGTTTAAAGAATGCAGGGGCTGAGTGCCCCCTCCGTTTTTAAGATGCTTAATTAAGATTAAGATTTGTCTCAGGAGGTAGTGGTCCCGGGGCTGTGGAGGGGGGCGAGCAGCCCCCACATTAAATTTGACAAAAGCCCTGGGGAGGTGGCAGTCCCCGAGTCTGCGGGGGGGTGCACACCCACTGCATTCTTTAGACATAAAACCGCTGGGATGTGGCAGTCCCCTGGGCTGGGTGGGTTCAAGAAGCCCCCACCAGGAGTGGGGCCCATGCACCCCCCATTCACTAAGTCATAAACAGCGTGATTGCTGAGAGAACTTTGGAGGCCACGCCCCCGTTCCCCACCACTCTGCAAACACGCAACCTGGCACACTGCTGGTTCGGGGATGAAGTCCCCTTGGATGCTGAGGGTCCTTGGGGGCCAACAAGCCCTCCTGTTACCTCCAGTAAGTCCCACACAGTGGAATTGCTGAGAGGGCTACAGAGGCCACGCACCCTTTGTCAACCACTCTGAAAATGCGCATCCTGATGCTCAGCTGGTTGGGGGATGAAGTCCCCTTGGATGCTGAGGGTCCTTGAGGGCAAACAAGCAACCCTGTTACCTTAAGTAAGGCCGACACAGCAGGATTCCTGACAGCTGGTCGGAGGCCTGCCCACTTTCTCCCCCACTCTCCAAACACAACTACTAGTTAAAAAAAGCAATTCACTTAAAAAAAACAAAGGTTACAGGGACGTTATACTTTGGAAATAGAAGAATTTGAAACCCCTTAGTAATTCACTTAAAAAACCAAAGGTTACAGGGACGTTATAATTACGAAAAAGAATTTAAAAAACCTTGGAAATTCACTGAAAAAACAAAGGTTACAGGGTCGTTATAGTTAGGCTAAGATTTTACACATACAAAACCAGTAAAATTCAGCAGTTATAGTTACCTGAGCTAACTATAACTTACGCCCCCACAATGCATTGTTTATGAACTCACATATTGCATGGCCGTTCTTAGTTGGTGGAGCGATTTGTCTGGTTAATTCCGATAACGAACGAGACTCCTCCATGCTAACTAGTTACGCGACCCCCAGCGGTCGGTGTCCAACTTCTTAGAGGGGCAAGTGGCGTTCAGCCACACGAGATTCGATTAGAATCACTAATTAGTAAGCCTAACTTACATAGCAAGGCATTTAATACGTTGCCAACACAAGGGGTGCCACACATTCCGCAAGCCCTAAATGGCTCAGTCCCCAATATACCACAGCAACCCTCAAATGCCTCACAACCTCCGTTAACTGGCTCTCGTGATGCTTGTGATGTTTGCCGTAAAGTCAATAAATGCACCCTTTCCAAGGTTGCTTGGAGCATGGTTGCTCCTTGATCACAGGCAGTTCAAAATGACAAAGCAAGCAGTCAAGGAGGCTCAGACAGCATGCGCTTTAATACGCCCTTCAGTGGGCAGCAGATGGTCACAACTTGTATTGCATGCTGGTATTTGTAGTAGTACACTCCCTATAGTAGGTTACAAGCCCCCTTGATGTAATTTACCTTTAGTAGGTCCCACTTCTCATTAATATTCACGATATTGTCATACCCACAGTGGGTTTCTGAGAAAGGAAATCCGCATTACGTGTTTGAATCCTTTTTGCCGCTTGCACCAGCTGGAGACTTCAAGCATTGGTATGTCTCCAAGGTCCCAATTATTCAGTAGGTGCTGCAGTCTTCGCGGCTCTTTCAATACCAGCAGCAGACTTCCCTAGTGAGCAGTAGCTTTACTACAGTGATCTAATGAACTAGAGTGCTAACATTCAGAATTTATGGCGAATGTGTGACACATCTGAATGCCTTCTTGATGGAATCAAAGTAAAAACTGAAAGCATTTCCTACTGAGGAGACTGCAGTAAATGAGGAAATTAGGAAACTTCATAACAAATACATCTCCCAAGATGGCCACCAGAGACAAAAGAGCCCAAATGGAGCACAAATATCACCCAGATGTAGCCCACGTATAGCCCAATGACAGAAGTGTGCAAAACACTTTTTATTTTTTTGTTTTTTTGCAGTTTTATATAGTGCAGATTGGTCAGGTATTGGAGTGCTTTACATGAGCATTGGTTACATCACCCAAGGACAAATTCATGTTGGTTGTAGACATGGGGAGATTAAGTGATTTGACCAGAATCACAGAATGTCTAGCTGAAGCAGAAACTCCAACCTGGTTCCCCAGTTGCAAAGTCTGCAGCTCTGGAAGTAATACCACATCCTCTCCCTAAGTGCAACATTTAATCAAGTGGTCAACTGGATAAAAAACATAAAGATAACAAATAATTTAAAAGTGCTTTGTCGCTATTTGAAAACTCAGAAAATATGTCCTCATTTTAGTTTTTTAGAGCACTAACCATAATTTCGATGCAAATAAGACCCTCTCATTTATGTAATTTCTAAAGGAAATGCTCTAGGTATTACAGTTTTGATTACATCAAGATGACTTCAGGCGTGCCACACTTTAGTAATAAATATAGAATGTTAGCAATCTAGTTGTTCATTAGGATACTGTTGAGAGGCAGAGGCCAGGGGCAGGGACTCAGAAAATTGAAGGCTGGTAGGAGGGTGCAGAGGCAACAATTTGACCACACTGGGCAGGCAGGAAGGGCAGTGGCAGCACAACAGACTATGGAGGGCAGTGGAAAGGGGGGCTGGGGCAACAAACCAACAATGCAGGACAGGCAAGAGAGGCTGTGGCAATATAATAGACCATTTTGGGCAAAAGGAAGAGGCAGTGGTAGTACAACCATACATGCCAACAGACCCGATTCAGCCAGGAAACGCCCAATGTTTTTAAGCCCAAATGGGCTTTATTTGATCTGTCTCCTGTCTACAATCTCCTCTTTTTCAATGTAAGTCAATAGGGAAAATCAATACCCCAGTTTGTTTTCAAAATCTCCCTCTTACCAAATTCAAAATGTTAGCAAGTATGGTACATTGGATCATGGAAGGAAGGAGGAATTGGGGTAGGGACATGGACTTGGATAACAGAGGACAGGAGGGACATGGACAGGTGCACCAAACTGACCTTACAGGGCAGGCATCAGGGTTTGCAGCAGCACAATACACCACACAGGGCATGCGGGACGGTAGTGCAGCACAACAATCCATGGAAAGCAATAGGGAGGGGATAGGACCATGCACATGGACAACAGAGAACAGAGGGGAAAGAGGCAATGGCAGCTAGCTGACCATAATGGACAGACAGGAGAGAAAGCTGCAGCATAACGGACCATAAAGGGCAGGAGGTAGGGATCAGGGGCATTACAATGGAACAGACAAGCCAGGAGGGAGGGAATAGGGGTCTGCACATGGAAAACAGAGGGCAGGGGGCAAGGGGGCAGGGCAGGAGCAGCAAGCTGACAATGGAGGTCAGGCAGGATAGGCACTAGAAGCAAGACACACCATGGAGAGCAACAGTGAGACTATAATGGCATACACACAGACCATGGAGGGAAGGTGGGAGGGGGTCAGGGGCAGCTAGCTGACCACACAGGGAAGGTGGGAGGGGCCGTGGCAGCACAGAAGACCATGCATGGCAAGCGGGAGGGTTAGTGGCAGCACAATGGTCATGATGGGCGAGAAGGAGGGGGCAGGTGCATGCAGAAAGGACCATGGAGGATAGAAGGGAGGGATAGGAGCTGGGCACAGACAAGAGAGTTCAGGGGAAGGGGCCTCACAACAGACCACGCAGGCAGGAGGAGCAGTTGCAGCACAACAGACCAGGGAGGGCAGAAGGGTGTGGCAGTAAAATGGACCATGGAGGACAGGAGGAAGGGGATAGGGGCATGGAACATGGACAGGCAGGGTGGAGGTGGCAGGGACAGGTTATAGTCATCTGACAATGCTAGGCAGGTGGGAGGGGAGTGGAAGCTCAACAGAACACTCAGAGTAGATAGGAGGGGCAGGTCCATGGAACATGGTGGTCAAAAGGGATGGAGCAGGGGCATGCACACAGACATCGGAGGGCAGGGGGAAGGAGAGTAGGGGCAGCAAGCTAAGCACAGAGGCTAAGCAGGAGGTCAATGATGGGGCATAGAATTGGGCAATGGAGGGCAGGAGGAGTGGACTGGGACATCATGCTAGATGGAGGGCAGTGGCAGCACAACAGACCATGCATGGCAGGAGGGAGAAGGCTAGTGCATGGATTCAGACAACAGAGGATAGGGAGGAGGTGGATGGGGGCAGCAAGCTAACTGTTCAGAGAAGGCAGGAAGGCCAGTGGCAGAACAACAGCCACACAGGGCTGTAATGAGGGAGTAGGGGCATGGACTTGGACAATGGATGGCAAGGAGGAGGGGAGGCAGGAGCAGCAAGCTTGGGTGGGGGCAGCACAGGGCCAGGCCAGGCCTTGCTTCCAACCCCCACCATCCATTGTGATAGGCATCTTACTTAACGTTAAAAAAAACCTAGAAATTCGCTAAAAAAACAAAGATTAGAGGGACGTTATAGTTAGACTCAGATTTCACTCGTACGAAACCAGTGAAATTCAGCAGTTATAGTTGCCTGAGCTAACTATAAATTACAACCCCGCAATGCACTGCTTATGACCTCAGACATTACATCATTCATGACATTGTCAGTGACATCACTCAGGACATCACTCATGACATCTCAAATGAGCTGTGAATGGAATGGAACTATAATCGCTAGAACTTTATTTATGGATAGTGTGTGTATATTAACACCCCTTTTTTTTCTTTTCTTTCGTGTAAGAACCATTATAATACGCAACGTGCCCAGATCAATATGGCTGATAGCCTTTCACTTTAAAGTAATGTGTAGTCCATTCTTTATGTTGATGTTTGCAATCCTAAGTATGTTTATTATGAACAAGTCACGTTGACGAACATACAGGTACGGCGGTCACGGGGCAAGATATGCTGAAATGACATTGTGTGCATATTAACACTTGTTTTCTTTTCTTTATTGTATCAATTTCTGAATTTTCACATCGTGACCAGGCCAATATGGCCGCCAGCTTTTGGATTAAAGTAATATGTAGTCCTTTGTTAATGTTGGCAACTGGAGGCATTTGTACATTTAAATAAGGAAGCTACAATGACGTCTTGTATCGTTATCAAGGTTCGGACGAGCCGAAACGCGTGGATCGCATTTCGCATTTGAGATGTCATCAGTGATGTCATCAATGATGTCACTGATCATGTCATGAGTGATGTAATATGTGATGTCATCAGCAGTGCATTGCGGGGGTGTGAGTTATATATATATATTATCTACTGGCGGTCGCCAGTAGATAGTTATAGTTACAACCTATTATCCATAGGAAATCCGCGACATTCTATTTGAAATAACTCTCTTGCCGGTTGACGTATCTTCGCGAAATTTTCAAACTTTGTGGCCCGCTCCGGTCCGCTCCTACCCTGAAAGTCTCGGGGGATTCGTCAAGCGGGGGCCGAGAAAAAGGGGGTCCCAAAACGCGTTTTCCCCATGCATTTTTCCATAGGAAACTTTAGACACGGCTACAGCCCGAACTGCTGAACGGAATTACACCAAATTTGGCAAAGAGGTAGTTCTTGGTTCAGAAAGAACCCTTTTGTTAAATGGTGTAAATCCGTTCAGTAGTTGCTGAGAAAATGAAAAGTAAAAAAGATAGTGATATCTATGGCCGAGTAGGGTCCGCGTACCCTCAGCGCACCCTGCGCGCACCGTCCCGTTCACGAGCTGCATGTTAATTGGCTGTCAACATTCCGATTCAGGAAATGTTGGCAGCCATTTTGTCCCTCGGTAGAACCGAGGGACAGAAACAAGTGCGCAAAGCGCACAAAGGGGGCAGGGTAGAAACACCCTGACCCCTAGGTTTGCTCAGGGGTCCCACAAGGACCCCTGGGCAAAAAAATAAAATTTTTTTTTTTAAATCGGCAGGATGCGCTCAGGGTGCGCGAATCCTGCCGAAAAAAAAAAATCAAGGCGCGGTCTCCCGCGCTTCGATTGTATTTTGCCCCCGGGTGGCCCAAGTCCCGGGGGCATGGTGGGGGGTTTAATTTTATGTGTGGGGGCCTCAAAGGGCCCCCAAGCCCCGGGGACCGCCACCCCCGGGGCTTTTTGAAAATGGTGCGGGAGGGCTCTGAGCCTCCCGCAGCCCCGGGACCACCACCTCCCCGGGGCTTTTTTTTATTAATTGAACAACCTGTGTGGGGGCTCCAGCCCCCACACGCCCCGGGACCGCCACTTCCCGGGGCACTAACAAATTAAAATGGGGGTCCGTTTTGGACCCCCGAAGCCCCGGGGACGACCACCTCCCTGGGCTGTGCTGATGTAGGGAGGGGGCCGCGCGGCCCCCTCCTGGAGCCTGTGGTGGCCCTGGGGACCGCCACCCCCAGGGCCGGCTCCTGCAGTGTCCCGGGGTGCCTACCCCCGGGACACTGTAGTTTGCTATGGCAGGGCGGGAGCCTCGCGGCTCCCGTCCTGCCATAGCAAACTGCTTTGGATATTGGAAGAGAGAGCAGGGAAACCTGCTCTCTCTTCCAATATCCAAAGCACATTGCTTTTCCACATGGGGAGCAGCATATCAGCTGCTCCCCTGTGGAACAGCAATGCCGGCTTCCAAGGGACGTGGGGAGCCGGCGGGACTGTGGGGGATTGGGGACCCCCACAGTCCCCAACGGAGAGGGCCAGCCCCGGGGGATGGGGTCCCCGGGGCAAGTAGTGGCCCAGGAGGGGGCCACGCGGCCCCCTCCCCAAAAAAGAAAAAAAAAAAAAAAAATGGAAAGGCCGGCCCCGGGGATGGGGTCCCCGGGGCCTTAAATGGCCTGAGGAGGGGGCCACGCAGCCCCCTCCCAAGAAAATAAAAAAGGCCATGCCCCGGGGGATGGGGTCCCCGGGGCCAATACAGGCCCAGGGAAGGGGGCCACGCGGCCCCCTTCCCGTTTTTTTTTTTAACTTAAATTTAAAGAAGGGGTAAGGCCCTGGGGGATGGGGTCCCCAGGGCCCAAAAACAGGAAAAAGGAAGGGGGGCCACACAGCCCCCATTCAGGGGACAAAAAAAAACGATCGGGCCCGCAGGACCCGCCCCTTCCTTCACCACTCTGCAAACGCGCCCCTGGCGCGTTTGCAGAGGGGGAACGAATTCCCCTTGAATACTGGGGGTCCCTGGGGGCCAACTAGCCCACCAGGAACCTCCAATATGCACCAGGGGGCTGCGTTGCAGAGACGTGTAGAGAGGCCACACCCCTTTACACCTCTCTGCAACGCAGCTCTGTGGCGCTTTTGGAGGTATATGGTGGGCTAGTTGGACTCCGGGGACCCTCAGGATTCAAGGGGACTTAATCCCCAGCTTAAAACGCGCCACGGGGTGCGTTTGCACAGTGGTGAAGGGAGGGGCGGGCGGGGCTTCAGGTGACATGTGTGCAAACAGGCCCCGTGGCGCGTTTTAAGATGGGGAATTAAATCCCCTTCAATCCTGAGGGTCCCTGGGGGCCAACTAGCCCAACAGGTACATCCAGAAAGCGCCACAGAGCTGCGTTGCAGAGAGGTGTAAAAGGGGTGTGGCCTCTCTACACGTCTCTGCAACGCAGCCCCTGGCGCATATTGGAGGTTCCTGGTGGGCTAGTTGGCCCCTAGGGACCCTCAGGATTCAAGGGGACTTAATCCCCCAACTTAAAACGCGCCACGGGGCGCGTTTGCACAGATGTCACCTCAGGCCCCGCCCCTCCCTTCACCATTGTGCAAATCTTCTTCTAAAATCATCCGAAATACGAATTCCGATTTACTCACCTGTTATCAGGAGAGACCTCAGTGCTGTATCTTTCAGCCCAGTACTGGTCCTGAAAAGTAATTTTAACCGTACTTACCAGTAACTTGAATTTCCTTCCATAGGCTAACATTGACTGGTTTCACTTGGAAATTCTTCTAAGTGTGGAGTTTTGGAACTTTAAAATATTCCTCTAAAATCTGCCGAAATACGAATTCCGATTTACTCACCTGTTATCAGGAGAGACCTCAGTGCTGCATCTTTCAGCCCAGTACTGGTCCTGAAAAGTAATTTTAACCGTACTTACCGGTAACTTGAATTTCCTTCATAGGCTAACATTGACTGGTTTCACTTGGAAATTCTTCTAAGTGTGGAGTTTTGGAACTTTAAAATATTCCTCTAAAATCAGCCGAAATACGAATTCCGATTTACTCACCTGTTATCAGGAGAGACCTCAGTGCTGCATCTTTCAGCCCAGTACTGATCCTCAAAAGTAATTTTAACCGTACTTACCAGTAACTTGAATTTCCTTCCATAGGATATCATTGCCTGCTTTTTGCTGAAAAAGTTTCTAAGTGTTGATTTTTGAAACATACAAATATTCCTCTAAAATCAGCCGAAATACGAATTCCGATTTACTCACCTGTTATAAGGAGAGACCTCAGTGCTGTATCTTTCAGCCCAGTACTGGTCCTGAAAAGTAATTTTAACCGTACTTACCAGTAACTTGAATTTCCTTCCATAGGCTAACATTGACTGGTTTCACTTGGAAATTCTTCTAAGTGTGGAGTTTTGGAACTTTAAAATATTCCTCTAAAATCAGCCGAAATACGAATTCCGATTTACTCACCTGTTATCAGGAGAGACCTCAGTGCTGCATCTTTCAGCCCAGTACTAATCCTGAAAAGTAATTTTAACCGTACTTATCAGTAACTTATATTTTCTTCCATAGGAATCCATTGTCTGGTTTTCAGCAAAAAGTTTCAAAGTGTTGATTTTTACAAACTACAAATATTCCTTAAAAATCACCTGTATGACTTAAACGCATTCTTTCAACTGTTTACAGGAGATGCACCAGTGCTGGATCCAGGATCCAACACTGAGTAAGAAAAAGTAACGATAACAGTTTTTACCTGCTAAGTGAATTTCCTTCCATAGGATAACATTTTTGATTCTATGAGAAAAAGTTTCTAAGTGTCAACTTTTAAAATACAATAATATTCCTTAAAAATCACGACTGTAACCAAAACGCTTTTACTCAACTGTTTACAGGAGATGTACCAGGACTGAATCTAGGATCCAGTCCTGTGGTTAGAAAAGTAATCCATAAAGTAACTAATTGCATTTAACTAGAAGTTCACATTGAGCTGAATGTTGCATTGTGTTTGAAAATGTGTTGCCCATTGCAACAACTGTAACTACTGTACTTAAAAGTCTATTGCCTATGTGCAAAGTATTTAAACTAAAGTAATTCATTCTGAGAAAGTATTTTTGTAATGTAATGTATAATGTAATTACAATGTAATTTAAAAATAAAGGGGCACATTACGATGGCGGGCGGAAGCACCACCGCCGTGCTGGCGGATGCAAAAACCACCAGTTACCGCCGGCACGCAGCAGTCCACACGCCCGTCCAATTACGATGCGAAAAGTAGGCCAAACACCGCCGGCAAGCCAGCAACACCGTCCGCCATCAAAGTGCGCCCGTACATGTAGCGGCGCAGCCTAACTGACACACACCGTCCGACGAAACACGTCCCGCCCGGCGCATAAATTACGATGCCGCAAACAAACGGCTCCCACGGCCAAGAGATACCGTACGACAAACCGAAGCGGTAACACGGATGCCGAGCACGGACAACGAAGAAGCGGCTCCCCGAGCATGAATCCAGCACTGCAGGCACTCCCCATGCTTCTGCTGATGCACCACCAAGGACGCAACGTACCGCGGAGACGCAGGTAGGCACACACACAACAAGTGCACGCAAACAGCGCACACAGTGCAAGGGCGGAAAAAGCGGACAACCCCCACCAGCGCGTGTACACTACACATCCACCATCGCATCCACATATGACACACAGGCCAAATCGTAACATCGCAGAACACATGTGTACACACCACCTGGGACTAGGAACTAACCACCCCGTCACGGCCCCAAAGCGCCGATGACGCCGCCACACATGCGCACAACGCAGAGGCCAACCGCAGCGCCATGCATGCGTCGCACACAGACACAGGGACACAACCAAGCAGCACACACATCAGCCCCACCCCGAACGCACATGACACGTGACAGGCCGGCCACAGACATGTCCCCAACGCCCAATTCACGGAAAACACCCAACGCCACACAACCGACGCACACATGTCAGTGAAGACACGCAACAGCAGGACACACCCCAGTGTAACAAACATGGCATAGCACACAGCGGCGGCAACACCAACTAGGAGAAGCAGGGCCCCTTCGGGAAGAGGAACGCCAGTACCACACAGAAACACCCATACCACCCTGCACATATGAACAAGACATATAAAACGGAACACCAAAGAGCCCGGGGACCGACAACAGGTGGCCCAAGAATAACATTCACACACAAGGCCCAACGCAGAGCGGAAAGGCAGCCTGCCGCCCACACAAGGGAGAGCAGACAGCACTGAATGACCTTCCATTCCAACTCCGAAACCACAGCCCTACGACAGAAGCCGGTGAATACAGCCATTGTCCAAGAATAGACCAACACAGGCATGCCGAGGAGACCGACCACAGGGCAGATAGCGCATATCACAGAAGCACACAACGGACGGGGAAGAAAGAAGAAAACACTCCCCCATGTCGGCCACATGCAAGTTAATTGGAAGGAGTCACACAGCACTGACCTTGAACTGTCTGAGAAGCATGTGGGAAGAGGGCCCGTGTCCTCCAAACAAGCCAACAGAACACAAGTCCTGTCTCCCTACGACTACACAGAGCTCACAGCAACCCCGGAGCGTGCACATTGCAGACTGCACACACAGCCGGAGCACGCCACCTCAACGAACCGCTGCGAAATGGCAACCGCAACACACCTACCCAACTACGCCGAACAGCTCAAGCTGTACAAAACCAACCTGTTTCATACATTGGGATGCGATCTCCTGTCCCTGCTGAACGTAAGTTACCGACTGACTTACCGCATCACATTGTTCAGCTGCGTCATGCCCGTCTTCTACTGTCGGAGGTGTCCCTACCAGCATCCCGTCGAGATATGCCTCTCCAACCCGGCATGTCTGAAGGCGGACCTGCTACCACTACTCCTCCCTCTGGACGCACACGACAGGGCCTGCTCTGCCTATGGGGGCATGGCGTATGTGGCCAACATCGCACCCGCACTGAAATGGGACCACTGTGCCTCCACACGACGGATCATCGAGAACAGCTACATCGAATGTCACCCAGCATGCCCCATCATGGTCCTCCAAGGGACAACTTACGAACAACACCTTGACAGCCACCATCCGCTACATTGGCTGGCAAACATGTACACCACCAATGACATGGAAGCCCTGCTGGACGGCATCGCATACCTGACAACCTGTAAATACGTCGGACCACAACGCAGGTTCCCCGAGTGACCTATGATGTCCAACCCCGCACCCATGCTTAGCTTCCGCACGGACTGGCCAGTCACCACCACAACAGCCATACCAAACGACCGGCAACTGTAACCACACCATCAACGACATCGCCATGACATCGGATATGACCGGGACATGCACACTGTTCCCCATCACATCCAGGAACACCGCATGCATCGTGGGAGGCAGTGGCATGGGCTCTGTGTATCGCACCCACATGGACGGAACTGCACGAACAACCAGGACACGACATGGATCCAGCGCACATGGACACACACACCGCTCAGTGGACATGAATAGGTCGCCTGGAGTCTGTGGGTGCTGCACCCCTCCCACCCCCGCCCCGGGAATCCCATACCAGGACCTTTGCATGGACGACAAGTGCATACAACAACAACACGACCCCAGTGACTGTGACATGTCCAGTAACCACCACAGTGCAACAACAAGTGGCACGCCGCTGCATGCACGCAAGCACATGCCCTGATGTCAACTCACATGCACGCGTGCATGAGGAACAACCGCAGCAAACCTGTCACATGGAACTGAGATGGACTGTGCCCATGATGCCAAGCGGTCTGGTAGGCTACATGTATACCGTCTGTGTCAAAGTCCGCAGCTCCGCAGCTATACGTAAATGTACATTAGCACAGCCTTGGCCAAGCAGATGTCACTCTGAAGCCCACATCCCACATGCAACAGCCAATCACATGTAACCCCACACCCTATCCCATTTGCAATCATGCTCAGTATATCCTCAACATGTATTCCGCTGCCAGTAGTGTCCACTATACTGCATCACAGAGGACAGAAGACTCAATATAATGTTTGAAACCAAAACTGTCTCCGCTGACTCATTTCACAAGTACGAATGAGAGAGGATGAGAGTATGTGAAGTACACGGCAGTCGTGACATGACCATGTAGTCCACTGGTATTGGATGTCAACGCAAATGAGTAGCACTACTGTGGAAGACACACATGTGTCGTGTGAAGTCGTATGGACGCAGTGCTCAGGTGGGTGGGTGCGACGGGTAGATGCGCACATGCCAAGTTGGAGCACGCCGTGTTGGGAGGGGTCATGAACAGTACACCACCGCTTCCCTGGGCATTGTGAGAGGACACCTGTCGGGGGGAGTGAACACGTGTGTGCACAGCAGCCGGGCACACGTACAAAGCGGTACCAGGCACACCTCAGCCCACCCTCTGTGGACAAGCTGGATCCTGTTGTGCGCCCGCCATGCCCCTTGACAAGGCACACACAGCCCCAGTCGACCAGGTGTAACCCCAACATAGTCAATCCGCACAGGCGATACAGGGCACGGGATGGCAGTGGAGCATGGTGTGTGAGAGGTCTCCTCGCGCTCCTCCTGGTCATATCACGCAGGCAATAGAACCTCAACGTCTAGCATGGCACAAGTCACATGGAAGTGTAGGGGGACGCACCACAGCACGAGCAGCACTGACGTCACGGGAGGTGGCTCGCACCATCCCATCCATTGCCCATCATACCAACCACGCCACATGCCATTGCGACTAAGTGCAAGCGCGTGCGCCACCACCCCCGAGCCCTCCCCAGAGAGGCCAAAGAGTGAATGTGTGGGCCATCAGCCACAGACGGACGCGGCCTGGCCGCAAGGGCAGCCACAGCCACTGGGTGTCGCAGGTGGCGGATCCGGAAGGCGAAGACTGTGATGCATAGTCCATGCAGGCCGGGTCTCCATTTGGGGCACCACGCAGGTGGACGGCGTCCCGCAACACATCATACCCTGAGACAGCCCACTCGTGCAACTGGACCCACACATACACTCCTTGCCCTCTCTGGTGCGAGCTTGGGGCTGCCTGTGCAAGCGCTAGCCTCGCAGGTGAGCATGCATATTGGGGGAGCGAGGGGAGGACATGAGGGCTGAGGCGAAGATGACTGTATCACTGTCAGTTAGTACAAGGGATGACCCAGATGTGGAAAGGAAGAGACGTGTCCCGTGTGTACTGCAACTAGTCGCCAATACAACTACCCCCCATGTCCGGAATGTAAGCCCGCACCTAGGCCCGCCCATCCGCCACATCGAACATACCACCAGCACGACAACCTTCCCATTCGAAACACTGACTGGGGGTGGCGACCAGTGTACAATCATGTGTAGCCTACCCACGCGTACATGTGGGCCCTCCATGATCCATGTCACCTGCGGCAAAGTCATGACATGCGCAATGAGGGAAGTGAGGAGAGCTGCCCGCCCCACACGCAGAAGGTGCATCAGCTCCACAGACCCAGCAGCGAGTCCAGCAGGGGTCACATGTGCAGGGGCAGCTGTGCCTGGTGGGAAGGCACATGCATATAGACAGCACATCGACCAATGTGTAGTCTGCCCACATCTACAGTCCATCATCATGCGGACATAGGAATTGAACACAGGGCAACACATCTTAGTGGGTGCACCCACCGTGACCAACAATGCGCAATCATCGACGTACCCGCCCTGTGCATGGCCCCCCACCCAACGGAGGCACATCCAGTGCCACCATCCCACACACACAAGCCTTCCACGGAACATGCTGTGTCCAATGGTCAGTACAGAGTCAGCGCCCATCTGGTGGATCCTGAACAGGAGACACATGCACACACATGCCAGCTCCCACTATGTACGACTGCCACCTGGCACGTGCAATGTAACCTCTCACCTGTGACGTGTGACTGCAAGCACACAGCCGTCTTGGCATGGGGCTGTCAATGTGGACACCTGTCAATGTTTCGGGAGGTGTGATCCGTACAGTGCTGTACATAGGGTGCAGTGCTGACACCTACTACTGTCTCATATCCCCTCGTGCCACAGGTCCCACTTGTTTTGGCCGCTCAGCCTGTGCCCACATCGTCGTCGTCGTGTGCCATACTCATCCAGCCGCGGAAGCAGTTCCATGCTCAGCAGACATTCATGTTGCCGTGGCGTTGCCGCTTGACGGATATGCAGTCAGTCC
Organism: Calotriton arnoldi; assembly: GCA_963921515.1. Taxonomy (NCBI): domain Eukaryota; kingdom Metazoa; phylum Chordata; class Amphibia; order Caudata; family Salamandridae; genus Calotriton; species Calotriton arnoldi. The sequence continues at coordinate 353,800 of CAWUFW010015319.1, forward strand.
CCATCAGCACGCCCCGCAAGTCATTGGGGCCTAGATCCCCATGTGCATGCACATGGCAGTGGTTTGTATCACTAGCCATTGCCATTGTTGGGAGACCTGTGTAAGTGTATTGTGGCCGTGCCGTCCCAGCTTGACAGCTGGGCTGTGGCTCATGTGCTTGCTCAGTCATGTCAGTGATGTGTATGCGAAATTGCTATGTGTCGTGTTGCATTGACATGTGTCCTCTGCCATTGTCCCTAGGCGGAGACCGAACATTGACCGCCCATACCAATTGCTGGCGGACATGGACGATACCGAGGTTATTAGGAAGTTTCGGCTGGACAGGCCAACCCTGCATCGACTGTGTGCCATGTTAGAACCCCATCTCCGTCCCCGCAGGGTGTATCCGACTGCTGTCACCCCCACGGCTAAGGTGATGGCCGCCATGCATTTCTTCGCCACTGGGTCATTCCAGCACACAGTGGGCAGTGGAGGAGGGATGTCCCAGCCCATGTTCAGCAAGGTGCTGAGGGATGTACTGGCAGCCATGATGCTGTACCGGAACAGGTACATCCGCTTCCCCAGGACTCGTGAATTGGCAGCAGTGAAGGGTGCATTCTATGCCCTTGGCAGAATCCCACACGTCGTTGGAGCCATTGACTGCACACATGTCGGCCTTGTTCCACCACAGGCCACTGAGCACCTGTACCGCAACAGGAAGCACACGCACTCCCTGAATGTGCAAGTGGTGTGCCTTGCGGACATGGTGATCACCCACGTGTGTGCAAAGTTCCCAGGCTCGGCCCATGACGCACACATAATGCGCAACAGCATCTTGCCACGACTGATGTCCAATATGCAACAGGATCGTGCCTGTATTGTCGGTGAGTATGTGGAGTGGTGTAGCGTGCTGGCTGTGCGATGCTGTCCCCTGTCCAGTTGGATTAGCAACGGTTCTCTGTGTCCCTCACACCCAGGTGACTCTGCGTATCCGAATGGGGCATGGCTGCTCAGTCCATTGAGGAATCCTCGCACCCCAGCAGACGATCGCTACAATGAGGCACATGGGAGGACCAGACGTGTGGTCGAGCGTACCTTTGGCCTCCTCAAGTCCAGGTTCAGGTGCCTGGACCGCACCGGGGGTGCGCTGGCGTACTCCCCACAGAAGGTGTGCCGGATAGTGGTGGCGTGCTGCATGCTGCACAATCTGGCCATTCGGAAGCAGATCCCCCTCATCGTGGATGACGGAGATCAACCAGGGCCCCAGCCCGCAGACCAGGACAGCTCGAGTGAGGAGGACAGCGGAGAGGAGGAAGCTGGTAATGTGCGGCAGCAGCTCATCGCCCGCTACTTCACTTGACGGTGAGTGTCCATGTATGACGGCTGATGTGGCTGTATCTGTGCAGGTGTGTGTGTGCTGTGTCAGGGTGGCCGTTTGTTCACTGCGTGCTGTGTGTCAACGCTCCATGGCCAGGGTAGTATGCCACTGTTGGTGGCTGTGGCATTGTGCCCTATTGCTCTGTGCGATGTGTGTACATTGCTTGTAGTTGTTGACATGTACTGTGTGATGGGTGTGTGACACACTCATTGAATGTGCTCCTGTTCTGTCTCCCACCCCTAGGTCCCTACAGGCCCTCCGGATTCAAATGCCATGCCACGCATCAGGTGCCTTTCCGCCCAAGGTGGCCGTTGTATTCCGTACAAATAAGACACAGGGCACAAACAGCAGTTAGTGAAAAAGGTGCATTTATTACAAACTGTGACATGTGATTGTGTGTAAGGTGATGACAAAAGTGGTGCGTGCAGTGACAATGAGCTGTCGGTCATGGCTGCGTGATGATCAGGGTGTACCCACTGGTTCTATGTCCATAGTCCAACACACACATGCCATCCAGATGGCTGTGTGGAGTGGGATCGTAGTCCAAGTCAATGCAGTGGCTGGTCAAGGAAGGCTGGCGGAAGGCTGGCTGGCTGCCTCACTTGCGTTTGGAGCGTGCGAAGTCCTCCCGGGAGATCTGTTTCCACTTCGGACGGCCCCTTCCACGTTTGCGAGGGGGGTGCCTGCTTGCGACATGCTGGTGGTTGAGGTGTGATCACTGGCTGTGGACGCAGGGGAACTGGACACTGCTGCTCCACCCTGCGCCCCGGCAGGTGGTGGCGGAGGGGAGCTGCTGTCCCTGGCTGTGACCTCACCGCCACCACCAGCTGTCCCATGAGGTCCACGATTTGGCCCATACGGGCGTCCATGGACCTCAGCACCCCCAGCACCTCACGCGTGTCTGAAGCAGACCGGACCCATTGTCCTTGGGCCTCTTCATAGGCCCCAAGGACTCTGGCCATGTGAGGCAGGGCATGGCTCCCAGGGGAGGCTGGCGTTTCCTGACCCTGCTCCTCCTACCAGTCCTGCTGCCACCGGCCTGCCCACTAGCCACATTGCTCACCACGGTCCTCGCTGTGGCTCCCAGGGTGGATCCAGTCGTCCGGGCCACCACCTGCGCTGGGGCTGGTGCCAGCGAAGACGTGGCGGTGGTGGCGGCGGTGGTGGTCGGTGCGGCGATGGTGGCGGTTGCGGCAGTGGTAGTGGCCACAATGACCGTGGGTGTGGCCGCAACGACAGTGGCAGCAGGGGGCTGGGAATGTTCAGCAGCCCTGGATGATGGGTTGGTGGGTAGGAGGGGTCCTGGGGAGCGGCTGGGCCCTGCCACACCAGATGGGCCTGCTTGGTTGTCCGTGTCCGAAGAGGAGGACAGATCCTCCAGATCCGTGTGTCCTCGTTGGGGGCTTGTAGGCTGGCTGTGCTGGCTGCTGGCTCCATCCCCAGCATCCAGCAGTTCGTCACCTGTGGAGAGAATGAGATTTGTTATTGTGTTGCACCTGGCGAAGTATGTATTTGTCGTCTGACATTGACAGTCCGTGCAATCTCGTACATGGGTTTCCCGGAGGCGTGTGTGTGGCTGTAGCATCTGTAGTTGTGTGTGCTTGGCAATGGGACTGTGTGCTGTGCACATGTGGCATGGGACGGATTGGCCATGCCGATGGGTGTGTTGCTGTGCCCCTACTTATTGTGACTCTGGTGTATGCGGGCTCCTGGCCCATCCTGGGTCTGGTTTGTACTTTGCTTTTGGTGTTCAGATGGAACGCTTAGGTACGCATATGGCAACATGGGGGCTATGCCCCAGATTCGCATTTGGGAGGGGATATGCTTTTGGGGTTCAAATGGAACGCTTAGGAACGCATATGGCAACATGGGGGCTATGCCCCAGATTCGCATTTGGGAGGGATATGCTTTTGGGGTTCAAATGGAACGCTTAGGAACGCATATGGCAACATGGGGGCTATGCCCCAGATTCGCATTTGGGAGGGGATATGCTTTTGGGGTTCAAATGGAACGCTTAGGAACGCATATGGCAACATGGGGGCTATGCCCCAGATTCGCATTTGGGAGGGGATATGCTTTTGGGGTTCAAATGGAACGGTTAGGAACGCATATGGCAACATGGGGGCTATGCCCCAGATTCGCATTTGGGAGGGGATATGCTTTTGGGGTTCAAATGGAACGCTTAGGAACGCATATGGCAACATGGGGGCTATGCCCCAGATTCGCATTTGGGAGGGGATATGCTTTTGGGGTTCAAATGGAACGGTTAGGAACGCATATGGCAACATGGGGGCTATGCCCCAGATTCGCATTTGGGAGGGGATATGCTTTTGGGGTTCAAATGGAACGGTTAGGAACGCATATGGCAACATGGGGGCTATGCCCCAGATTCGCATTTGGGAGGGGATATGCTTTTGGGGTTCAAATGGAACGCTTAGGAACGCATATGGCAACATGGGGGCTATGCCCCAGATTCGCATTTGGGAGGGGATATGCTTTTGGGGTTCAAATGGAACGGTTAGGAACGCATATGGCAACATGGGGGCTATGCCCCAGATTCGCATTTGGGAGGGGATATGCTTTTGGGGTACATGCTGTGAGCCATGGGTGCCGAACGTGACATGTGTTGTGGCAGCATGACAGTGCATGGTTTGAGGTGTGTGCATGCTTGACATGGCCTGCATATTTGCTGTCTGTTGTGATTACTGGACATGGCATTGGACGCATCGTTATGAGTGAGTGATAGTTGTGTGCCAGCCAACGTATTGCAGTTGTCCCATCTCCTTGGTGTGCGTGCTGCCCTGTGCCATGTGCATCACTGCAGTGCTCGGGGGGGTGTGGCCCATGTTGTGTGTTGTTGCTCACAGTGTGTCGTGCGCTTAATTGACTTCTGGCACATGGTTGGTCATGGGCATGTGTCTTAGCGTGACTGCTGTATGTGTGGCAGCTGTGCGGATGACATGCCTTTCATGAGACTGGGGCTGACGGATGGGATGGATGGTATGTTGTATGTGCATGGTGTGTCTGTGAGTTTGATGGGTTCAGTGGTGTTCGTGTGCATTTATGTTGTTCCGCTCTGTTGCGTCTAGTGTTGTTTGTCTTACATAGGCGTAGTTGTGGGGTGTGTTGTTGACAGGCAGTAGGGGCTACATGGACAGGACTTCAATGGTGTTTCGGTTGTGTGTGATGAGTTGCACAGTGGCTGCCGTGTGGGACTATATTCAGTGTGGCTTGTGCATGCAGACGTGGCTCCTTGGGTGTTGCTATGTCTGTGATGGGTCATGTGGGGTGTGAGTCTGTTGTTCATGTCCGTGTGCACATTGTTCACTTGTTCGTGACGGTGGGCGGTGCTGCGTGTTCGTCTGCTACGTGACATGTCCCATGTGTTGGTCGTGTTATGGTCCTCATGCCTCCAGTAATCCAGCCCTGTCCAGTTTCCCACCTGCAAGTTGTTCGTGCGTGCACTGTACTGGATGCCACATGGCTCTAAGCGGGGGTGCTCCATGTTGCAGGTCTGTGGGGGTGGGGGGTGTTGTGGGTCGTGGGGTGGCTGGACACCCACTGACACCGATTGCTGTGGACCGTGATGTCTGCCTTTCGGCTGTCGTTGTGCACTGCGGTGGCTGACACGTGGCTGTGGGGTGTGGGGGATTCTCCTCCTTGCTGTGCTGTGGGACTGGGGCCTGGTGTGTGTTGTACTTGGGCTGTCCACCGTCCCACCCACTGCACTTTGTGTTCCTGCCACTTACCTGTTACTTGTCGGTTAGTGCAGCTGTGGCGGACACATGGGTGTGGTGGGTGCTCGTTGTGGCGCTTCTGGCATATTTGGGGACCTGTTGGTGGTTACGTGGCTGGCTTAGTGTACACATGTCCCCATGCATCTTACAGTTGTTCGGTTTGGGCTGTGTGTGGTAGTGTCTGTTGCATGTGTGTGTGATGTGTTGTGTATTGTGTGCTGGACATGGGGGTGTTTGTCCCAGGGAGCTGTGGCATGGTGGTAGTGCATGTGAGTACATAGCGGTGTGCTGGTATACATTAGTTTGTACTTACCAGCCTCCACTCCCCTGCTAATCCGGCGAGGATCTCCGGATGTATTACGACTCGCACCTTCTCCTCCCACGCTTTGAAGGTCTTAAAGAGCGCGGGATTCCCTCCGCCAGTGACGGCAGCCAGCTCTCTGTTTTTGCCCTCCTTCTTCTTGACCAGGCTCTTTACGTCATTCCAACGTTTGTTAATCTCGACTCTGTTCCTGGGCAGGGTCCCGACTGCATTGACCTGGTCTACGATCCGGTTCCACATTCTGTTTCTGGTGGCTAGTGGTGTGTGCTGGACCATGTTCCCATAGATTTGTGGGTACACCTTGATGATCTCGTCGACCATGACCGTCAGCTCCATGGGCGTGAACTTGGGCATTCTTTGTGGTGCCATGGTGTTTGTGGTGCTGGTGCGGTGTGTGTTGTGTAATGTGCAGGGGGTTTGTGGTGCCGGTGTTTGGTGGTGGTGGTGGTGGTGGTGGTGGTGGTGGTGTTTGGTGGTGGTGGTGGTGGTGGTGGTGGTTGTGATGTGTGCGTTTCTGTGGTGTGCTGCTGTCCTTGCTGTGTCACTGTGTCCTCTCCTCTCCTCTCTGGTTTGCAATGTAGCAAGGGGTTGTGGTCTGTGGGAGTGCTGCTTTTGTACTCACCTATGTGGGTGTGTCCTCATGGTCTGTTGTTTTCAGGTGTGTTGTGTCTGGGGTTCTGGCCTTTGTATTTTTTGTTTGTCCGGGGGGTGTTTTCGGGATGTGTACTGTGCTTGTGTATTTGTGCGTGCCTTGCTGTGTGGACTTGTTGGCCATGTTGTGTGCTATTGGTTTTGTGTGCGGATGGTTTCTGTGCAGGTACGTTGGCGCCATGGCTTCTGCCGTGTCGATTCTCATCGGCGTTGTTTGCGCTGGCGGGCGGTATATTTGTGGTTTTTCCGCGCTCATGTCGGTGCGATCGTAATGTCACGTGCGGTGTGTCGGCCGTGAGGGCGGGCGGTTTTGTGTTGTCGTGCGTGTTTCCGTCCGTGGTGGGCGGTTTGACTCCGACTCGGACGTTGGCGGGCGGTATTTTGTGTGCTTTTTCGCCGATGGCGGTTTTCGGTTTGTGTAATCGTAATGGCGTGGTCGGTGTTCAGGCGGTGTGTGCGGGCGGATTTTTGCCGCTTCCATGCCTGGCGGATTTATTTACGCCGGGTATCGTAATGGGCCCCAAAATCTGTAAAAAAAAATTGTTTCTAAAAATGTAGTAAATCAGTATGAAAAAAATTAATATAACAATTAATACATTTAAAAATTGTCATTTACAAAACCTTTGAAATTCACTGAAAAAACCGTAGGTTTCAGGCACGTTATAGTTAGAAATTAGCATTTAAAAAACCTTTGAAATTCACTGAAAAAACTATAGGTTTCAGACACGTTATAGTTACAAATTAGCATTTAAAAAACCTTTGAAATTCACTGCAAAAACCATAGGTTTCAGACACGTTATAGTTACAAATTAGCATTTAAAAACCTTTGAAATTCACTGAAAAAACCATAGGTTTTAGGGACAGTTATAGTTACTTGGACATTGCACTCGTACAAAACCCGTGAAATTCCCCCGTTATAGTTAGTTCAGCTAACTATAACTCGCGCCCCGCAATGCACTGCTGATGACGTCACATATTACATCACTCATGACATGGTCAGTGACATCACTGATGACATCACTGATGACATCTCAAATGACATCACTGATGACATCATCCACGTGATAATCTGATGCACCTCCTCACACCCTAATATAATCTTTGATACACCCACTCTAAATTACAGACTGCCATTCGCAAAACCATAGACACTCCAACACCAATAACTACATACCCACTCACTGATTCTTAGGTCTACACACACACATCCACTCACTCACCCGTACAGTCACTCATACTTACGGTCACTCAGTAGAGGACTATCATATGCACTCTTACTCCTATATAGACACTCAAACAACGCCACTCATCCATAGAGATACTCAGACACCTAGTCAGTCATGCAAATAATTAAACACACTGCCATTTACTCACCTATACAGTTATACACACACCAGCTCACTTACTCATACAAATAGTAGCACATTGTTATGCTCTTATACAATCACTGATACAAGCACACTCATCCATACAGCCACTATCACAATCACTCACTCTTGCTTATAGCTATTTATATACTCCAACACACATATATACTGCCTTTCACATATGTAGTTACTCACACATGTACCACTGGGACATACATTCACTCACTAACACACTCTTACACACACTTACCCACCCATACAGTCTATCACAGATGCACTCTTGAAACCATCCACCCAGTGAATCACCCACTCACACATCTATGCACAGAGTTGCACACACCCCTCCCACACAAACACTCAGGCACCCATACAGATACTCAGACAAGCATTCAATAACTCATATAGACACTCATTTAGCTATTCACAAACACATGCAGCCACTTACACAGCAACAGACAGACGGATACAGACATTCACCCAGTTTAGTCACTAACCCATGCATTCAGTAAGATACGTTAAATCACTCACTTATAGAGTCAGTCACGCACCTACTAAATCATCCATACAGACACTTACACACCCACTCATTCTTCAATACGTCTTTTCCTATATATATTAAAAATATTTAAACTTTACAGAAACACACAGTCACTGGATGATGTCATCAGTGATGTCATTTGAGATGTCATCAGTGATGTCATCAGTGATGTCACTGACCATGTCATGAGTGATGTAATATGTGACGTCATCAGCAGTGCATTGCGGGCGCGAGTTATAGTTAGCTGAACTAACTATAACGGGGGAATTTCACGGGTTTTGTACGAGTGCAATGTCCAAGTAACTATAACTGTCCCTAAAACCTATGGTTTTTTCAGTGAATATATATATATATATATATATTACCTACTGGCGGTCGTTATAGTTAGGACCTATTTTCCATAGGAAATTCACAACATTTTATTTCCAATAACTTTGGCGCCGGTTGATGAATCTTCGCAAAATATTCAAAACTCGTAGGGCGCTCCGGTCTGCTCCTATCCTGAAAGTTTCGGGGTGATTCGGCAAGCGGAGGCCGAGAAAAAAGGGGGGTCCCAAAACGTGTTTTCCCAATGCAATTTTCCATAGGAAACTTTAGACATGGCTACAGCCCGAACTGCTGAACGGAATTACACCAAATTTGGCAAAGAGGTAGTTCTTGGTTCAGAAAGAACCCTTTTTGTTAAATGGTGTAAATCCGTTCAGTAGTTCCTGAGAAATTTGAAAAAGAAAACATATCGATATCTGGGCGGAGCCTAACCACACATGTCATCGTGAGATCTGATTGGCTGTCAGCACTTCATCCTGGAATTGCTGGCAGCTATCTTGGGACCAATATAAATGATAGTACCCTATTGAAATGCATTGTAGTGATTCGAAGATTTTGAGGGTTACCAAAAGGAGAACTATAAAGGGTGATAACAGACTTTAGTTACATTAGAATTCATTTGTTGATGGTACCATACTAATTTCAGGAATTGTGGTGTGTTCTAAGGTGATTTTACCCTGTGAAAAACCTTCTGCTGGGATATCATGAATCATGTTTGAGAGAAAACTATTTTCACATGCTTGTCCCATACAGTTTTGGAAGGTGCCCCAGAAGCTAAAATGAGAGCATATTTTCTGTAAATTCACATTATCTTTCTCAGTCATATGAGAATGAAGTCTGACATTCTCAGTAAAACATGTACATCCAACAAGGGCAGAGACTGTCAGTTGATTCCTTTGTGTTCTACTGCAGCTTCCCAAAGTGTTCTAAAGAACAACTAGAGTGCTAACAGCCTTACTTATGACAAAAGCATGGCACACGTGAAGCCATCTTGATTGGAATAAACTGGTAACACTTAAAACATTTAATTTAAAAAGGAACAAAATGATGGGGTTCATTTTGTCATAGAAATTATGGTTAGTGCTGTAGAAAGAAAAATTAGGACATGTTTCAAGTGTGATCTCAAATATCTTCCTGTTATATTTCAACAGGAGCAGCATGTCAGTTGATGCCTTTGTGTTCTACTGCAGCTTCCCAGAGTGTTCTAAAGAACAACTAGAGCGCTAACAGTCTTACTTATGACAAAAGTATGGCACACCTGAAGCCATCTTGATTGGAATAAACTGGTAACACTTCAAACATTTAATTTAAAAAGGAACAAAATGAGGGGGTTCATTTTGCCATAGAAATTATGGTTAGTGCTGTAGAAAGAAAAATTAGGACATGTTTTAAGTGAGATCTCAAATATCTTCCTGTTATATTTCAACAGGAGCAGCCTGTCAGATGATGCCTTTGTGTTCTACTGCAGCTTCCCAGAGTGTTCTAAAGAACAACTAGAGTGCTAACAGCCTTACTTATGACAAAAGTATGGCACACCTGAAGCCATCTTGATTAGAATAAACTGGTAACACTTAAAACATTTAATTTAAAAAGGAACAAAATTATGGGGTTCATTTTGTCATAGAAATTATGGTTAGTGATGTAGAAAGAAAAATTAGGACATGTTTCAAGTGGTGGGCAGTCAAAATATCGAAAATAAAATATCGATATACCATAATATCGAAGTTTAAATATCGAAGGGACAGAATATCGATGGGACACAATATCGATGGACAGAATATCGACCCTAAGGTAAGTAATATCGAATTACTTAATATCGATGTCAATAATATCGAAGTTAGTAATATCGAAATCAAATATATCGATGTTACTAATATCGATGTTACTAATATCGATATTTGTATTATTGTTATGTATTTTGTTATGTTTTTAATATGTATGTGTTATATGTGTTTTTGTTAAGTGTTTTAGGGGCTCATTACGATGGCGGGCGGAAGCACAACCGCCGTGCTGGCGGATGCAAAAACCACAAGTTACCGCCGGCACGCAGCAGTCCACACGCCCGCCCAATTACGATGCGAAAAGTAGGCCAAACACCGCCGGCAAGCCAGCAACACCGTCCGCCATCAAAGTGCGCCCGTTCACGTAGCGGCGCAGCACAACTGACACACACCGTCCGACGAAACACGTCCCGCCCGGCGCATAAATTACGATGCCGCAAACAAACGGCTCCCACGGCTAAGAGACACCGCACGTGAAAGAGAGGCGGAAACACGGACGCAGAGCACGGACAACGAAGAAGCGGCACCCCGGGCATGAATCCAGCACTGCAGGCCCTTCCCATGCTTCTGCTGATGCACCACCAAGGACGCAACGTACCGCGGAGACGAAGGTAGGCACACACACAACAAGTGCACGCAAACAGCGCACACAGTGCAAGGGCGGAAAAAGCGGACAACCCCCCACCAGCGCGTGCACACTACACATCCACCATCGCATCCACATATGACACACAGGCCAAATCCTAACATCGCAGAACACATGTGTACACACCACCTGGGACTAGGAACCAACCACCCCGTCACGGCCCCAAAGCGCTGATGACGCCGCCACACATGCGCACAACGCAGAGGCCAACCGCAGCGCCATGCATGCGTCGCACACAGACACAGGGACACAACCAAGCAGCACACACATCAGCCCCACCCCGAACGCACATGACACGTGACAGGCCGGCCACAGACATGTCCCCAACGCCCAATTCACGGACAACACCCAACGCCACACAAACGACGCACACATGTCAGTGAAGACACGCAACTGCAGGACACACCCCAGTGTAACAAACATGGCGTAGCACACAGCGGCGGCAACACCAACTAGGAGAAGCAGGGCCCCTTCGGGAAGAGGAACGCCAGTACCACACTGAAAAACCCATACCACCCTGCACATATGAACAAGACACATGAAACGGAACACCAAAGAGCCCGGGGACCGACAACAGGTGGCCCAAGAATTACATCCACACACAAGGCCCAACGCAGAGCGGAAAGGCAGCCTGCCGCCCACACAAGGGAGAGCAGACAGCACTGAATGACCTTCCATTCCAACACCGAAACCACAGCCCTATGACAGAAGCCGGTGAATACAGCCATTGTCCAAGAATAGACCAACACAGGCATGCCGAGGAGACCGACCACAGGGCAGATAGCGCATATCACAGAAGCACACAACGGACGGGGAAGAAAGAAGAAAACACTCCCCCATGTCGGCCACATGCAAGTTAATTGGAAGGAGTCACACAGCACCGACCTTGAACTGTCTGAGAAGCATGTGGGAAGAGGGCCCGTGTCCTCCAAACAAGCCAACAGAACACAAGTCCTGTCTCCCCACGACTACACAGAGCTCACAGCAACCCCGGAGCGTGCACATTGCAGACTGCACACACAGCCGGAGCACGCCACCTGTACGAACCGCTGCGAAATGGCAACCGCAACACACCTACCCAACTACGCCGAAGAGCTCAAGCTGTACCAAACCAACACGATACATACATTGGGATGCGATCTCCTGTCCCTGCTGAACGTAAGTTACCGACTGACTTACCGCATCACATTGTTCAGCTGGCCATGCCCGTCTTCTACTGTCGGAGGTGTCCCTACCAGCATCCCGTCGAGATATGCCTCTCCAACCCGGCATGTCTGAAGGCGGACCTGCTACCACTACTCCTCCCTCTGGACGCACACGACAGGGCCTGCTCTGCCTATGGGGGCATGGCGTATGTGGCCAACATCGCACGCGCACTGAAATGGAACCACTGTGCCTCCACACGACGGATCATCGAGAACAGCTACATCGAATGTCACCCAGCATGCCCCATCATGGTCCTCCAAGGGACAACCTACGAACAACACCTTGACAGCCACCATCCGCTTCATTGGCTGGCAAACATGTACACCACCAATGACATGGAAGCCCTGCTGGACGGCATCGCATACCTGACAACCTGTAAATACGTCGGACCACAACGCAGGTTCCCCGAGTGACCTATGATGTCCAACCCCGCACCCATGCTTAGCTTCCGCACGGACTGGCCAGTCACCACCACAACAGCCATACCAAACGACCGGCAACTCTAACCACACCATCAACGACATCGCCATGACATCGGATATGACCGGGACATGCACACTGTTCCCCATCACATCCAGGAACACCGCATGCATCGTGGGAGGCAGTGGCATGGGCTCTGTGCATCGCACCCACATGGACGGAACTGCACGAACAACCAGGACACGACATGGATCCAGCGCACATGGACACACACACCGCTCAGTGGACATGAATAGGTCGCCTGGAGTCTGTGGGTGCTGCACCCCTCCCACCCCCGCCCGGGAATCCCATACCAGGACCTTTGCATGGACGACAAGTGCATACAACAACAACACGACCCCAGTGACTGTGACATGTCCAGTAACCACCACAGTGCAACAACAAGTGGCACGCCGCTGCATGCACGCAAGCACATGCCCTGATGTCATCTCACATGCACGCGTGCATGAGGAACAACCGCAGCAAACCTGTCACATGGAACTGAGATGGACTGTGCCCATGATGCCGAGCGGTCTGGTAGGCTACATGTATACCGTCTGTGTCAAAGTCCGCAGCTCCGCAGCTATACGTAAATGTACATTAGCACAGCCTTGGCCAAGCAGATGTAACCCCACACACTATCCCATTTGTTATCATGCTCAGTATATCCTCAACATGTATTCCGCTGCCAGTAGTGTCCACTATACTGCATCACAGAGGACAGAAGACTCAATATAATGTTTGAAACCAGAACTGTCTCCGCTGACTCATTTCACAAGTACGAATGAGAGAGGATGAGAGTATGTGAAGTACACGGCAGTCGTGACATGACCATGTAGTCCACTGGTATTGGATGTCAACGCAAATGAGTAGCACTACTGTGGAAGACACACATGTGTCGTGTGAAGTCGTATGGACGCAGTGCTCAGGTGGGTGGGTGCGACGGGTAGATGCGCACATGCCAAGTTGGAGCACGCCGTGTTGGGAGGGGTCATGAACAGTACACCACCGCTTCCCTGGGCATTGTGAGAGGACACCTGTCGGGGGAGTGAACACGTGTGTGCACAGCAGCCGGGCACACGTACAAAGCGGAGCAATACGCAACTGAACGAAGCAC